>JAYKKT010000065.1:13205000-13555000 GCA_036023115.1 Brasenia schreberi | reverse complement strand
CGAAAAATCAGTTTTACCCTCTAACAATTTATAAAAATTATGAAAAGCTTAGATATTGATTTACATTACTGGCCTTTTCGATTAACCATTGTGTCGAAAGACAAATTTATCTTTATCCTTTTATAGAAATTACAGATTTGGATTGAGGGATAAAATTATGAATTTACCCCCGATTAGTTATAAATTTTTCAAAAATACAAAAACTGATTTTACTGTTATGTCCTTGGTCTTTCTGAAAAATTACAAAAACGGATAGACAAATAAAACTACTGATTTACCCCTGATATTTTTAGAAATTATTAGAGGTAGTATTTTTTTGAAAAAATTACAGATTTATCCCATTTTGCTTCTATATTAAAAATGAGTTATTTTCAACTCATTTTTGTGATATTCTGCATCGTGCTAACCAGATTCATGTTATATGTGTTTTGTTGCTTGTTAAATGTTTTTTTAGACTATATAATTATTATAATTGCCAAACACATAAAAATAAACTCTATAATATTTGTTAGAACTAGCAAAGATTGAAAAGTTAAACGGTTTAAACTTTCAAACATCGAAAAGAAAGATACCACCCGCTTTAACACTTGAGGGTGTAAAGTATGTCCTAAAAGAAACTGTGTGTCCGCCAGTACGAGACGCAACCGAGTAACATATAAAAATGTATAAAACATTTCTAAAAGACGACGCAATAGCAACAACCGTCATGGTAACACATATTTCCTATTCATATCAAAGATTAAATGGTAAAAATATTTATTCAAGATTATATACCAACAGACTGCATTTAGGACTCTTACCCTCTCTCTATATTTATACATATACATATCTATATATCTATATATGTATGTATCTATAGAGAAAGAGCATAGTCCATACACACATCAATTTATACTTAAACATTATCAAGAATCTCTACCGTGTGACTGGCATAATTGTTGATTGAAATTTAAATTTTAAAAACAAAGAAAGCTTTTTGAATATATAATAAATGCATGTAGCACTATTTACTTTTTAACTTAAAGATGGATCGAACAATAAAATCTTTAAAAGGATTAGAAAATGGACTAATCTCTCTCTCTCTCTCTCTCTCTCTATATATATATATATATATATATATATATATATATATATATATATATATAGCTCGTTGTTAAAGCCATGTTCTATAGCATAGTCCAAAGTTTAACTGTGACTAGATTTGAAAAACCCCTCTCCTCCTCGCCCCACCAAATAAAAGAAAGAAAACTTCTGGTTTAACCTAGTGCTATTTTACATATTTTGTCATTTGCATGACCCTAAAAGTTTTCGGAATCGGATCTCACTTGGTTCCAGTTCTGGTTTAAATCAAAAACAAGAAAATCAATAAGAAAAAGATTAAAAGAACTACAAAGAACCTATAAAATAGAACCCGAACGGTGGTGGTGGTTTAAACCACCAGTTGAAGTTCCGGCTCATGGGAGGATGAACCATTCTAGAACCGGTAAGCAGTTCTGGCTGTGGGCCTCTTTGATTCAGGTTCAAGCCGCCGGACTGGTTACGAACTGACCATGTAGTTCATCTCAATTTTACCTTGGGAATGGAAGAGATGAGGAAAATTTACCCACTCGGTTTCGTCCGATTCGATAATTCTCTCGACCTTTTGAAAACCGAATGGATAAAGAGGGCGAAACTTGGCCTTGACTACCGGGGACCAAGTTGGTGGTGAATAATAATGCAGGCAAACAAACAACTCTCTCTCACACACACAATTGTTGGTTCCTCTCTGAAGTTTGAACTTGAATGCAGAGGAACCATGGCTCTGTTTACGGCCGCTGTCATCCTTCCAATAGGCCTGCTCTTTCTTCTCGTCCCTTTTTCTTATAGATAGATAGATAGATAGAGATAGAGAGAGGGAGAGAGTACGGTACGTAATTTGTGGTGAGAGAAGGAAAATGAAGAGGAAAAAAAGTTCATTCGAGGAAGCTACAGAATCATTGAAATTAAGTTTGATTTGCTTTTTGGTGGATGAGTGTGTTCCTTTGGCTTTCTTTGTTCTAATTTAAGAGAATGGTTCGAAAACTCTTTGAGATTATTTATTGGATTATGGATTTTGAGGATCATATTGTAAGAAACATGTGGTCATTCTTGGTAATCCCAACACAGAAACGGTTGGACTGACCATCCAACAATTATTTGTGGAAGTAATGCAAGAAAGACCGGTTGTAACAGCTATCAAAGCTCGAAACCACTTCTCTACTGAAATAGTGAAATGGCAGGCAAAATTTACTAAGACGAAACCTGAAAAATACCGATTAAGTTTATTACGGTACGTTTTCTGTATCAAAAGACCAATTTATCCTTGTTCTTTTGAGAAAATTACATATTTGAATTGAGGGGTAAAATTACGAATTTACCGCCAATCATTTACGATTTTTCAGAAATACTAAAAACTAATTTTACTGTTCTGTCCTTGGTCTTTTTGGAAAATTACAAAACCGACCAAAGAAATAAAATTATTGTTTGGAATTTTGATAAACTAGTATTTTGATAAAATTATTGTTTTGTCCTTGGTTAGTATTTTTGGTATTCTCAAAATACTAGTTTGTTTTTGGTATTTCAAACAATAATTACAAAAACGACCAGAGAAATAAAATTATAGAAGCAAACTAGTATTTTGAGAAATTATCAAAGGTAGGAATTTTTTAGAAAATTTACGGATTTATCCCAGTTTGCTTCTATATTAAAAATGAGTTATTTTCAGCTCATTTTTGCGATATTCTGCATCATGCTAACCAGATTCATGCTATATGTGTTTTGTTGCTTATTAAATATTTTATTTTTAGACTGTCCAATTATTATAATTGTCAAACACATACTGAAAAGTTAAATGGTTTAAACTTTCAAACATGGAAAAGAAGGATACCACTCGCTTTTAACACTTGAGGGTGTAAAGTATGTCCTAAAAGAAACTGTGTGTCTGTCACCACCAGACGCAACCAAGCAAAAGATAGAAATGTATAAAATATTTCTAAAAGACGACACAATAGCAACAACCGTCATGGTAACAAATATTTCCTATTCATATCAAAGATTAAATGGTAAAAATATTTATTCAAGATTATATACCAAAAGACTGCATTTAGGACTCTTACCCTCTATATATATTTATACATATACATATCTATATATCTATATATGTATGTGTGTATAGAGAAAGAGCATAGTCCATACACACATCAATTTATACTTAAACATTATCAAGAATCTCTACCATATGACTAGCATAATTGTTAGTTGAAATTTAAATTTTAAAAACAAAAAAAGCTTTTTGAATATATAATAAATGCATGTAGCACTATTTACTTTTTAACTTAAAGATGGATCAAACAATAAAATATTTAAAAGGATTAGAAAATGGATTGATCTCTCTCTCTCTATATATATATATAATACATGGAGGATGACATGATCTGGGTCTACGAGGAATTCGTGTGAAAGAGTTGTTTGATTATATAACAGTCAAATATGATACAACTGTCAAGTTGCATGTCTATTTGTTACTACAAAAATATAATTCTTTCAAAATAAAAGAAGGAGATAATGTAGTAAAACATATAAACCATATGTTCGTAATGACAAGAGACCTAGTTGTGGCAATAAGTCATCCTAAAACCGATATAAATATTTATAATATTGAACAATCTTTCACCTGTCATGGAACATGGTCACTACTGCCCTTAGACTAGGGTATGAAATGAACCTTTCTAAATTATCCCTAAAACTAGTAATTGAGCAAGAACATATGAGTAAAAACAGAAAAGAAAATTTGTTAATAGTATAAGATGAGATAGGGTTTAGCTCCAAACCCAACCAAAAGAGAAATAAACCAAACAAAAAGTTTGACAAAAATAACAAAAAAAGTAGTTAATCTATTAAGAAAACGTAGGAAACCTTTTCTTAGGTCAAGTGTTTGAGTTGTTGAAAGATGAGATAATACAAGAGAGATTGCCGCAACAAGAAGAGTGAAGGAAATAACCCACAATGCGGACAATCAGAGAAGTAAGATATAACCTGCGTGATATCAAAATGTCTTTACCTGTTTCACTCGGTGACTAGTTGTTGGTTCACTCTATAGCAATCAAACATATCTCGAAAACCAAGGAAGGGATAATAAATCTAAAGGAGTACAAACTAGGGGAACATAAGATATACATGAGAAATAATACTTTCTTGAATGTTCTGGGTACTGGGTCCTTTAGAATATTTATACACGGCATATCGATTGTATTGACTTATTTATTAATTATGTCATCTATAAGTCGCAATATAGTTTTCGTCCCTGCCTTGGTGAAAAAGGTTTTAAGGTTAAATTTGTTCCTAGCTGTGTGAACACATGTGAGAATATTTTTCTTCAAGGAATTTTATGTATAACATGGACTATTCAAATTGAAAGTTAATGAGAATGAAAATCTTTCTGCTTATATTGATTGTGCATTTAATGTTGATATGAATGTATAACATAAACGCCTTGGGCATATAAGTTTGGAAAAGTTGAGGAAATTATCCAACTTTTACTTACTGTCTAAATTTGAGGAAAATACTTTTAAGAAGTATGAAACTTTTATACAAGGAAAAGTGACAATAATTTTTTTCCAAAGAGACAACAAGAGCAACAACCTTGTTGGAGGTCATTCACACGGATTTATATGGACCCTTTAGACTAAGGTCACATCGAAGAAATGTTTATTTTATAACCTTTATCGATGATTACTTGAGATATACATATTATCTCCTAACACATAAATTTGAAGCACTTAAAGTTTTTAAAGAATATAAACAGGAAATTGAAAATCAACTGTGATATTCAATCAAAATCTTAAGATCAAATAGAAGTGGTAAATATAGTTCTGCAAAAATTTTAGAATTATGTAAAGACTGATATTTCAAAGCAAAATACAATACCTAGTACACCTCAAGAAAATAGTGTAGTTGAAAGATATTACAAGACCTTATTGAATATAATAATATCAATGCCAATGATATTTTAGAGAGAAACAATAAGTATAGTGGTATACATATTTAATAAACTACCATGTAAAATTGTATTAACTATACCATATGAAATGTAATTTTGAAGAAAACCCAACATAGGTCATCTGAGGATGTGAGAATCTATTGTACATGTAAAGATTCTTGATCAATCTATAGATAAGGTAGACAGTAGGTTTTTGAGATGTATATTCATCGAATATCCTAAAGGCTCAAAGGGATATCAATTTTATCATAAGGGTCATAGGCTGATAGAAAGGAGACATGTTGAATTCTTAGAATATGCTAACAATAACATCCTAAAAAATAATGTTGAGTATGTTGACGAACTAGTAGAATTAGATCAATCATCATTTAAACCCATACAAAACCTTCTTGAAACAACCAAAACTTTAAGTGAACATAAAAGTCTTAGATCATTCTGTTATACTTAAAGGATTATCACACTTATCTTGAAGAAGTGTGTAATTCAGTAGATTTAGATGAGTTGACTGATAACTTAACTTATCAACAAGCTACAAATTCATTGGAAGCAACAAACTAGGAAAAAGCCATGAATGATAAAATTGAATCCATTGATAAAAACCAAGTCTGAGAATTGGTTGATTTGCCAAAAGAAAGAAAAGTCATATGCTTAAATAAATTCTAAAAAATAAATATAAGGTCAATGGTTCAATTGACAAGTTTAAAGTGAAATTGATTGGAAAGAGTTTTTCACAAAAAGAGGGGATACATTATGTTGAGACATATTCCCCTATTGCGAAATTTGCATCTAAAAGAATAATCCTAACAATATGTATATTATGATTTGGATTTACATCAATTAGATGTAAATATAACTTTTCTAAATGGAGATTTATATAAAATCATATACATGCATTAACCCGAAGGATATATAGTTGAATGCCAAGAATATAAAGTATATAGGTTGAGAAAATCCTTATATGACCTGAAACAATCACCTCGCCAATGGTATTTAACTTTTAAAAATATTATTATTGAACTTGGGTTTGTAACTAATGAGCTTAATCACTATGTATATGTCTGGAATATTGAGAGTCACTTTGTCATCTTATCGTTATATGTAGATGACATATTATTGAGTGAGAATGATAATTAAATGATTGTCAAAACTAAGTCATGATTAAACTGAAGGTTCAAAATGAAGGATATGGGGAAAGCATTCTATATCCTTTGTATAAAGATCTCTCGAGATAGAGAATCTAAACTCTTTTCTAAGTTAGGAGAGATATATTGACTATATCCTTAAGAAGTTCAAAACGGGTGAATGCAAGTGTGTTATTACACCTATTGTAAAAGGGGTCAAACTAAGTAAAGTTGATTGTACTGGTGAAGGAAATGATAAACCTAACATTTCTTATGCACAAGCTGTAGGTAGCTTGATGTATGCTATATTGTGTACAAGACCTGATATTAGCTTCTTTGTTGGTCTTCTGAGTAGATATCAAAGTAATCCTAGATGATAGCATTCGATAGCTGTAAAAAAGATTTTGAGATACCTGAAAGGAACAAAAGACTTGAAAATGTGCTTTCAAGCAAATGAACTGAAAGTGATAGGATACTCAGATGCTGACTTTGCTGGGAGCAAAAATAACAACAAATTAACCTTGAAACAAATATTATTATTTAGAGGAGATGTTATTTCTTGGGCATGTAAGAGACAAGGTTGTGTAACATTGCATATACAGAAAGCTGAGTATGTGGCTTCCTGTATAGCTAAACCGCTCAATATGAGATTTGAAGTTGGAGATAGTCAACGAGTCAGTTGTCATTTACTTCGACAACAATGCAAACTAAAGGCATAAGGGAAGATTGTTTCTAAACAAGTGAAAGAAAATCGAAAACATGTGATCATTCTCGACAATCGCAACACATAAACGGTTCACCGGCCATCCAACCGTTATGTGTAGGAGTGGGAAAGGATTGTAATAGCCATCAAAGGCCGAGCGGTTAACCGACCGAGGCTGCAGGAAACAAAAGCCGGAATAGAAAATTCGGGAGGAAAGACGAGACAAAAAATAATGAGCATTAACCTACTTGAAGATCTGCTTGTGTTGCATTACCGGAGGGTCGATCGGAAGCAAAGAACCTATCGGACAATTGACGGAAACTCCACACATATCAGTCGCGGGGAGAATCGGGTCAAAGACTTTGGGTGTCTCTGATTTTCATCGCATTTGATCTCAATGGTGCTAATGTGGTTTATACGGGGAGCGGAAATATCTTAGGATTTCTCTTCTCTCTATTCTCCATGTTTATGGTTCTCTTAAATCTGAAAGAGAGAGAGAGACTTATGCCTTTTTTTTTCTTCAGGGTGTTTGCTATGTTTTATTTCGGCCGTTCTCTAAGAGATTGCACAGGAGGATCAACAGAGCTATAGTGGACCTACTGTGGTTGGAGGTAGTTTGGCTTTTCGATTGGTGGAGAAGATCCAAGGTCAGACTCTGTGTGTGTGTGTTATAATAGAAAAGGTCTTCTTAGCAAAACTTAGCACCTGCTAAGCTCACCCGCACTCAGAAGCTGCGGATTCCAAAGAAAGGGAGTCCAGAAGTTCAGACCACTCGTCAAGATGCTGGAAGGAGCTACTGTCGAAAGGGAGCCGATCTCATCACCTAGACCTTCGAATCCAACCGCAGCAATGCATGCATGTGTGTGTACGTGTATGTGTGAGCATGTACCAGCATGAGTCCCTTAACGAAATTCACATGCACAGAATCAAGTGTTTTGTGCAACAAATATTATGCTCTTCATAATAGACTGATGATCTGGTTTGATCAGATTTAACGGGAACTCGTATTACTTCTTTTTTAGTTTACCAATTAAGTGCATCGTTTCATTGATGATTGAGTCAGTGTCCATGTAAGTATGCTTTGAAAGCTGACATAAATAATCAACTAGTCTTTTTGTGACGGGAGCATTTTTCTTTTGGTTCTCCAGGTTCAAGTATACACAGATCCTGATACATTCCACGCTATGGGTGAGACTACAGCGCATCCTTGTATTTGCCTTTGTTTGCATGTGTGTGTGGAAGAGAGAGAGAGAGAGAGAGAGAGAGAGAGAGGAGGAGGAGGGCGGGGAGGTTTGCATCTAATTGATGTGATGGGGTCCTTTGCAGGCAAGGATCATGCCATTCTGATCAGTAATCATAAAAGTGATATTGATTGGCTTGTGGGATGGGTTCTAGCCCAGGTCAACTTCTCAGAGTTACTCTTTATAGAACACGTACTGTTTGAGTTTTGCACCACAGTTCGATAAACATGTTTTGGTCAGTTCTGTTTTTTAAGGAACTAGATAGTTACGCTTTCAAAAGATTAGAAGTGATTCCTTTTGGGTAACGCAACAGACTGGTTGGTTCTCATTGCAGACGGTAAGCTATCTTGGTAATGCACTTACTATCATGAAAAAGTCTTCAAAATATCTTCCGGTAATTCTTTTATCTGGTACTTCTTGTTCATTGTATCTTTTTGTTCATAATGAACTTAGTGCTTGAAGTCAATGGTGTACACATGCAATGCCATGAGAAGTACAACAACTAAACAAACAAGAAGTACGCCTTTTCCCAGACTAGACGGGTCGGCTACATGGATTCTTTGTTTCCACATAGACCTATAATGTATCATAGCGGTTAACTCACAATAAGCTAGATTTTTCTTTATTGTTTCTTTCCAACACTTTTGTGGTCGTCCTCTACCTCTCTTAATACTTTCAAAATCTAGTTTTTCATACTTTCTTATAGGTTTTCTTTTGATCTTCTTTATATATGTTCAAACCACCTTAAACGATATTCTCTCATTTTATCCTTTATTAGTGCTACACATAATTTATTTCTAATAACCTCATTATGTATATGGTATGTATATAATCTTCTTTTGTATGATCACTCATCGGTCTCAACATCTTCATTTCTGTCACATACATTTACATGATGATTAACTGCCCAACACTCCCATGAGCAGTCAGGAAACACAAAAAAAATTTAAAAGATTTATGGCCTTATGGGTCATGAAAACCATGTGAACGAACCCTCAGGCTTTCCTGTCAAAAACAGGTGTGCCACTTGAGGAAGAAGATACAATTTTGGAGAAATAATACAGCTCTCTCCCTCTTTCATACACACACACACACATCCTTAGGGCCTTAATTATAGCTACTCTTTTCAATGGATAGATTTGTGTAGTCAAGTACAATGCACCAGCAAGAAAACTCAATTTGAATAAAAATAACTAGATTTAATCATTATGCTTTTAAAACCTTGAAATTGAACATTTTAACATTTAAGTATATTGGATTTTACAAAGAAAAAAACAGTCCTTTCGGCATGAATACCTTTCTGGAAAATTATAAAACTTGAGTTTATTCTATATGGTACATATTACTTCTTCCTATTTATTATTCAATTATGTGTATGTATACGTATACACAGGGAGAGAGAGAGAGAGAGAGATGCACTGACTCTTTCGATCTCCCATGCCTTTACACCAAATCAGTTGCACTCCAGATCTCATTCCTTAAATAAAATAAGGAGCTTCTCTTTGTGTCTTAAACTAAATTATCAATCTTGTTTTATTATTTGCTTGTGCATGCATGATAACCTTACTTCCTATTGACTAAGACAATTAAATAAATGACATATTAACCTAATTATGTTTTGTGTCCTTTTAAAATAAGACATCTTATTGTGTACTGGTTCTGTTGTCATTTAACCAAGATTTACAGTATGGTGTGGTCTGACTGTAACATCAAAAAATGATTGATCCTCCTATAACCTTGTAAAATGATTTCTTTTTCCTTCAGGGGACTGTCCCTTAAGAGAGGTGATTATGTTAATTCTGGTGGCTTCTAGATTAAGCAGTCCCATGACTATATATGTCTATTGGTGCAATGCTCCTTGTTTATATATTCAGACTACTTTTTCTTGTATTTAATTTTCTAGTTACATGTGCACATCAAACGCTACCCAACTGATGAATTGCCTAAGACAGATAGTGCGATTGCACAATGGTGTAGAGATACAGTTGTGGAAAAGGTAAGCTATAGACTTTTTGGTTGGTCGAACATTCCAATTTAAGTATTTACTTTGTGTGTGATTCAATATCTTTTCCATATAAGCATTGTAATATGTTTCTACTTTAACTTAGTATTGCTTCATTGATAGCTCTTTTCATTGTGGCAAAGCAGGATTTGTTATTAGATACGCATGCAGCTGAGAATACCTTTGGAGAGCAAAATCTTCAAGTGTTAGACAGACCAAAGAAATCTTTGCTGGTATTATTTGATGCTTATTGTGAATACACATCACAAGCAGTTTTGTCCTAGAACATGTACATCTTTAGGTTCAACACAAATAGGTGAATAGATGTTTCGGTTTTTCTGATAAAGTTGCATGTTAGTACAATATCAAGGTTCATTGTTCGAGGTCTTAACACTCTTGTCTACATCAGAAAATGTGGTTTGGAGTAATCTTCTTCTGCAATCCTTAAAAGCTTAAGAACCTTTAGCGGGATAATGGATGGTCAGTAAAGAAAGCTTCTGCTGACATGTGATGTATATAAGACTAAAGGAACAATGCACGCTCACATGCATGCTAAACTATTCAACTCTATCAAGCTTCTTTTGTCACGAAATCTTATTTCTGCTTATACTTGCATTTTTTAGACTAACTATAATAACTTGGTTCCCATCATGCTCTGTAAATACTACCTGCACGCACTATGTGGCTCTCAAAAATATAAGGAAATTTAGGTCCCAAAGTGTCAAATTGGTATACAAAGAGTAGTTTTGTGAAATTTTCCCAAAATATAAACATATGTGGATGAATTAATAATTGTACATGTATGAATAAGTACATGACTTGGATAATCCATGACGAGCTCAGAATAATCTGCTAAGTTTTTGTCTAATTAAAGAATTACATTCTTCCCTTAACCTTTCAATTAACCATGTTTGTAACAAGTGTTGTCTGATGCATGTCGTATCGCATATCGTTGGGCTCCATGATACGGGCGTATCGTATCGTATCATACTTTAATATTAAAATAATACAAAAATTAATTAAAAAATCAATAAAAATTAGTAAAAATCTGAAAAAATAAAAAAAAAATCAGGAAAAATCTGGTAATTGCTTTAAATTCATATAATGTAAGTTTATTACAAATTGAGCATTCAACATTAAACAATTGCATCCAAATTTACATATTTTGAATCCAAAAAATGAAATCAGAATCATGAACTAAATAATCTTCATTTTCTCCTTATTGCAGATCCTCATCATCATTATCAACGATACCTTCTTCTTGGAAATCAAATTCTTCATCTCCTTGATATTGTTGTTGCACTCCTTCCAAATTAATCCAAGTAATATATTCTTCAGTTAGGAGGGCATTTTCTTGAGTGTCTTCTATAATCCAATCTTCTAATATATCAAAATTATCCAAACTTATTAGATTGAACTGACTTTCTTCTCTTTTATTTTTTTTAATTGACTACGACAAACAAAGATAAACAATTAGTAAATAATATTAACAATTGAAGACTGAAGTTAAATAATATTGAATTGAAAGTAATACAATACAACATTACCTTTCATGAAGGTGCATGTTACAACGAATATAAACTAAATAATTTAGTCTTTTATGTTCCAACCTGTTGTGCTTCTTTGTATAGATGTGTTCAAAAATACTCCGATTTCTTTTACAACCTATTGCACTAAAGGTTTGGCTTAAGACTCTCACTACAAAATCTCTAAGGTTTGGGCAATCACTTTCAAACTTTTCCACCAAACATCTTTAAAAAAAGACAAACATTAGAGACATAATCCACAGTAATGTAAGATGCAACTTAAATATGAAAATAAACAATTTACCTAGACGCATAGTAGTGTGGTTGCGAATTGCAACAGACAAACCCATCAAGTGAAGAGCATTATCATATATCTCCATCTCTCGATGTATAGCATCTGTTGTACTCTCATGAGGAACTAATCTGTCGATACAATCAATTATGCCTCGATTAACCTCATCGTCCCTTTTGAAGCTTGCTGAGTACCTAAATGATGGGTTTAGATAATATGTTGTTGTATGAATAGGCTGATGCAATTGTTTATTTCATCTATTATCAATTATTTTCCACATGAGCACATAATCCCTCTTTTTTTCATTAAAGTTATTTTTAATTGCTTCTTTTGCCCTATCTATGGCTTCATAAATATAACCCATAGATGGTTTCTCCTCGCTATCTACCAATCTCAAAACCTTACTAAAGGACAGGTAATTCTCAATAATATAACACATACATTCCAAAATGTACTTCTGAAAATTGTCTCTATAATCTCATTTAACTTTCTGTTTCTTTTATTTTGAGGCAACTCTGCAAATTGTTATAACTCATCTGAGAAGAACATTCTCTTCGGTACTTGCTTCTATCTCACAATACTTTGTACAGATAAGAAGTTAATTGCAAATCGAGTTGCAGCTGTACGAAGAAGCTCTGCATCATCTGTATATCTCCTCATCATACATAGTAAAAATGCATGGTTATAGATAAATTTGGTGATATCTTCACAACACTCAGTTGTTGCCTTTATCTCATCCATCTCATCAATATCCTCAAGGATGAGATCTAAACAATAGATTGCGCATGGTGTCTAATAGAAAGTCCCATAAGTATCAGCTAACTCCTTCTCAACTGCTTTGTAGTTAGTTGCATTATCTGTAATCAATTGGACTACATTCTCTAGACCAACCTCATGTATAACCTTATCAAATTATTGTCGTAGGATCTCTATAGTGTGCCTCTTCTCTGACATATCTAGAGATCTAAAAAACATGAGTCCTTTAGGATAGTATACATGAAAGTTTAGCAATGTCCTTCCTCACCTATCTATCCATCCATCTACCATGATAGTGCATCCTGTTTCCTTTCATAATTGTCTCAAAGTCGAACACTATTGTTGCACTTCAGTGACGGTCTGATATAATATCTTTCCTCTCAACTTTTGATAAGAGGGCATCTTGTATCTTTGACCAATATTAGCAATTGCAACTGTCATTTCTTGAAAATGAAAACTGTTTGCTGCATTGAATGGAATGTATGCATCATAAAACCATCTGTCTGCCTGATCATGCAGTTATTCTGAAGCTATATTAGTACGAATTCAAGTTTAGCACCAAGTGTAGTGGAAGGAAGAAAAAATGAATGAATGCTAGAACAAGCTCTTCCTCTACTCCTCGCTGAACTTCTTCTTCTACCACCGCTAAAGTCTTTAACAACCCTCTTTCCCCTGCTAGATGCTTGTGAACTGCTATTACCAACTTCTGTTCTAACATCTACAGGCAAACTATCAGTGAATCCAAATCCAGTGGCAATAGTATCATCAGCTTCTTCAGAAATCTCAAAATCATTCTTTTATTGTCTCATTTCCTATATACTCTCAATCATCTGCAGGCATTGTAATTTAATACCTTCTGATAAACTTATAACTCTATCTATGCATGGAGCAATTTCTTTTCTGGTCTTTGCTAGGTAGTGTTTCAACCTTGAAATTCCACCACTAACCACCTTTTCACAAAATAAGCATACGATCTTTAACTTAGAGCCCTCCTCAACTGGTATACCCCACTGCCATGCCAAATCATCAGACTGAGAATGACCACCCCTTCCTACCATCTCAATGGAGTACTTTAATTCAAACAAAAACCTGAAAATGAAAGCACTTCGTAAATCCCCAATCTTCAAATAACACTCAAATGGAGTGTCTTCCACTTCATGAATGCAATAAAAATCGTATACATATACTTAATAATTTCATATTTTGTCATTTAAAAAAGAAAAATATGAAATAACATAAAAAACAATAAATATAAAGGAAAAAAATGAAGAAAAATATTAAAAATATACCAAAATTCGAGTTAGGAGGCTTGCACGAATACTGTAGAGCACAATTTTGGAACTTTGAACACGAAAGAGGTGAAAAACGGTTTTTAGGGAGTTTAAAGCACTCTAAGGGAGAGAGGAAACCAATGAAAAATGCAGGTTTCCACGTCGTAGGATACGATGCGATACGAATAACACTGTTTGTAACTCTCTTGAATTAATTGTGATCAAACAGGTAGTTATTATGTAGTCTTGTATCATTTGTGCTGTTGCTGTCTTCTTCTTTGCCTGGACCACACTTCTATCTACATGTAAAGGAATCTTGTGTGTGTCAGCCATGCTGCTACTAATCACACTTGTTATGCATGTATTCATTTTATTCGCTCAATCTGAACGTTCTAATCCAGCAAAACCTGCAGCTACCAATACTCAGAAAGAGGTATGTTGTGTGTAAATTTCGCAGAGCAGCAAAGCTTCAATTTGTTTACATTCTTTGCAACTAAGTCACACAAACACTTCTAAGGGGTGGAGTGTCGACCCCGACACTGGTGCGACACCGACACTGACACCGATACTGTGTTGGTGCGGCATGTCCAAAAAAAAAATTACAAAAAAAAATTGCAATTTTTTTTTTGTAACTCACGGATAAATGGGTCTGGATAATGAAGATTGATTTGTGTATTATGATGAAATTAGTAGTTTTTTACCATTTATATGTTTTGCTTTAATATAAAGTTGTGTACTTACTATTATAGCTTTATACAATATAAAACTGCTTGAATGATTTTGGGTACGAACAATTGGACTCCATACTGTATGCCTTTGCACAGAATAATCTCTATCACCAAACACATTTAAAGACCAAGAACATTGCCAAATCAATATAACAGAAGAGTATGACATCACTAGTGGATCCTAGCACAAATACTAATATATGTTATATCCTACAAAAGATCTTGAAACTCTTTGAATCCATAACTTGGATATTTTACAGCTCGTAAAATCACTGTAAGTTTCAGATTATTATGATGGAACTTGCTAATTGATACCTACGTGTACCCAAAATTAGCAAATACTAGTTGTATTATGATTGATTTATGTAGCTTGAATATTATATATAATATATAATATTATATACCCTAGCCGTGTCGCCGTACCCAAAATTTTTGAAATTTGCCGTATCCCGCACCCGCACCCGCACCCATGTGACATAGCTTTGCAAGTTTTAGACCTGTCACAATCCTTAATTCGATTTACCTTTTTGTTTTCCCATTTTCAGGCTCTTCACCCTCTACTTAATTGATGTAAGTCAGTTGATCCTTCTTGTCTATTCCAACCATTCTAGTTATACTGCGAGGAGGAAAGTTAAGAATCTTGAATTCCACTGGCAGGCATGTGTGACAGCTAAATGTTGTCTCAACTGATATTCTTAATTGAAGTGATTCTTTCATTCTTTATTTTTGTGGGCATTGCTTATTAAAATATAAAACTAAATTCTATTTTGTACAAAGTATCTGATGGCAATGATGATTTCATGTTAGTTTTGCAGTGAACTTTAGAAAATAAAAGCCCAAATGCACGCGTGTGCACTTGTGGACACATACACACACACACTCAAGTTTGCCAAATAATTGCTGAAAGTGGACAAAATATCAGCCCCCCGGGCATTGACATTCTGAGAGAGGACCTCATGCATCATATGAATGGTCTGGCTTTGACTCCTAAGGGCATCGTATATCTGCATTAGCCAAAGCTCGGTATGTGTCTTGGAGGACAGGATCCTCACCTTGAAGATCTAGACAAGCCTATCCTAGAAAAAAAAGTGAGTTTCTTTTTTGTAATCAATAAAAAATCTTTGAATAAACACGAAAATCGGCGTTTGGGTGCAGAAAATTCTACTTTGTGGCCACTAAAGTACTTTTGTACAACTAATTCTCGCTCAACTGTTAGAAAGATATCAATTGGCAATCCTTTTGTTCTTTTTGGGTTACAATGGGGGTGCACACCCTGGGGATCAACTCGCCACCAGTTATGTTGGAGTCCAAGATCCCCGCCACTGAGCTAACGCTGTGCATGCTGAAAACCCTTTTAATTATTGAGAGAATTGATTTACATTCCCATCAGTTGTAAATTAAAATAGGTGACTTCAGTTTGGGTCTAGGCATTACTACATTGGGCATAATGAGACTGCACATTGCTGCCCAAATTTCAAAACTAGACCATATGATTTAATGAATCCAACAACTCATACGCAGTCAAACGGATATTGTATATCAATCTAATAGATGGGCTTCTCTACCAGTTTTGAGCTATGAGCAAGCCGAGGAAAGCTCCAATTTTACCGTGACTTTTCATAATTGGCAGCATGGTATGATGAAAACTTGCATTAAAGGTTTTGTCAGATGAGAAACCTCACAAACCCAATTGCTATTACATACTCAATGATAAGTATCTCCTATCCTTACAGACCTCAATTGCTATGAGCAAGTCCAACTTTGAATACAATTAGTTGGACTAGGAATCCTAGTTGTTTCTTATATATCATACGGACATTCCACCACTGAATCCAAATATGATGTGCCTTAATGATTCAGTTCTAGTCTTCCATTTCTCGCTAGAAGTATATTCAATTACCCAAATGTTTGATTAATTAGGTTTGATAAAATCTATATTCAGCCTGAATCTGATGCATTTACATCTCTATCAAACATTTCTTCTTGAGTCCAATCCATTGGGCATGAGAATCTGGCATATACATTGATCACATCACGACCAGCATTGCAAAGATTAAGGAGAACTTTGTGTTGTAATAGGTGCCGCTAAATGTATAAAACTCACGGCATAATATGCAGGTTTTGCACTTTCGAGGGATAATGATGCAAAAGAGAAGCTTAGAAAAGGGTGTCACAAATACGTGAACAAAGAATTTTGTGTGTTGATAAATAAGTTCCATCACAAGCACCAAGGGCTCCACCATAGAGGTGTAGCAGTGTTATCGAGTCGATCTCAAGTCTAAATTGATCATAGAGTGGTACCATATAGCACTTTGTATAATAAATACTGTATGCTGAATGAAAGCAATTTATCTCTCTCATTCTTGTGAACTCTTGAATTTCAGAGAGATTTCTTCTTCCTAGTGAAGGTATGCGTGATTTGCTGGCTGGTTCTGAACTCATGGATTCGCTTCCGGGTCGTCCAAGCTCACAATATCATTCCATTCATTTGGTTCTTGGATTCAAACTCGCCAACATTAGGTCATATACTTGTAAAGGTCTGCAAATCCTTGAAACGAATGATTGAGAAGTTGATGGACGAAGAATGGTGATAGCTTGTACTCCTATTTATTATTAGTTGATTATGCACGGGAAGTACATGATGTGGAAATCTTTTCTCATACTAGATGCGGTCGGCTATCTTTCTTCGTATAGAACTCAATGTTATTGAATTGGCTTGAACCGAATCGGTTAGGTTTCATGTTCTCTAGAAACCGAAACTGGAACTGACCCGATAACCGATGGTCTGGTTCCAGTTTAGAACTACCGATCCCGAGCCTTCGGTTCCAAACCACCTAGAGCCCGCTTCCGTCCCCCACTCTCCCTCCCACACACCCGGAACGGTGGAACCCAGCCCCCTAGGCCATGGTGGGCAATCAAGCGTGTGTGGGTGTTGTGCTTTTGAAAATCGGCGGGTGCCACATGGCATCCGCCAGCTATCCCTTAAGAGACTGTCAACCTATAATTTGTTATATATTATATAATATATTATAAATGATATTAAAAGCAGTCGCAGTCTGTTGATTGATAGTTGACTATTGATGAAGGAATAAAAAATATTAAATATAATTTTTTTAAAACATTGTATTTCAATAGTGAAAACTTAATTTTTCTTAAAAAGCAATCTTGATCAATAGTGTTCACTTGTTATGAATTTTGATCGTTATAGCTAGATCTCGCCTCAAATTTTGATTGGATTCTTGTGTTTCAACTTTTATAAATAAGCCTTTTGATTTCACTAGTTTCAGCAATAAATATACAAGTTCATGAGTAACTCATTCTTGATTCTTCATCTCTTATTTTTTTCATACTTAATCTCTTGCTAAATCTTTGATTCTAGGTATTTCTTTATTATCTTATTTTATAATTAATATTTTATTATATTCATATTATCATACACTTATTTGTTAATTTATCAATTTATTTTTTTTACTCTTAGTCATACTTTCCTAACTCTAAAAGTTTTCACTTTATTTAGTTTTTCGCTAAATCAATAAATCTAATAGTGCTTCCAGTTCTAAAAATAAAGGAAAGGTCATTCTCAACATAAGTTAGAGTTATCGTATTCCTCAAAAACTTATATTGATACCATTGAACTAAGAAAATATGATAAATATAGGTAATGGTAGTAGTACTAACGTCTCATTTGTGTAGGAAACTATTTCATTGTTAGAGGTTAAGAAATACAGTCTATACATGGAGGACACTCTTCAAAAGCTTAATCATAAGGATATGACTTGTTTAAGATTCATTTTATAAAGTTATACATTGAACAATGTATCGTCAATCAAGATAAATGCAACTATTGCAAAAATGTCTACAACTTTAGGCTTAAAAATAGTTATGGCACATTACAAAACTCTATAATGTTATGAAAAGACATCCAATAGAAGTGGATTTAAACGTCCAATAAATGTAATTTTCTATATAAGGAAGTTGTGCTAGTGGATCTTCTTTTATGAGGTTTTCCCACTATAATTACACTCGAGATAAAAAGGAGTTTGCATGCTTTGTTTCAGTAGAACATCATTCATTTAATTTTGATTATAAATTTTGTTTTGTTGATTACATAATTAATACGTAGGATCCTTTAGCAACACTTATTTCTATATGTATATTATATAAAGAGAAAAAAAGAAGTTGTATTTTTTTATTTCATTTGAGAGTAGTGTGTCATTCTATGTTGATATATGGAGTAATAACTAGTAGTTACATGCAAACATTAGTGTTATTGTTCATTGGATAGATGATCGTTGGTCAACTCAAAAACTTTTTCTTACACTTCATTGTTTGGATAAGTCATACACTGCATAAAATATTTGTTATATGTTAAAATCAATTTTTTAAAAATACTAGTTATCTTGCATGGTTTTTCCATTTTCACTTGATAATGTTATTGCAAATACTTATATTATTTCTTACAAAAAATATATCAACCTACTTTGCATAGTAAATTTTTTTATTGTTGTTCTTGTCATATATTTAATTTGTGTATATAAGATGATTTGAAGATTTTACAACATAAATACAATCTATTATAAATGCTCTTAAATTTTTGTAACATTACAAATGAATGGGTAACTTTTTGTAAAAGGGTAAAAGATCAATAAAATTCTCAAAAGACATTGGATATTGTTAGAATTCAACTTATTAAATGTTGTCAATGACTATGTCTTATAGACTTATTAACGGAGTTTATGCACCTTTATTTTTTTTATGTCTTGAGCCTAGTTTTTGGTGTTTGTAAGAGTATTTTAGATCTTCTATTTGTTCTTAATAATGTTACAAATGCATTAGCCGGTGTTTAATATTCAAATTTCCATTTATTTGTTTATCAAGTTGTAAAAGTAGTTTATATGTTATCACATTTTTGAGAAACTTTTCTTACTTAATCCAATGTGTGCATGAGATGACGGCAAAGTGGTTTTACTATTATACACATCTTCATCCTATTAGTTTAGTTGGTGATGCATTAAACCTTAGATTAAAATTACAAAACCTCAATTCATAACAACCTATTTAAAAGAGAAGAAAAAAAAGAAAATAGGTTTTATGACTTACCTTCAATCCCATTTAATATGTGTGGACCTATGTCAATTCTTTTCACAAAAAGTCTTCTAATCCCATCGGATAAGAGTCAACCTTTACGCTGACGATTTGTTTGGCTAAGTTAAGTTTAGAAATTTTGCACAACCACACAAAATGCAAGCAACAAGAGAAGCTTGCTTGTTGTCTGGGATTGAGCTAAGGTTATTGAATCGGTTATCGGACACGTTTTTAGACAATCGGCTACGGGATCTGGTTCCACTAAGGGCTAACTTGGATCTGTTTTTAGGTTTTAGGTGAATGGGGTTAAGTTTTGGTTCAGTCAGGTTAAATAGGTAGCGATATGGGTTCTGGTTTATGATACCTAAAGGGCGGGTCACAATCTGGATTATATTGGGCAGATGTGGTTTAATGTTAGACACCAAGAAAGGTGACTCTTGTAGAATAAGACGTGCAGACCAGAAGCAACTATTACGCAGGACCAAATATGACAACAAAAGATAACATAATTTTTATTTTTTACATATAAACTATTAGGTAGAGGACTAAATATGCAAGACCAATAACTAGAAAAATTAATATGAAACTATAATCGGACAACTATATAGGGAAGACTATTGTGATTCTAATGCAAACTAATGAAGTTAATGAATAAAGTAAATAATGAATGCATTAAAGAGAAACTACGATTGCATGATTAAGTAGAAAACATAACCTAAGAACCACGCCACTTGAATATTGCTTTTGACCAACACCTCCTTCCCTTTTTAATTGATCATACTCACGAGCACACTAAAAAATGATAAAGAAGAAAATAACTTAATTGCTTGAATTATTAGAAATTTTCTTGAATCCTTATAATGTAAGATGAGACCCTTTTTATAAGAGAAGTCTAGATATATAACATTAAAAATACTTGCTAAGAATGCCCGTCACATTTATCTTGCCCAAAAAATTGATCTCCTTTCCATATAAGGACAAGCACACATCTTAATCTTTTCATCAACCAGCATTAGCTGTCCAACATCAAAGAGGTTGTTTAAGGTCCAAGCCAGCTCGCCCCATCTATTCTATTTGGGTGTTCAGGTTTTGGTAATTTCAGTATTTTCATAACAAGGCAAGTATTGGCTGTCTTTCAATTCCCATTTATTTTAACAAATAAAAAAAATGCTTGGCCAGTCCTTTCATACCTGTGATATCGAGCCTTGTGTACGAGCCATGTATATATTACATATATATTATATATGTAATTAATAAACCTAGACAATGTACAAAATCGCATGGCCCCGCTATACATACATATATAGTTACTTACATAATGTACTTATATATGTAAACATATATACTTTATGTTATTACATATTTAATGTACTTATATATAAATATAAATATAAATATATATATATATATATATATATATATATATATATATATATATATATATATTATATATATAAATATACTTACCTAATGTTATGTAATGTAAACTATATAAGATACATGTTACATAAATATATATAGTTTTACACGTAGACTATATATATTTATATAGGTCAGTTTTCCAGTTGTCACATATAAATATATTCATATTCATATTCATATGTTATACATGTATATATACATATACATATATATATATATATATACATATATATATATATATATATAATATACATGCATGTCTTTTCATAATGACTGGAAACACTTTGAATCTTTCTTTCTTGCTAAAGTTTTCTTCAATGGTAGACCCTTTCATATTCTGAATAAAGCAAGTATATTGTATAACTTTTTTTGGTGTATGTTAACGAAACATATTAAAGATGAAATACTTTGGTGTATATTATTTGTAAATGAAATTATGTTAGTAGATGGTTTTAAGAAAAAAGTTAATAGAAAATTAGAATTATGGATAGAAACATTGGAAAGTAAAAGCTTCCAACTTAATAAAATAAACACGAAATATACATAATGTAAGTTTGATCATTTAGTTACTTCAAAGGATATAGAAATTAAGATTGGTGCATATAGTGTCTCTCACAAGAAAAGTTTCAAATATCTAGTATCAATTTTTCAAAATGATAGAAAAATTGACTGAGATGTTACACATAGAATTAATGTAGGTAAGTTAAAATGAAGAGGAGCATTATATATTATGTGACAAGAAAACATCATCAAAGTTTAAAGGTAAATATTATAGAGCATCATTAGACCTGTTATTTTGTATAGTTATGAGTATTGGGTAGTTAATCCTCAATATGTAGAAAAGATGTTCATGACAGAAATGAAGATGTTGAAATTTATAAGTGATCACACAAGAAAAGATTGTATACATAATGAGGTTATTATAAAGAAATTGAGTGTAACACCAATAGAATATAAAATAATAAAAAATTGTTTAATATGGTTTGAACGTCTAGAAAGACTATCAAAGGAAACTCCAATGAAAAATCAATTGAGAAAATGTTAAAGAAAAGAGGAAGATTATAAAAGTGTTGAAAATAAACAATAAAGAATTATTTAGTTTATGTTAAAGTTAACCTCAATGTAACCGACCCTGAGAAAAAACTTTGCTGTTGTTGTTGTACGGTAACTTTATGATATTTTGACTAAATGTTATGCGGAGAGAGGCTAGCTGTGGAGACCATTCATGATGTCATCAATGAGGTCAAGTTGCCTTCATGAGGTGAATTTGAACCTTCTTGAATTGACTGCTTTAAGTGTGATTTGATTCATTGTGAAACAAACATGGACCCTCTCATAAGTATTTCCTGATCTAAGTTCAACGAATCATTTTATATGTTCTAAAATTAAATATTTAAAATTAGTTTTGTGAACCAAAAGTAAGTGTTTTTCAAAAAAAATTAGGTGTTTACAAAAAGTTATTGACTTATTACTCTAGTGCTCTTTCATGAGATAGATTTAAAGATGTTATTAGTATAATTAATGATACAAGGTCAATCATTGATCAATATAGAGATTATAGTTTTGCACATAGTCAATCTTAATTAGTTATTTAAGTAGTAGAAGAAAATACTAACAATCATACATCCTCCTCTTTTGGTGATAATTTTTTTGTCATATTTTACAATAAAATCTTAAAAAGCATTCAAAATCTATAGATTCGATTAAATTTAATGCATACATTGATTCTTGTGAATTTAAGTTAAGGAGGATTTTTTTTTACTAATAGTAGAAAAACATCAAATTATTTATCCTATTTTATTAAATAAAACAATCCGTACAAAAATTATCCACCGAGTCGTGCTAAAACCAAAACATCTCAAAAGTGACCTTCAAAACGCAACCAAAAACCGTCTTGAAATCGACTGTGGAACAGAAACGACAACTACCATAAGCTGATTATAAAACTGAAACCGAAACTGCTTGAGACCGGAATCGACCCGGTTCCGGGCAAACCACAGAACCAGACAAGTCTACCGACGTGTTTTCCGGACGCTACGTGTTTCCGCTGCCTACCGTTCTCGCGCACCTACCGTTCTTGCTCACGTCCGGGTGGACACCCAGAATATCATAATTGCATGACGAAAATGCAGATCGAAGAACTTAAAATGATAAGTGTTAGTGAAGATTTTCCACGTCTTATAAAACTCATTGAGGGTTAGTTTCGACCTCGTCACGGAGGTTTGTCCTGAAGCTCGAGCGTGCGGATATTACAGGAGATCGGAAGAAACCTCCGTCATAACCTCTCTTCTCCCTATTACCTGTTTGATCGGTGATTCGTCAAGATGAGTTGGTGGTGGTCTGGAGCGATCGGCGCCGTCAGGGTAAGCAAATCCCGGATTTCTTAGATCTCTTCATTTGATTTGGAAGTGCTCTCCGCTTTCCGATTGATCTTTCCATTTGAGTGATTTCTCTTTCCCTCTGATCTCTATTTCATCATTTTATGTTGTTGGTGTTTGATTTTTACGAACTTAGAGGGTTGGATACGGAATGAAAGGATCGCCATCAATCGGTTTAATCGTTTGTATTCTCTATGTAATTGTGCAGAAGAGGAGCGAGGAGGAAGAGGAACCACGGAAATTTCAGAGCGTGGGACTCGTGATTGGTGTCACGGGGATCGTCGGAAACTCCCTGGCTGAGATCCTCCCGCTCTCCGATACCCCTGGTGGACCGTGGAAGGTCTATGGCATCGCCCGGCGTCCGCGGCCTGACTGGGCTGCCGATTACGACCTTGAGTACATCCAATGCGACGTTTCCGACGCGGACGACGCCCTCGCGAAGATTTCCCCCTTGACTGACGTCACTCATCTCTTCTACGTATCGTGGACGAACAGGTGGTCGGAATCTGAGAATTGCGAGATCAACGGCCGGATGCTTCGCAACGTCCTAGACGCCCTCATCCCATCCGCCCCTTCCCTGCAGCACATCTGTCTCCTCACCGGAGGCAAACACTACATCGGCCCCTTTGAGAAGATCGATGGCCTCGTCCCGCACGAACCTCCGTTTCACGAGGATCTCCCCCGTCTTCCCTGCCCGAATTTCTACTACACTCAGGAAGACATCCTCTTCGAGGCCGTCGAAAAACGGGAGGGTCTCACGTGGACCGTCCACCGGCCGACGGTAATCTTCGGTTTCTCGCCGTCGAGCCAGATGAGTCTCATCGGCTCTCTCTGTGTCTACGCCGCGGTGTCGCGGCATGAGGGCGCTCGCGTGCTGCGGTTCCCCGGCAGCCGGGCGATGTGGGAAGGGTTGGGCGACTTCTCGGACGCCGACCTGATCGCTGAGCATCAGATCTGGGCCGCCGTGGATCCATACGCGAAGGGCGAGGCATTCAATTGTACCAACGGCGATGTTTTCCGGTGGAAACACCTCTGGCCACTGCTCGCGGAGCAGTTCGGGATGGAATCCTGTGGGCCGGAGGCCGGTGAGGAAGGTGGGTTCAGTTTGGTGGAAGCCATGAAGGGGAAGGAGGATGTGTGGGAGGAGATTGTGAAGGCGAACGAGCTCAGACTCACTAGGCTCGACGAGGTGGGCACCTGGTGGTTCGTCGACATGGTGCTTGGCGCGGGGTCAACACAGGTGCTTAGCGTGAACAAGAGCAAGGAGCATGGCTTCTTAGGCTTCAGGAATACCTTCAAGTCCTTCTTGTCGTGGATTGATAAGATGAAGGCCTCTCGTATCGTGCCTTGACCTTTGAATTCAATAATTTGTGCAACAACTTCCGTAGTGTCCTCCTTGTTAAGTTTGCGGTTTCTTGTTTATGTTTCGTGTTGATGTGGTCTCTCTCTATTGTTTGTGAGAAAAAGAAAGGAAGAAAATAAAGCAGTTCAAAACGTAGCTTTGATGGTCCATTGATCTGTTTATCAAGTGTTGATAAATTGGAGCACTCCCATCAGGTTGGTGATCTGTTTGCCAATCCGATGCATCAGTGCGCGCTCTTCAAGATTAATGGAACTGTTATCGGCCTTAGAGCTATCTTCGTAAAAGCCCTCGATCCGAAGTGAGAACACTCTTTTGAAGAGATCTAATACAATGTCTGATATCAGCCATATACATTTATTTAGACTTGGGACCCAAGGTAAAGCATCACTTTTGTGAAAGGAGCACAACCCTAAACTATTAGGTCTACCTAACCTCAGCTTGCTTATGCTCATGTTTAAGCATCCATGGCTGAATGGTTAGAGCACCCAACTGATAATTGACAAATTCGTAAGTTCAATTCTTACTGATTGCACGTGAATTGGAAAGTTCATTAATAGAATGTGCTCCCTATCAACCGAATTTCATTATGGATACATAACTAATTATGCAATATTTACAAAAAAGCCTCCAAAAAGATCATTTGTTATCATTCAATTTAATAACAAAGTCTTGAACTGATGGCTTTATATTAAATTAAACATACTATGTCATGGTTATATATTGCCTAACTAGATCCCACCTGCTTCTCGTAACTCCTGGTGAAATTCTTAAACATGATTTTCTAACTCTTAATATGGTGGAGGACGTTAATCTTGTACAAGACTAAGCTCTATGGCGTCAGGAAATTCCATCTACCAATATTAATTGTGCATATATGCTCACATTTTGTCCCTTGTAGCAGATGAAATGTAAATCGAAGGGCATGTATGTGAAGGGCTTATCACAAGAGGAGAGCTTTCGAATTGGTGTATTCCTGAAAATAACTCTAAAATAAACATAGATTAATTGCAAAAATTGGTACTGTAGGTCAAGTAACAGGAAGTAACCTAAACATTCAGGTTCCTTTATATTATGCTGCCACCTGAAAAAAGGGATTCGATTTACATTTTGTCATAAGAAAAACACAATGACAAGCTCAATGGTGGATGTATTTGGAGGCATCGGCATCACCCTAAAATTTGATAAGCACATAAGAACAAGCATAACCATGGGCTACGCCCAAGATGACTTGACGTCACCTTAGAAAGATTTTGATGGATTTCGATCAGATAGAAAAAGGAAAGTACTTCTATGCATAACTCCATGAAGACAGTTTTTGGTATACTAGGAGATACTTTCTGGTGTTCCATTTATCATGTATACCTGATTATCTCTTTCTAATTGTTCTTTCTTTTCCATTCTTTGCATCTTCTGCTGTGTGCTGCTGGAACTGCTGGAAATGAATCAGTTCAACTTTCTACATGACGCTGTTCTTTCTTCTTATGACAGATATCATTTTTGGCACATTTTTTTTATTCAGTACCAATATGAAAATTAAGAATCAACTGTTTAGGTATACTCATTTTGAAGGATCTTATCTTGCTCTTAGCTTGACCAATGGGGTATAAATGGGGCCTATCCATCTTCATAAGCTTGGCTATCAGAAATCAAAGCCTTTGTTTCTTTTGATGAAGCCTGATACATCACCCTTGGAATTGATAGCTCAAAATAGATTAGTGGCAACGGTTCATGAAAAGTTGCTGAATAAAACGATGGTGCCTTTTGAATTTGATTATCATCCGTCACTGAGCAGAATCTTGTGATACCACAAATTAAAAGCTTATTCCTATGGCAACACCGTAAATATGTTTTCCTATCTATTCAGGCAACCCAAAATTTTAAAAATGATTTACTGGAATGCAATACGCTGGCGTTTCGTCTGACTGCCCTCGAGGATTTGAATTATCAGACACCATAACACCGTGCACCTTGAAGATCTTCTAGGCTGCTTGGCCTCTGCTCACTTGGCTAGATCGTGCGGGTCTATCAAATAATCTTTTCTCTACCAAGGGCTGCATGAATCTAAAGTAGAGTTTAAAATGCAGTAAGAGTCCGATAGTTGATCTATTACTTTGAGCTTGTATCGGTCTTGAGCAGCTCATTATGTCGGGACCTTGCATGCTACTCTGTTCTCTGTTACATGGAATAGTAGCAGTAAATGCATGGTTTCACCTGGCTAAGTGAAGACAATGACACATATGGACATCCAATAATTCTCCCAAGCGCACTTAAAAGGGATATTTACAGAAAACACAACTTTGGGATATTAGGAGCCACCTACAAGTTAGATTTCGGAGAAACTTTTCATCTTGTTTTATTACAAACTAAGGATTCCCTAAATGATTAGTGGGACAGGCACCACAAGAACTCATGAGAATACTTATTTTTGTTAAAAGAATTAGACAAAAGTACTAATCAACCATGCTTTAGGAGGCTATTGAAATTGAAATACCTTAGAAACACAGCATCTGAAAAATTAAGTTCCTTTGCAAATGACTGACTTTGGGTGCTAATTTCAGCTCTTGTAGAAAAGCAATCAAAATACAAGCTGCAACTGAGGTCCATGATTTAAAGGCCAATCATGGATAGCATCAATTTGGCAACAAAGTGGATAATAATACAGGGAACAAGGAAACAACACGTTCACAACTATTTGTATTTTGATGAGATTTGACTTATTAAGTAACCAACCTACCTGTGCACGATAATGGAATAAGCTAATATTCCAGTGTGGGCTGAAAGCATTCAAGAATTTCATCAAGGCACCTGGGCGCTCAGGAAAAACAAATCTACAGAGGAGTTCATCTTGGACATTCGAGCGACCACCCATCTAGAATAACACAGAGAAGAAAGAGAATTACGTTGGATGGTATTCTATATTAGAGTTACACTTTCACAAAAGCAACAACTTACGAGATGTCGCAAATGATCTTTTGCTAGGTCGTTGTTTGTGAGATCAATAGTTCGTAGCTGAGAAGATTCCATGCGTTCAACCATTGCTCGAAGGTCACAATCTTCATGAACACCAACACTGTAATCAAAGTAGAAAGCTAAAGCTCCATGATACAATGGGATATCATTCTATCATAGTTCAAGAGCAACCTTATTTTGATTTTCTTTAGGTAAAGTCATGAACTTAAATGTCAATACTGTTACCAACAGTAACTTAAGATGTAATAGACACCATTAAGGCTATCTTGCTTTCTTGAAGGAACGGAACCCCAGCAATAAGCTAGCACAATGATAAGAAATGGACGAGCAAAGCACTCAGTAATGAACAGGAAAAAGTAGTAAAGGAGGAAGACGATTTGCCTGTACAGAACCAGGGCTTCTTCTCTACTATTATCGTATCTGTACTTGAATTCAGTTATGTTTATTGGACCTACCTGCAAGAACCATGAGTTTTATGCATATAATCAGCACATTAGAAATCCCAAAAGTAAGATCATTTGTAGGTTCTCACGAGTTCACAAAACGTTTTGAAGCATCCTTGCTCCTCAGGCATGAAAGTAGTCTTCCACCTGTTTCACATTTTGATTACTCGCAACGTCTAAGGTGTTATTTGATGTCTTCCAGTGGAAAAAGGGAGAGCCTCCAATTATTAGGTACGAATACCTTTTGTCCAAATTGAAGTAACAACCTCTTCAGCTGCATGTTGCTCTCTGCAATTTTAGCTGTTTCCATCAGTCTAAATGTCTTTTTTCCTTGTTAGAATCTGCTTTGTTTCCTGTTTGCTGAAATAAACTATATCCTTGATGTGTTCAATACTATTCATACCAATTTCTCCTTGATTAGTTAGGATTTGATGCTTCATGTGATTTATATGCGACATCTTTCTATGGTAGGAGTACCTGGTTCCAGCTAGTGCTAGTTGGCACTAGCAAGGACCTTCAGATCTGCCTTTTAAAGAATCTGATGTTCCAGACCTGCTGGTGCTTTCCAGCACCAAAAGGGTCCAATCTCCTCCACAGTGGTACCAGTCAAGTTTTCGTAATTTTGTTCTCTGACACATCAAATCATCTCATATTTCAAGTTTAAACGTGCAACCTATGTAGTGATTGATTGTCTGTTTGTTCATTTGTTTCTCTTTGGAAGTCGCCCAACCTTGCCACCGTAATTTTTATTCTGTAATCTGTGATGTTTAACTTAATTCAGGGTTGTGGCAACCGTGAACATCCTGCTGTCCTTTGGACCTGCTGTTTGACATCACTGTTGCTGTTCCCAAAGGCAAACCTGTGCCTACAATGCTCCGTCTCTTGAGTAGACAACATTCAGTGGTAAGAAGCAGATGTATCAATAGGTTTATCATAATTCTAGGCACTTGTATTCCCACAGATACCCATGCATCCCAAGCTTAAGTTATGTGATGCATGCACATATGTTTTACTGGACAGGGATGTGTTCACAGATTTACGCTCAACTCTTGTGTGGTTTTCAGCGGCATGTTGAATTCTTTCAGCCCACAAAGAGTATTTCAAATAGAATTGTGGTGTATCTGAATGCAATGGTTATAATTCTGAACCTGGTAGGGTTTGTGTTTCGGGAAATTCAGATCATGGTCAAGCTTCTTAACTACAAAGCAAATTGAATGAAAACATGAAGTCGGTAAATGCATTGACACGCTAAATGAAAACATTTTGGGTGACACCCAACAGAAGAGAAGCTGGCCACTTTTTCTTTTCAGGGAAACATTGTTAATCATTTTCAGTAGACATACTGAGAATTTGTTGGAGAAATCTCATTTTCGTCCCATGCTTATCCGATTGGTGAAGAAGATACAATTTCTTAAGAATTAACAAAGCTCTCTCTCTCTCTCTCACACACACACACACCTCAAAGGCCTTAAATTGCAGCTACTTTTTTAATGGGCGGATTTGTGTATCAAGTACAGGGCACTTGGCAAGAAAACTCAAATTGAATAAAAATAACTAGATTTAATGATTATGCTTTGAAATCCTTGAAATTGGTCATTTACACATTTCAGTATATTGGATTTTACAAGGAAAAAAATGTCCCTAGTTTTTTTCAGCTCATAGATTCTGTTGAATGCAGTGAAAATAGGATATTGCTTATGTATTTTACCAACATTCCATAATCATAGTGAATAAATGTACAACAACAACAAACAACAATCAAGCCTTTTCCCATACTAGATGGGGTCGACTACATAGATTCTTTGTTTTCACAAAGCCCTCTAACACACTAGTAGTTAACATAAGCTAGGTCATTCTTTATTGTTTCTCTTCACACTTTTGTGGCCTTCCTCTTCTTCTTTTAATATTTTCACAATTTGGTTTTTATATCTTCTTACCGGAGCTTCATTTGGTTGTCTTTTTACATGTCCAAACTATCTTAAATGATTTTCTCTCATTTTATCCTCTATTGGAAACTCCGCCCATGTAAGGGATCACTCTTGCATTGCCGGTCCCAAGCCCGGATAAAGGAGGAGGGTTGTGTTAGGCTTCCGACAGCCAACATAAAACTTTGACAGATTTTTATAACATGGATTACAAAATTTATGAGCATTACTTTGGAGCATCCCCGCCTAGCGACGTTATGTAGAGCCCGAATGCACTAATAAGTAAGCAAGGGCCACTACATTTTTGCCCGAATGTAGTGAATCAATTGCAAAGAGGATTCTTACATCATGGACGGATGTGAGTAAAGAAGTTAGTCCCACTACATTGTCGTCCGAATGTAGTGAATAATTTTTAGAGAGGGTCTTCGCATTTTTAATATGGACGAATGTGGGGGGTAAGGAAGCTAGTCCAAAAAAATAAGATTCGTATTGGTTCTTGGAATATTGGAACATTATCCGGTAAGCTAATGGAGGTGGTACATACTATGATTCAGAGAAAGATTCATATTCTATGTTTACAAGAGACAAAATGGGTTGGAGAAAAAGCAAAGGAGATAGAGGATAAAGTTTTAAATTATGGTACTCAGGTAAAAAAAAGACTTAAAACGGAGTTGGTATTATCATAAATAAAGATTTAAAGGATAGTGTAGTAGACATACAACGATATGGTGACCGAATCATGACGTTGAAATTAAGCTTAGGAGAAGAGGTTTTGAATATAGTTTGTGCTTACGCACCCCAAGTAGGACTAGAAGATAGTATAAAGACAACTTTTGAGGAAGAATTAGATAAGGTGATTCAAAAGATTCCACAAAGGGAGATGATTTGTTTAGGAGGAGACTTAAATGGACATATCGGTAAAAAGACATTAGGATATCAAGGGATTCATGGAAACTTTGGTTTTGGGGATATAAATGAGGAAGGTATGAAGATTTTAAATTTTGCTATGGCATTTCATCTCTTTATAGTCAATAGAATCTTCAAAAAACGAGATGAACATTTAATTACTTATAAGAGTAGCTTATCACAAACACAAATTGATTATTTTATTTGTAGAAAAAAAGATAGAGCGTGTTGTAAAGATTGCAAGGTAATTCTAGGAAAAAGCTTAACCACCCAATATCGACTTTTAGTTATGGATTTACAAATAAAAAAAATGGACAAAGAAGAAAAGAGTGTATCAAGTTATTCGGACTAAATGGTAGAACCTCAAAAGCGAGAAAGAAGATATATTTAAACAGAAAGTCCTTCAAGGAGATGTTTGGAATTATGTTGGTACACCCTGTCATATGTGGAACAATATGGCTATACATATTAGGAAAGTGGCAAAAGATGTGTTAGGTGTATCTAAGGGAGGTGTACCAGTACAAAAAAAAGCTTGGTGGTGGAGTGAAGTAGTGCAAAATAAAATCAAGGCAAAGAGGTCATGCTACAAATTACATTATGCTAGGAAAACTTGTGAAACTTTAGAGGCTTATAAGAAAGCAAAGAAGGAAGCGAAAAAGGCCATGAGTGAAGCAAAAGCTAAATTTTGAGAGGATTTATATAAAAAACTCAACTCAAAAGAGGGTGAAAAAGATATTTTTAGGATAACTAGGGCTAGAGATAAGAAAACTAAAGATCTTAATCATGTTAGATGCACTAAGGACGAGGATGAAAAAATTTAGTGGTAAATGATGATATAAGAAATAGATGAAAAAACTATTTTTATAAGCTTTTTAATGAAAATAAAGATGTTAGTATTAGCTTACGAGAGTTAGCAAAATCAGAAAAGTATATAAACCACAATTTCTACAGACGTATTCAAAAGAATGAAGTCAAAGAGGCTCTTAAACATATGAAGGGTGGTAAATCAGTAGGACCAGATAATATTCCTATCGAAGTTTGGAAAATACTAGGAGAAATAGGAATCACTTGGCTCATAAGACTATTTAATGAAATATGGAAAAACCAAATGATGCCCGAGCAATAGAGAGCAAGTACACTTATACCCATATATAAGAACAAGGGAGACATTCAAAATTGTGCGAATTATCGAGGTATCAAGTTTCTACCTTGCTTTCTGTTGTCATCTAACCAAGCTTTACTGTATGATGTGATCTGACTATAACATCAAAAAATGATTGATCGGGTAGAAGCTTAAAATGTTATTGTCCATCAACACAAACAGATGAATAGATATTTCAATTTTGCCGATGTAGTTAGCGAGTACAATATCAAGATTCATTATTCGTGGTCTTAATATCTACATAAAAGATGTGGTTTGGAATAATTTTCTTCTGCAATCCTTAAAATCTTAAGGACCTTTAGCGAGATAACTAATGGTCAGGAAAGAAAGCTTCTGCTGAAATGTGATGTGCACAAGACTAAAGGAATAATATACAATCACATGCATTTTAAACCATTCAACTCTATCAAGCTTCTTTTATCACAAAATTTCTCATTTGGGTTTATACTTGCATTGTTCAGACTAACCATAATAACTTGGTTCCAGTCATCCTACCTAAAAACTTCATGCACATACCATGTGGCACTCAAAAGCATAAACAGATAAATGAATAGTACATGTATGTATAAGAACATGACTTGGATGATCCATGATGAGCACGGAATATTATGCTAGCTTTCTGTCTAATTTGAGAATTATATGCTTCCCGCAATTTTTTGTTCAACCATGTTTATAACTCTCTTGAATTCTTTCTGATCTAACAGGTTGTTATTATGTGGTCTTGTATCATCTGCGTTGTTGATTTCTTCTTCTTTGCATGGACCACGCTTCTATCTACACGGAAAGGAATCTTGTTTGTGTCAGCTGTGCTGCTACTTATCGCACTTGTTATGCATGTATTCATTTTATTCACTCAATCTGAACGTTCTAATCCAGAAAAACCCGTGCCAGCCAATACTCAGAAAGAGGTCTGTTGTGTGTAAATTCGCAGAGTAGCAAAGCTTCAATTTGTTTAGCTTTTTTTGCAAGTTTTAGACGTGTCGCAATCTCTAAATTGATTTGTCTTTTTGCTTTTTGATTTTCAGGTTCTTCACCCTCTACTTAGTTGATGTAAGTCGGTCTGTCCAGCCTTCTAGTTATACTGAGAGGAGGAACATTGAGAACCTTGAATTCTACTGACAGGCATGTTTGACAGATAAAAGTTGTAAACTGACATTTTTACTTGAAGTGACTTGTTCATTCTTTAATTTTTGCGGGCATTGGTTATTAAAGTATGACACTGAAATCTATCTTGTACAAAGAATTTGATGGAAATGATGATTTCATGTTAGTTTTGCAGTGAAGTCTAGAAAATAAAAGATCAAAAACACGTGTCTGTACTTGTGGACACACAAACAGACACATGCACTTACACTCAAGTTTGGTGTCTGGGTGCAGTAAATCATACATTGTGGCCACCAAGGTACTTTTGCAGGACTGATTCTCGCTCAATTGTTTGGAAGAAATCAATTGGTAACCTTTTTTATCTTTTTCTCCTCTTTTGGGTTATAAAGGATGCCGAATCCTAACACACACACACACGCATGCATGCCTGCCCTGGGAATCGAACTCACCACCAGCAATCGTGGAGTCCGAAAGCCCTGCCAGATGAGCTGACGCTCTGAGTGCTAAAAACCCTTCTAATCTTTGAGAGAAGTGATTTACATTCCCATCATAAATGCAAAGCCCTCAGTTTCGTGTAGGTATATTGGGCATAATAATCTGCTGCCCAAATTTCAAGACGTTTTTCATAGGATCAATGGTTGGATTCAAATTCAGTCAAACTCGCATTCAAATTCGATGCATAAGCATGGACCTTTCTCTTTACAGTGACAAATAGAATCAGCTGTTCAAACGGATGTGATGGTTTCAATCGTGACAAACCTTGTTTATAGGACTTTGAATAAGGTAAACATAAAATGTAGATCTTATTTAGAGGACATTGCTAAATTACTTGACGAACTATGTGGAACTGGGTAGCCGTAGAAACTTGATCTTTGCTTCGGTTCCCACCGAGTATTAATGACTGACATAGAATGTGCACCATTGCTTTGCAGATGAATCCAATACTCTAGCTACTTTTCAATGTTTAATGAGGTATTTCACCTTGTCATTTTGTATGATGATAAGGCCGAAGCCATAACGCTCACTTGGGGAATCAAACTCATGATCTTCAACTTGTGAGCTGACCCCTATAGCAAGATGAGCCATTGAGGCATTTCAAACTTGTTTTGATAAAATATTTTTCATAATTTCCTTTTATGATAAATTGGTCTCCGGCAAGACTCAAGGCAAACATTTTACCCATTTGTCACTGTCCGCTATCCACTACCTCATGTCAAGCCTTAAAAGTTAGGGATGACAATGGGGTAGAGTGGCACAAGTTTTCATCACATCCGCACCTGCCTTTGTACGAGAGATTTCTTCTTAGACCCCGCTCTGCTCCGTGCATCTTGGAATCAAACCCTGCACCTAAAATGCATCCTGCTCAACTATAGCCCAATCCTACTTCAATCTATAAAAATATTTCACAAAAATCAGTTAATATCATATATTATATAAAATATATACTTTGTATATATATATATATATATATATATATATATATATATATATATATAATTAAATGATCTGATCAAATAAATATTATATTAATATCCACTTAGACACTACAGTGGAAGTGTGGTGAATCCAAAGCAGACAGCAAGCACCTTTATTACATGTAAAATATATACTTTGTATGTATATATATATATATATATATATATATATATATATATATATATATATATATATATATATATATATATAATTAAATGATCTGATCAAATAAATATTATATTAATATCCACTTAGACACTACAGTGGAAGTGTGGTGAATCCAAAGCAGCACAAGTAACACTATTCTATATAAAATATATATACATGTAAAATATATACTTTGTATATATATATATATATATATATATATATATAATTAAATGATCTGGTCAAATAAATATTATATTAATATCCACTTAGACACTACAGTGGAAGTGTGGTGAATCCAAAGCAGACAGCAAGCACCTTTATTACATGTAAAATATATACTTTGTATGTATATATATATATATATATATAATTAAATGATCTGATCAAATAAATATTATATTAATATAATTGAACTTCATTTGCCGCGTTCTCTCATCAACCACGTAGAAATACATCAATGCCATTTGGGTTTTCGGGCCAAATTGATTAATTACCAAAACCTCAGGATACTACTCCTAACTTTGGGAGTGTGCAAAGTAACCTCAGCCTTTCAATAACATGCAAAAAACCTTCACCTCATGCTTCAGCTCGATCATTTTTCGATCTCGACCCGCTCTTTTGCCATTAATTCTAGAAAGCTTACTTCATATTATATGGGATTAAGCTATGCTGAAATTCTAATCATCACCAAGTGGATTTTCAATAGTTAATCAATTGATGTATCAAACGTATCTACATTGTCATGTTCCATAGAACCGAACTCATAGGTGAAGCATTTTAACTTTTACAATGGGGAGGCTGAAGCCAGATGCACGCCCCTAGCATCAATCATGACCTTCAACTTGTGACTCAGACCACAACCCAAATGAGCTACTGCATTTTGTGCATGGGTGAAGCATTTGACCTGGACCAGTTGGTATGCCTTCTTCTCGGTTGCATTTTATGTGAACTTAATGCAATTCAGTTGGTGTTCAAACGTAAATACTGACTGCTGAAACCCAGTTAGAACTTTTACCTACTCTAATCACAAGCCTCAACTTACCCGTGCCATTCACAACACACACACACACACACACACACACACACACACACAGAGAGAGAGAGAGAGAGAGAGAGAGAGAGAGAGAGAGAGAGAGAGAGAGAGAGAGAGAGAGAGAGAGAGAGAGAGAGCATGAAGAAGCCACCTGTGCCAAAGATTGAACTATAAAACTAAAGGATGATGAGGCTCATTAATGTATCACCCATTTCCTAGGAGCTTCTGCAGGTTACATGCTCCTCATCCCTAACTGAAACATAATCTGAAATGAACCTGCCGGACCCAAATTGGTTTCCTTGATGTGAACACCACCCTTTCAATGTAATGTGATCCTGCATACATGAAATGTGAATGTTTGATCAACTGTTTATGCATCAATCAAGAAATAAAAAGAATGAAGTGGGTGATATAACAAGAACGATAAACCACAAAGCCTTTTCATACACTAAGTAGGATCTGCTACATGGATTCTTGAAGCCATGGCGCTAGATCTAAATTATGTTGAAGCTCTTAAAATTTATCTGACTAGCAATTGTAACAAATACTGAAAGCAAAACAAATATGCTGTTTTTATAAGTATACGGGTTTGGATTCAGGGAACTGATAACCTGAATCCAACTAAATGGGTTTGACAAGTTTAGACGTATTTAGGGTATTCGGGGGGGCAGCATTAACAGATCATAAAAGACGGTGTAGATATCTTTGAGTTACTATTATGATGAAAACCTTAGGTTTTTCAATTATTACAACTAGGGGTGTTTATAAAGATGGTGGGTTCATTTGGTTCGGTTTTAGTTGGAAAAAACCCGATAGTTTAGTTCACGGTTCGAGTATTAAAATTAAACCATAAGAATCAAACCCTTTATATATTATATATACATATATAGAAGATATAGATATAAATATAAAAATAAATCCGTACAAGTTTATAAGTATATATACATACAAAGAGAGATGTGGGAGCTACTAGCCAGCCTCCTTTGTAGACATTTCTAGCACACCTCCTATATAGACATTGGTCGATCATTTATCATCACGACTCTATCTGTGTCATTCATGCAATTACATGAACAGTACAAAATACTTGGTGGAGTGTGACATGAGAGCATATCTAGCAACTCTCGGTTTTCTTTTATATATATATATATATATATATGAGTTTTATAACTTCGTACAATAGATCCAAATGTATGTAAATAGAACCGTGACATGGAACAGAACCAAACCTAAACCGGCAGTTCAGTTTGATTTAGATCTAATCATAGCATGGTTTCGTTCGAGGTTGAGCTACAACAATACCAAACTAACCATGAACACCGCTAATTAGAATTATGCGAAATGAACATATAGCGAATATGAGGAGTGCTCACCAATTCCAGAGCCTGAATTTGCACTTAGGCGTAAAGCCTCTCTCAAGCTGCCGGAGCGTCGCCGGACCACATGCAACGGCGATGTTTACCTTCATCGTCTTAATCTTCCCGATGATGGCTCCTATATGCGTTCTCAGCTCCACCCTCAACTCCATCTTCTTCGATTTCAATCCGTTCTGAACGTTTTCTCCGATGCTCTCGTCCACCACCTCGCGCCTCACCGACGCCGCAAACGTCAAAATCCTTGTGTTGTGGGCCGCCTGGCTGAAGGCCGGAACCCGTCCCTTGCCTATCACCACCCCTCCGGCAGCGAAAACCTGGCACCAGATGTCGCTGTACCGAAGCTCGATCCGACCATTGTTGTTAGTGGTCTGAACGCCGACGGAGATGCCCGATGTCAATTTTAGTCCGTCGGCTTCAGCGGTGAAGGTTAGATTTTTGACATTGAGGGACTGGAGTTGGAACGTTGGGAAGGCAGGTCTGTACCGGAAATAGAAAGCGACAGAGAAGAGGGCGAGAACGGCTACGGTGCATAGAAGGAAGAGGAAGAACGAGAGGAGACAGCAGCAGCAATGCCGGCAACAACCGAAACGCCGGCGTTGCTTGCGAAAGGCAGGTGGAAGTGAAGCCGGCCTCCTGTTGGACGTCGAGACCGGATCTCTTAATATTGGCATCGGATTGTTGCTTGGTGATGGTGCTCTCTTTTGCTGCTTAGGGGATCCGCTATGGATGGAAAACGAAGAAGATTATAATAAACGTAAGGAAAATCAAGTTGGAATAATTTCTGCAATCTCATTGATTTTTATCTTCATGGTTGTGGGATGATAAGTAATGCAATTAATCCGAAGAAAACTTGTGCTAGGTGGTGGTGCTCACTATGACGCAAAATTTATAAACTTCTTGTTTAATTCTTTGATCGATTACAGTTATCAACGTTACTTCTTCAAAAAGCTACTTGAAATTTGAAAAGCTTAACAATTGATCGCGTATTAATCCATTGATCAGTGCACGCTTCTGGTCACCAACATGATTTGTTTTCGTCCAAAGCATCAGCACGCCTCGAGTATCGAACTCACAACCTCCATCTTGTGAATCGATCGAGCACCGCCAGGTGAGCTAACGCTCAGGGTCCTTAACTTCCTCTTCTTTGTGAATCATCCTTAACTTCCTCTTCGAACAGAGGTAACGTCTAAAAATGAGGAGATGAGGAATCGTTTGCTAAGCACCAAAGATCATGCATGCACCGACAAGATCATAATTGTAAGTTTTCCTTTCGTAATCATTGAACGGAATACATGAAGGATGAAAATGAGATTCGAGGAGATATTAAACTGGGACGAACATTTCAAACATATCTTGTGAAGAAACTAGGGACCCATGCACGGATTCTCTCCTTATGCAGGCCTTGGGCTTCCCCGGCGCAATCCCGCACACCACCGTTTCGGGGATCAAAGTTTGGAGATTGTGGCGTTCCAACCATCGCCATATGATGCAGATGGTCGGTGGACACCTCCAATTCTACGTTTCGACGTCGGCCCTTAACCGCTGAAACGACGCCCGGAGAGATTCTACACTCTTTCGTTGTGAACTACCTGCTACGAATCTCTCGCAATGAGAATATCTAGTATACAAAATCCGATGTTTCATTGACGAAGAATCAACAGAAGAATAACAATTAATTGGAACCAATGAACGTAAAATTTCTGCATGCAATGAGAATACAAGAATGTATTGTGATTCAGAGGATTGTGGAAGAGATTGATTGAGATTAATGAGAGAGATCCTTCTTAGTCACCTTAGAGGAATCCAACTAGCGCTGCATGTAGTTGTGGGGAGACGGGACACATTGCCTTCGCCATTTTCCAGATGCAGATGACCTGGTCTTTGTTGTTGTTATGTTAGGTCATTTTATTGGTCAAAGAGGCACGAGAAATGATGAATGTGATTTATTTGGCTAGCTATTAATAGAGACAGGGAGTCTCACCTTCACCAAGAATAATTGCCATATTCGTTTTGTTTCTAATAGAAAGAAGATATGCATTGATATAATTGGAGACGTCATAAATATAGCACGAATGAGCAACTTGGTTCAAGAATCAAGTGGCCAACTGCCAACTGGCCAACTCTCTCTCTTTCTCTCTCTATATATAAAATCTAGATTTAGGTGACCCACCAAAACATAGAACTACAAATAACTTATTATCCCTATCGTTGGATTGACATAATCAATCATCAATATTTAAATTAAAAGTGTATTTATTTTTGTACTTAATTTGCTTATGTTAATCTTAACGATCATACGATTCTAATAGAGTCTTTGTGGTTCTCTATTTTGGTGGATTCTTAAATCTAGACTCTATTCCAGCGTAAGGTGAGTAGTGCCTGTGGGCTTTGGCAAAAGGGGTTGAAGCTCTAACTTGTTTCAAGAGAAGAAAAAAGGATGGTTGCTAAAACTTTTGCAGGCAGTAACCGAGAGAGAGGGGGGGAGGGGGAGGGGGTCGCATACATCCTTTACAGTTTTTCATAGGCATGGGAGCATCATCTTTTGAAGGTCCCATTTCCAATTGTGGTTCTTCTTCAACCTTATTTAATTGTTTTGTCAATATTATGGTGGTGTTCATATTTTTGATATTTTCATCATTTTTATTGTGGTTCTCTTGTGAATTGTTTGGTTGTACATATTCTGCTTGTGAATTGTTTGCTTGTATCTATTCTGTTTCATATAGTAGAGTTTAGGCCTTTGTGACCTTGTAGTTTTTTCCTCTTTTCTCAAGGGTTTTTCATATTAAATCTTGTGTCTCATTTCTTTTTATTACTTTATTTGGTTGCATCTTGCTACACGAAGGTTGTTATTGCTGAGCTGTGTAATCTGGGCACCAGCACTTGTTTTGTCATTGAATTTGTAGATTCAATTCAATAGTGGTATGATAGTATGATTTTCTTAATTTGTAGTTGTATACCAATATAGAAGAACAAATGAGTTGTATGATTATCCTCAATGGTTTCAACTATTATTCTTGGGTTCTTAAGAGGAGAGATTTTTTATTTGTGAATTTTATGCACTTGATAGTATTTGAAATAAAAAAGAAATATAAGTCAAAATAGATAAAGAATATGAGTACAAATCTGAGCCGGTGTATGATTTTATTTGGTATTTTCCAAATGAAAATGCTTATACTTATATGAGCCATCAGAAGAATATTTGGACTCCTATGCTTCTAAAACATATCACAACCACTTATTTTTTTATTAAACAAATAGATACAATTAAAGTACAAGGATGATAGTTCTGTTGCAAACTATTTAAATGAATTTCAAACTATTGAGGATCATATGACAAGTATATGCATTAAGATAGATAATGACTTTCTAGGATCTTTTGTTACAAATTATTTTGCTCGATTCTTGGGAAACATTTAAGGCTAGCTACTCTTTCTAATTTTGTTCTTAAGGATTCTCCACCATTAAATCTATTAAAGGGACCATCTTGAGTGAAGAACTAAGGCACAAGATACATGGCTTGTTTTTGGAGTTAGATGTATTAGTGAGAGATGACAAAGACATAGACAAACAAAGAGGTTGTAGCAGGCACAAACATAAGAACAAGAGCAAGTCAAAAGACAAATAGAAGAATATGAGGTATCATCACTATAGTAAGAAATGTCATGTTAAGAAGTTTTGCTATAAGTTGGAAAAGGAGAATAAAAGTAAGAAAGAAATGATAATAATGAGATAGTTGCAATTGCTACAAAAGATTTTCTTATTGATGAAATGGTAAGCTTTGTATGTAATTATAGCGCTTTGATTATAGATAGTAGAGTCTTAATTCATGCTACTTTGAGGATGGAGTTATTTAGCCCTTATCTAACAAGTAAGTTTGGCAATGTGAAGATGGAAAACTTGGTTTCACTTAAAGTTCTTGGCATAAGAATTGTTCAGCTAAAGATAAAGAGTAGTATTATTTTGTCTCTTCGAGCTGTGAGGTATGTTCTTAATTTGTGTGTGAATTTATTAATAATAAAAAAACCCGATGATAATGGTTTTCGCAGTAACTTTGTGAATAACCAATTGAAGCTTACCAAGGGTAATTTTTATTGTAGGCAAAGTTAAGAGGAATACTTCTCTTTATTTGATGGATGCGAGTATTTTTAAGCTTCTTATTAGTACAAATGAGGCTTCAAAAGTTGATGCAAGTAAAACAATGAAAGAAGAATTTGATTCCCTATTCAGATTAGTTCATCAAAGTGATTATAAAGCTTGCATGGCCAATAAGCAAAACATTGTTTTTTCAAATCTTCTTTTGTTTCCTTAGAAACAAATATTTTAGATTTGATTTACTCATATATGTGTGGTCTTCTGCATACTCAAACACTTAGTGACTCTCTTTATCTTTTGACAGTTATTCTATAGGAAGTTATGGGCTTGTAGTTTGAAATCAAAGGATAAGTTGGATGCCTTCAAGAAGTTTCATGTTATGATTGAGAGGTAAGTAAGAAAAAGTTTAAAATGCATAAAGATCAAGCCCTTTGATATTTACTATAGAAAGCATGATATGAGGCATTAGAAGACTCATTTTAAGACACCTCAATTGAATGGTCAAGTAGAAAGAATGAACTTTATCATGATGAAAAGAGTTAGATCTTTACTTTTCCAAGCAGAATTTTCAAAGGCATTTGGGATGAGACTTTACACATTGTAATTTATATTTTAAATCTTTCACCTTGTGTTTCATTGTAGTTTAAGGCTCTCAATGAAGTGTGGTCTAACAAGAAAGTGGACTACAATAACAAGAATTTTCGGGTGCAATATATTTGTTCATGTGCCTAAGGATGGGAGGCATCAACACAATTTCAAGACAAGATAATTCATTTTTTTGAGTTATGGAGATGATGAATTAGGTTGTAGGTGTTGTGGTACTATTTAGAAGAAAATTGTTAGTAACACACGTGTAATTTTTGTAAGAAACATACTATAAAAGATGTTACTAAAGAAAGTCATTATGGTAATTTACTTGAGGCATAAAACATCCCTACAAATATTGATACAACAGCTCCTTCTTAGTTTAGAATAGAGCATACAAATGATGTGCTAGATATAATAAAAGTGCTAACAATAGATGCAACTCAACCAAAAGGTATTAAAGATCTTATAGAACTAGGCAAAGCTCTAAGAGGTATTTTTGTAATGAATATGTTTTGCACACTAATAATGAAGAGCCCAAGTACTATAAAGAAGTCATATAGTGTGATGATAAACCATAGTAGGCCAAGACTATGAAATAGAAAATAAAGTCTCTTTATAAAAATGGCACTCATGAGTTGGTTAAGTTGCCTAAAAGCAATAAGGCTCTTAAGAACAAATGGATTTTCATGTTGAAGTAAAATCAATATACTTCATACCAAAGTAAAATGTAAGATTGATAGTAAAAGGCTCCAATCATAAGAAAGGTATTGATTTTGATGAGATATTTTCTCTTGTGGTTAAACATTTTTTATTCATGTTGTTTTAGGCTTAGCTGTAAACATAAGTTTGAAGATACAGAGATGAATGTAAAATATCTACGTAGAACAACCAAAGAGATTTCCAGTAAAAGGCAAAGAAGAGTGTTTGCAAGTTGAAAAAGAATTTATATAGTCTAAAACAAGCTCCAAAATAGTAATAATTAAAGTTTAAGTCGGTTCTTAAAAAGGAAGTCTATAAGAAGACCCCTTTAAACCATTGTGTCTTTGTACAAATATTCTTTGATAGTGATTTTATCATCTTTTTGTTATATGTAGATAATATGTTGATTGGAGTTAAGAATCTTCTAAGAATTGTTAGTCTTAGAAAGTCTTTTGCTATGAAAAACTTGGAGCCTACTATGCAGATTGCAGTGCTAAGGTGGTCGACACTCCTCTTACAAAGTATTTAAAATTGAGTATACATCAATGTCCTCCTATAAATGAAGAGAAGAAGGTGGTCTCTAGTTTCTTACTTAGGTTGTCTCATGTATGCTTTGGTATGCATAAGGTCAAACACACACATGTCATACCTGCATGAGTTGCGACTATGGTCCAAACCAAACCGATGCCACGTGGTTGCCCCTCATACGAGCATGAATGTAAGTGGCATTCATAGACAAGTATAGCAAAATTTTAAGTCGAAATATATAATGTAAATATATCAAATATTCATAAGTCTAAGCAATCCATTCAAAATATATCAAAATGAATGTAAGTGGCATTCATAGACAAGTATAGCAAAATTTTAAGTCCAATAAAATATAAAATGTAAATATATCAAATATTCATAAGTCTAAGCAATCCAATCAAAATATATCAAAATGAATGTAAGTGGCATTCGTAGACAAGTACAGCAAAATTTTAAATCCAATAAAATATAAAACATAAATATATCAAATATCCATAAATCTAAGCAATCTAATCAAAATGGTGTGAAACCCACCAAACATAACCTTGAAAATCAAAAATAATTATCTAGATAATTTAACTCTAAAAATAATTATCTAGATAATCTAACTCTTATCTATATTGTACCATCTCAAAAATGTAGCTCGACCAATCCACTACTCGGCTCCATGTGTTTTGGAGGTGCTAGTTTTAGGATAAACTAATATCATGTAATTGTTTTTTTACTCTAAAATATTCCTTAAGATGTTTTGATAGGTGAATGACCCAAATAGCAGATCACTTTTGCATGAATCCAAATTGGTTATTTGTTGTACTTGATACTTGTCTCAACTTATGTCTATCATAATTCTTTTGTGTTATGCATCTAGTTTTTCCTTTTGCCTTTATTTTCCTTATGGTGTTTAGAGATGATGCTTCTTGACTTTTTAACTTTTGGTGAAGATGGTTTGTAGCAGTATCTTGTAGAGACATCATCTCTATGAAGCTTTGATTGGAGGTTCTAACTTTGCTTGCTTTATATAAAGCTGCTAGCTAAGCGTGTAGAGCTTTTGACCTCTCGATTAATTTGATTACAAGTCTTTTATTGGTTTCACCCATTTCTTGGAACAGTTTATTGGGGGCTAATCTTTTTGTATTCACTTGGAGCTCACATCTAGGCTCCAAATTAGATATTGTTTTCATTAGATGCCTTCAACCTAGCAGTCTTCCTTCATGTAACCCAACACATCATAGAAATCGGGGAGTCATTTGTACTTTCTAAAAGACCATTGGGGTTTTTTGGCTAGCTTGATCTCCCTCCTCAAGGGTTTGAAGATGATATCAATCATGCTTTTATGCATACATATTTACTTGAAGCTTGATCATTTTCTTCTTCACCCACTTTCATACATGTTCATGATAGTTTCTCCCGAATATATGTTCATGACATTCATAGGAAAACTAGGGAACTCTATCAGAGAAGGATTGTTTGTTAAAGGTAACTTTTAATGGATGCATTTTACCATCAAGTTCCTAAGGAGATTTTTATCAAACTATATTGATCCTAATTTCTTTTGCTCCCAAATTCAAAGATGATTGCACTTTGCCCATATTTTTCAACTCAAAACCCTTGATGTGCCTCCACAAGTTCTCCGTAGTTCATTATGTGGCTGAAAGATTGAAAGGCCTTATTGATATCACCTCACCAATGAGTTAAAAAGGTCTTTGAGATCTTTATCCTTCACCTACTTCCATTATTACACCAACCAAGGTTGCTTCCTCTTTGGGAAGCTTAAGCTTGTAGCACTGGATGACAAGTTTGTTCTCCATATATACTATTCTGCACTACAATAAAAGCATATTTGCCTCTCCAACCACCTGTGGGTGGATACGACTCAGACAACAAACCCCACATCCCTACATAAACATGATCATTTTGAATCTGATTGCTGGTTTGAACCAAAACTGAACTGCTTGCAAAACCATGGTAACCGAAAGCAATCAAGCCGACACTGAAATTGAAACAGGGAACCCTTGATTCTAGTTACGGTTTACCGGTAGTTCCAAGCTGTCACTATGCTTTAAATATTTTTTTCAAAATCTCCTATGACAAATAGATCGTTAACTTAACAGCGAGGTGCTCCCCCACCATTGCAGTTAGTGGGGAGTTCAACTCCTATAAAATACATTGTCCTTATATTTTGAAAAACAACTCATAATAGGAGGGAGTCATCATAAGAGGCATTGCTCTTGTATTTCGAAAAGCAACTTCTTAGCTCAACGATAGGGTGCTCCCACCGTTGCAGCTGGTGGGAAGTTCAACTCCCATAGACACATTATCCCTATATTTAGAAAAACAGTTCATTAGCACAATGAAAGGGCACTCCTACTGTTACTGTTGGTGGAAAGCTAGACTTCCAAAAGATACATTGTCCTTATATTTGGAAAATAACTCATTAGCTCAATGATAGGGCACTGTTGGTGGAAAGCTAGACTCCCAGAAGACGCATTGGTCCTCTTTGAAGTTAATATTGGGTTACATCAATGATCAACTTTAAGTCCATACTTATTTATAATGGTGATTGATGAGTTAACAAAACATATTCAAGATGAAGTACCCTAGTGTATGTTATTTGCAGATGATATGTGTTAGTGGAAGAGTTTAAGGAAAAAGTTAATAGAAAATTGGAACTATGGAGACAAATATTAGAAAGTAAAGGCTTTCGACTTAGTAGAAGAAAAACAAAATATATGAAATGTAAATTTGATCATTTGGTTACTTCAGAGGACATAGAAATTAAAATTGGCACACATTGCATCCCCCAAAAGAAAAGTTTTAAATATCTAGGGTTAATTTTTTAGAGTGACGGAAGAATTGATGGAGATGTTATGCATAGAATTAATGCTGGTTGGTTAAAATGGAGAGGAGCATAAAGTATTCTTTGTGATAATAAGATACCATTAAAGTTAAAAGGTAAATATTATAGAACAACAATTAGACCAATCATGTTTTATGAATATGAGTGTTGGGCAGTTAATCATCAATATGTACAAAGGATGTCTATGACAGAAATGAAGATGTTGAGATGGAAGAGTGGTAATACAAGAAAAGACCGTATACATAATGAGGTTATTAGAAATAAAGTATGTGTGGCACCAATAGAGGATAAAATGAGAGAATATCGTTTAAGGTGGTTTGAACATATAAAAAGAAGATCAAAAGAAGAACCTTTATGAAGGTATGAAAAACTAGATTTTGGTTAAGGTATGAACATATTAAGGTGGTTTGTGATTCACAAGAAAAGTGTTGAATCCATACTTTTCAACACTATGAAAAGGCTTAGTTGTTGTTGGTGGTGGTTCTAACGGTTTCAGTTTGAGGCTCCAAGCAAACCGGAACCGGTGGTTTGAAACCGCCAGTTTCGCTTTACCAGAAACACATGTCTACCTCCACAATAGAAGCCCTAGATCCCAAAAGAGAAAATGCAATTCCCACAAAGAGGATTCTGCTAACCCTGATTCAACCCATATGAGATCAGACATACGAGGTATGATGGTAAGTAAGCTAGGCCAAGTCTTGATGGTCTTCAGGGTTATGACACAAAGTAATGTAAACTCAAAAGCTTTGCTTGACCAAAATAAAGGAGAGCAACTACCAATTAGAAGTGAGAAAAAGACAGCCAGAAAGGGACAAGTTAGACAAAACGAAACTGAGGTAAAAGAAGAGGGGTTCGAGGGATTTGGTGGAATCAACAAGCGCTGAAAGGAGATTAAGGAAGAAGATTGGGAGAGTTGACACTACTAGAAATGGCAGCTTTCTGTTAAAAGAAGAGGGGATCGAGGTTACAGGTCACTGGAAACAATGAACTATAACGGAATCGGGTTGCAATTGGTACTGCTTTGTACCATTAGTTCTGGTTCTTGCTTGAACCAAAAATCCTGAAAAAAAAATTAAAAAGATTATAAGACGGGATAGAACCATACTTTGAACTTCCGATTTCGGACCCAGTTTCAAGCAAGCCATGCCTAGATGCTCTCAATCCTCAATAAAGCAAAGAAAACAAGTGGGGAGAATAGATGCATCATTACCTCAATAGGCCACAAGGTAAGCCAAGGGAAAGATGAAAATTAATGGATGTCCGCTTACCCCAAGAAGTAACATGGCTAATTTCCTTTGATAAAACGAAAATGGCTAATTTGAAACGTGGATCCAACCTGTCTCTACCTACCGAAAGTGTCTGCGCACCCGTTTGATTCTTTGATGCCTTTCTCACAGGTGGCGAGTTCGATTTCTTGGGGTGCATGCGTGTGTGTTTGGCTTCGCCTCCTATTATAACAAAAAAAATACTGTCTCTACCAATCTTCTTGATTGTAATTTAGAAAAAAAAGGAAAAGAAATTATAAAAGGTACAGCTCTACAGTTCCCAAACCCAGTTTAGCATTCAGTTGGCTTTCCCTTTAGCTTGGATCCTCTGTGCTATCACATAAGACGCTTAACAAGTGACCGGAATGTGACGTTAGATAAAGATTGCTAGGTCACATGAGTCCAGTAAAGTTGAACTGCAATAATAAGAAAAATAAATATACCCAAATTCATATAAAGTGGACCATGTATTCAGACAATCCGTAGGGCATTGTCAGCATCCAGATGATGCTGTCAGCCTTATTAATGCTCAACACCGTCAATTGGGTCTTTTCCACAGATTAGAAGAGTAATGTAGAAGTTTAAAACGCGGCTGGATCAGTCTTTCTCTGCACAAAATACAACAGATACCCAAAAAGATCAGCCTTTTATCATTGGTATATCAGATATACAATCACTTTAGCCAGGCAGTATCATCATTTATTCAAGATTCAAAGATAGCATATTCTAATGCCCTTTTCAGATTGTTTCAGAAATATATCCACAAAAAGAGATTCAGGAAGCCCAAAAACGACGACTTGAGGGACGACTCAGTTCAGAGGAAGTGGGTATTGGCGGCAAACTGCCCGTCCACAACTGCCAAAGCTAGGGCTGGAAAACGGGTCGAGAGAGAGAGAGAGAGAGAGAGAGAGAGATCTTTAGACACGTTAAAGGTGAACGAGCCAGCTACAAGCTGAACCGAGGAACTAGGAAACACTGTTGGATAATTTTCATAATAATGAAAGTTTTCCAGCAATTATCAAAAAGTTCCGACTCTTAAGGATAATACATACCGAGGTACATATGTATCAAGGTGATTCACATAAACAAGAAACCATAACCGCATTCACAAAGTATGGTTAAAGAACTTCTTGATAATAAAAAGAGTGTGCCAAGATGTGCAATAAGATCATGTTAAGGATGAAGTATATGAAAAGTCCTATCATATTCAGACAAGTTTAAATTCATTATTATTATTATTATATAAAAAATATATATTGATGTTTAGAAATTAATTCTATTTATGCAGAGCTAATCAAGTGGTTTTTAATATATTTTAAAAACATTTACTGCAAATCATTTCATTCGAAAAGTTGAATCCGATGATAATGAATTAAGTTGAAGAAAATTACAATTTCTCGCAAAACAAGAAGATGCTGCACAATATATTTTGCTTATGTACCGATTTTATTAAATCAACAAACTCCACCGATGTAGATAATCCCTCTGGCGAAACCAGCTCCAACAAAGACGTGGTTCGCTTACCAGCCCTATCAAAATCTCAGCACGAGTTTCGAAAAGAAACAGAATAAAATTGAATCACCCACTAAATTTCATCGAAATTAAGGCCAAAAGAAGTTTGATAGTGTCTTTGCGAACGCTACTACTACACTCACTCAAGTCGATTAGACGAGAAACTAGTTTCTTTCCCTTAATCTTTTCTGTGAAACAGGAAACCAGATTCTTAGGCAAAGACAGACGTAAAAAGATACAAAACAAGATTAGGCTACCGGCTGGTTCCCTGCATCGGGGAGTTGGACGTGCCAGAGTCAAGAAGCCGAATATCCTCCTCAATCCTCCTCACTACCTCCGCCATCTTCGGCCTACTATCCGGCACCCTGCTGACGCAATGCATTGCTATCTGCAGCATCTGCACTAGCTCCTCTTCAATCCCAGGAATCTTCATGAGCTCAACATCAAACACCTCGGCCGTCCACTCTTCCCGTACCACCGACTGCACCCACCTAGCCAAATCCATGATCTCCATCCCACTGTTGCCGCCCGAACCCGGGACTCGGACAGGAGCTTTCCCGGTGAGGAGCTCAAAAAGCAGAACTCCATAACTGTAAACGTCAGACTTCTGTGTCGGCTTTCTCATCTCCATTACCTCAGGAGCCCGGTAGCCAACATATCTGGTATAGGCTTGGGGTACTGGAATCAATGGCACTGATAGCCCGAGATCGGATATGCATCCATAACCCTTTGAATTGATGAAGACATTGGAAGATTTTATGTTGGCATGGACAAACTTCCCATTGGCCTCTGCGTGGATGCAGGCAATGCCCCTAGCCACTCCCAAGGCAATTCGGACACGCGAAACCCAATCAAGAGGAGGCTTGTCACCATTTTTCGACCCTGAATGCAATTGACGAATAGCAAACAGATCAGCGAAAAGATCCAAATCAATAAAATCACAGGATTGATGAAGTGCCTGAAAACAGTTCAAATGTTGAATCTAAAATACATGAATAAGTATGCTATGACGTCAACATCGCTTAAGGCTGACTCAGTTCCGATGAATGCAATCGTGAAGTGAAGCAAATATAGTTGCACTTGAAAGGGAATGGATTATAGTCGCACTCCCTTAAGCACCACATAAGCAGACTTAATGGCGCACTGATATTAAAAGTAAATAAATATATAAGATTAATTATTAATGTAAAAAATGTTACTACATTTTAATACCATTGTCATGTGGAGCATTTGAATAATACAAACATGGATCTATGAACTCATAACGGTATAGAACAAAAAGAGAAAGACACAAAATCAAGGAAGAAGGCAAAGAAAGGAGCATTTGACTGGACTACCGCTAAATGGTGGAGGCGCTAAGCATGCTATTGAAAACGTAGCATGTGTCATCAAACCCGAAGTTGCCAATTAAATCAGTACATCAGCAAAGAGACTGGCTCGAGAGTACAAATAAAACAAAGTTCCAGCCAGGAAATAAGGATATGACCTGGTTGACACCCCATCTCCTCATCTACATATGGAATTACAGCTCCAGGAAAGGCACAGAAAAACATATTGTGGTTTACAGGTTTAAATTTAATGTCAAAGGATAAGTTTTAAAGGATTCATTTCCAGCTATTTGGCTTTAAAAACATGCACCTGGCTCTGATTACAATTCCTACCAATACGCCCACTACAAAAGTACATCACAAAGAAAAGTTGATACATTCTGAGTGCATCTAGCCTGGTGAGTACATGATGGATGGCTCAATTGGATCTCAGTAAAGGTGTACTAGAATCATAATGACCTTGGCATAAAGAGCCTTTTGCAGTACGCTATAAATGTGGAACATAAAATTTCTGGCTTAGTTATAACATTATCTCTAAAATACTACAAACGAGACAGGCAAAGAATTAGGTGGCTATAAATGTGGAACGTGAAACTTCTGTGCTAGAATCACCCATGCTTGTTGTATCAATATATCAAAAAAGAAGAACAAGAGAAGGCACAATATAAACATATTGCCAACAGATGCGTACCATGTAACAATGCCCCCAAGCTTCCCTTGCTGAAGTAATCATAAACCAACAGCTTCTCATCCTTCGAGTAGTAGTAAGCCCTCAGAGGAACAACATTCTCATGCCTTATAGATCCCACAGCTTCCATCAGCTGTTCAAACTCCTTCTTTCCCGTTGTCACCTCTTTCAGCCTTTTAACAACTACAGAAGTTCCATCTTCCAGAATAGCTTTATAGGCTGTCCCAGAGGTACCTTTACCTAAAATTTCTGCAGATGCCCTTAATAAATCCTCCAAATCGAACCCCATAGAACTTCCTTCAAAGAAATTAAGTTTATTTTTCTCCCCTTCTTGATAATCCTCATCCTTTTGTACCTCCTCAAGATTCTTTGTGATCTGCTTTTTTTCAGCAGGAACATTCTTATCCTTTCTCTTTAGGCAAAGTAGCATAAACAGTGCAAACGCAAGAAATCCTAACACACAAGCAGCAATTGCAACAGCTAAGATAGTCGAGTTCCCTAGCTTTTTTGAAGTTTCAGGAGGAGCAGGTGAAGGTGGGGGACTGGCTGGAGAGGTCGTTGTGTTGTAAACAAGGCTATTTCCAGAAAATGATGAATTTGGGAACCTTTGAAGAGATTCGGGTATGGTACCATTCAAATGGTTGTAGGCCAAATTCAAGTACTCTAAATTAGGTAGGTTCAGGTCTGGAATGTTTCCGGAAAGGAAATTATTTTGCAGCCTCAAACTTGTGAGTTGTGTTAGATTCGATAGAGAAGGTGGTATGCTGCCATTGAAATTGTTATTTGCAAGATTCAGAATGACAAGCTTTCTCCACGGTGAGAAATCAGAAGGCAAGGGTCCAAAAAACTTGTTTCCCTGAAGGTACAGGGAAACCAATGAAGTGAGATTGGAAAAATCAGTAGGGAGTGGACCAGAAATGTTGTTGGATCTAAGACTAAGGATCTGAAGTGCATTCAGGCGGCCAAGAGTGTTTGGGGGAATCTGACCAGTCAATCCAATACCCGGTAATCGGAGAGAGGTAATCCTGCTTTCATCTGCCGCGCAGATGACACCAACCCAATTACTGCACACTTGAGAATTTCGACTCCAATTGAGACTTCTCGCATGACGCATATGGATGATAAAATCAATTAATGCATTCTTATCTTCCACAGGATCACAACTCATCTGACCTACAAGAAAGCCGAGCAACAGAGCAACGAAGACGTTTGGCACTGAACTCTCCATCACCGTCAATCCGATCTGTCAAAATTCAATTTCTCTCCAATGTAGGGAACTTGAAAACTCCACCTTGTGGGGTTCACCGTTACATAGCTGGTCCCAAGCCCGAATAAAGGAGGATGATTAATGTAAAATCTGCATGGATCTTTCACGAGGCTGTAATGTCCCAAATCCCGTAAAACGTTTAAAGTTTAGGAAAAAACAATACTACGATGAGTGACCTCGTAGGAAAAAGAATAGGCTGAAGTTAAGGTTAGAAACTGTTGGGTCCAAAATACCGATCTAATTCATCAACAATTTCCCCGGCACTATGCTGAACTGCTCATAAAATAGAGTTTCTTCAGTACGAAGAACACCAAAGCAAAAAATGTATCTCAAAACTGAGAATGCAACACCAGAACACATCAAATGTTCAGGCAATTGAAGAGTCACTGCTTACAACGTTCTGTCGAATGTAGCCTTCAAATGGTCAAATAGCAATTACTCTGAGGGTCCATCTTAACAGCCATGCACATTTACTGGAGATGGCACAACAGCATGGATATGCGCCCGTGTGATGCTTAGACCGCCAACTGAATGGTCTCCTGTGTGCCTGAAAGTTTTCAAACCAGTGAGGTTTACATCACCCAAACCAAGCCCTCTCCACACTCATAGGGACAGAGTGGGCTACATAAACTTTTTGTCGCCATTAATCACCATTAACAAGATCAGGTGTCATATCAGCATTTAGCTAAAAACAGCAAGATTATGCATTTTATTGAGTTAAAATGTGACATGAAATCGAGACGTTATGTAATCAATTCATCGAGCTTTTAAACTTTCGCGCTCGCTTCCCTTTTCCTCTAGAGACCAAGTACACAGAATGAACGAATTCCAGTATTTTTTCCTCTAGAAAAGCCCACAAGATACAAACTGAAATTTTCCGAGGAAAAGAATACTTAAACCCTCTGTTAAACTTAGCAAACGTAGACTTCACAATGATAATCCACTTGCTTCAAACACAAATCGACACAACGAAAAACCAGATCCCGAGTACGGTTTCTCAGATCTGAAGGCCATAGCGAGCGTAGGATTAACGAACGCCGAAAAGAATCAGAAAAGAAGTAATGCCTCTCGCCGGAACACCCCTTAATCCGATCTACTTCTCAATGTCCGCGGAAGCCACAATGCTACGACCCTTATCACCGTTTCAGCAAGAAGTCAGATGCCAAATCTGCAGCTAAGTATAAAAGAGAGCACTAAGATCCAATCTTACGTTCTCTTCCAGCCAAAATATGACACGTTTACCGAAGTGAGAGCTTCGGTGGCAGAATTCCTCCCTCGGATAAAGTAAAGGAGGAAAAGAATCCAAACAGAGAACAATGAGAACTAAAAAGCGTTATAAGCGGTTCCGGCGATACAACGTATGGTGTGTGTGTGTGTGTGTGTGTGAAAGAGAGATTTTTAACGTTGTACCGGGCCGTCAACCAGAGAGATTTTTAACAGAGAACAATGAGAACTAAAAAGCGTTATAAGCGGTTCCGGCGATACAACGTATGGTGTGTGTGTGTGTGAAAGAGAGATTTTTAACGTTGTACCGGGCCGTCAACCAGTTTGCCCAGGAAGGCGGCCATTAAAGCCTTTGCTCTCACTCGGCGCACGCACACACAACACACGTACACCGATTTCACCGTCAGCGAGACGCCGTCCTATTCGTTACCTGTACCGGTGGCGCAAACAAGGGGGCCAACTCTGGGGCCAACTCTCTCTCTCTCTCTCTCTCTCTCTCTCTCTCTCTCAGACACACGTACACGCAGGAACACACACTCAACCGTTACCGAGACGCCCATCCTATTCATCTGCCTGCATCGATGGCGTAAAACCAGGAACACTTCACAGAGCTCCGCCGACAGATTTTCATGTGATCCTATCGGAGCGCAGACGCAGAAAGACCGCCATTAAACCAGAGAGAGAGATCTGAATCTTACCTTTGACGAGTAACCGTCACCTTCGCCCTTTTCAGCAAACGACACAAAACCCTGAAGGCGCCATTAAAGCCCAGAGAGAGAGAGAGAGAGCGGGAACTAAATCCGAGCCTCCACTGGTCCGTCCTCTCACAGGAAACAGCTCTTCATCTTTGTAGTGAACGGAAGGCTGCCTTGATGATTTTATTCGCCCCCATCATTTTGTATTTGACATCCATGTCCCTATCCCCCACGACAAATACCGGTTCTGCCCTTGCATTGGTGATGGTGACGGAACGTTGGGATGCGTGTTTGTTCTCTTTTCGCCATGGAATCGGCATCTACTGTTTGTTTCCTCTTGGGAAAAACAACCAAAGCACGGCATTTTCCTTGAATTTGGTGGATCAATTCCCCGTAAATATCTACATTAAGAGAACCATTGGCTTCCCATTTCGTGCTTATCAAAGCATTTCATCAACAATTAACAATTAAAATGTAATTATAGTTCGATTAATGCTGGATCCGTGAGCCATGCAGTTTTGGTTTGAACTGTTTGACCGGTTCCAAACCGGTCATGGCTACATGCACCCAATTCCAACTCTATAAGTTTTATAAAAATAAAAAGTATTTTAAACTTAAATAGTATAATTAATAAATTTAGTTCAAATATAGAATATAAAACCTTTAAGGTAAATAATTAAAAATGTAAGTGCAACAGGTATTGCAATTCATGTCTTATCAAGTATCCACCCAATATTCAAATGATTGATCTCCGTACCTAAACCTGATCAAACATGGTATTCCCGGGTCCATTCAGATTGGGTTGTCAATACTGTCATCCCCATTTTCCTTCTCCACAGGTCATAATTCAAACCTCGCTAATCCAAATAAGTCTTGATTCGACCCACACATACCCATTAAAACTGCGAATATCCTATTTATAGGAAACAAAAAGATAACATAAAACTATATAATATTAAACGGATACGGACTCCAGATGGGTTGGAGTAGGTTTACCCTGACCCGACGCAGCATGATAAATAACACAAAACCTACTCCGCTCCCATAAGTCAAAGTTGGGTAACAGTGGCTGGCTAGAAAATCTCAACAATAAGAGAAACTATAGCCCTCGGTTGAATTCGCCGGCTAATACGTAGCCCACAGTTATTCACCAACTCCTGGGTCATTGAAGTTTTTCTACTCATATTTAGAAAAATGAAAAGAAAATGGTATGATTGTGAACTCCTTAATTATAATATGAAGTTACACTCATACCGTGGGCTATACGAAGCAGTGCTCATGGTCACAACCATGGGCTAATCTAACTTTAAAATATTATTATTATTATTATTATTATTATTATTATTATTATTATTATTATTATTATTATTATTATTATTAAGAGATCCAGTTCATCTACTAATAAATCACGTTGGTTTATTTGAGAAGCAAAATTGAATATATTTCTACGAAATCTTTTAGAATGTAGCTGAATGTAGAATTCAATACTTAGGTTAACCACAAAAAGAAAATTTCAACTTCTTCGACATTGTATAAATGCAAGGTTCCTCTTTTAGGTGAGATTTGGAATAAGACAGTCAAGCATTTTCTCTGGAATTCGTTTCACCAAACCAGCCGAAGCCGAAACTGATAATTCAAGAGAAAATTGGTCCAATTTTCCAATAAAAAATTATTTCTCCCTAATGAGATTTATACCTTATTTTTGCATCTACTAATTCTAAGTTTCAACTTTGTGATATCCACAAATTTGACAACCAAAGATAATATGGTTAATCTTTTCAGCCAAGAAAGTTGTTTTTTTGTTGATATATGAACCCAAGGGGATCCAAACTCTACCGTACATGACTCGAAAGAATATAAAGCTTTGGCTGACTTAAGTCACGATTGTACCAAGGTCATGTTAATAAATGAGTCGAGACCGGATTTAATCTTTGAAGCAATTTACATTTTTTTGGTACATTGAATTGGACTTATTTTAGACACATAAAAGATTCATTTCATGATGATAATAAAGATGTTAAGTTGGATGTATGACCCTAAAAAAGAACGGAGTTATTACAGAAAAAGTTGGTGTGGCACTTGAAAAGACCGCAATAGGTCAGGTTGAGTGTGGTTATATCTATATATGTAAATATAATTCAAATAGTTACAAAAATTTAAGGTTAAATTGTTCAAATTTTGAGGACTACACCCACAGTTTGAGTTAGGTATGGGTTAGGACTCATCCGAACCAAGTCATACTAGATAATACCCATCTCACTAAGTTTGGGTGAGATCTCCATGTTTGGGAAAATGTTAAACCCTGTGGTGTGGACATTTATACAAGAATCTAGATAGAACTTCTATAAGAAAGTGCCCCATTAAATAAAGATTTTTCCTTTTGATCATATTTCTATCATTAATACAATATATAAGGACCAGTACAAGCAATACTACACCTTTGATCATGAAATATCGATTGCTTGTTAAACCCTGTGAATCATGTGAGAACATCATGATGCTCTAATATGGGGGCTAAAGAGTATTACAAAACGTTCTTGGTGAAAAAAAATGTCAGTGGAAGACATCACTAAATCGAATTTGGTTCATGAATTTAAAAAATATCAAGAATTATTGATCTCTCTCAATTCAAAAGTACAAGATTTGAATGGTGCCGGATCGCTAATTTCTCCTAAATGAAAGATTATACTTGCACTTACACAAAGTAGCCCCATTTGATGACAATTCTCTGCCAAGCACCCATGGTTGAATGAAATTAGATAAAAAAAAATTGTGTATAAAGGCCAATGAATGAGCTGAAAGAACATCACAACCCTTGTTCATTGCCGATTCATCTTCCACATGAATGACCCCAATAGTTGAAGAACCTATTGAAACATATTCAAGAACAGTATGTCATCATTTTACAAGCCGAGTTGACAGGGAGACTGTTAAATATCCGAAATAAGCTGCCTCTTATTTCGTAAAGATTGCTCTACGACAAAATTGAAACAAAATTAACCCTTCATTTACCTTAAATACTCTAAGATCACAACCACTTAAAGGGCATGCTTTAGATAAAAACGAAATGTCGCGAGCTTTTGGCAAGCAAACATACTTTGCTCATGTTCAACTCACATGGCTTAACAAACCACACACACACTCATCGTCCTCGTGGCTTGATTTGTTCACCAGCACTATTTATAATTTATTAATTTCATTTGGGGGTCGAAGGAGATAATTGGACCCTTGGAATCATTATCATATCGACGGAGGCTTCATGATTATTCAGTACCTCAAATCCAATTCAAGTTTGTCCCGCAAATTGCTTAATGTTGAAAAAGACGGGTTTCATTTTCAGTTTGAATATAGAAGCGCGCGAATTTACTTTTGTTTGCCATTTCGATAAAGCAAAAGGGCATGCTTATATTTTATTCACTTTTTACTTGCTTTGACAGCAAAAGAAGCAAGTTTCGTCTTCTTTTCCTGCATGAAGAGAGAGAGAGACTGATCTACAGGCCCTTGCTCCACCTAAAATTAAAAAAATCAATTTAAAGTTTATTAGCCTATGATGGGGATTCATAAGATATAATGCATAATTTGCATCATTTGAAACCGTTCAAGAGGCTATTCGCTCCACCTGAAAAGAATTGCTAGATCTGCCACTGAAGAGAGAAAGAGAGAGAGAGATGGTTTATTTAAACGTACACGTCAAAACGGTGTTGGTTCAACTTCCACGAGAGTGTTTGATTGCAAGGCCTGCTAGAGATTTAGTTTCGCAAGTAATCAAATTTGGGTCTCAGGGTGCGGTATTATCCGATTACAAGGCCCATAAGATGGAGCTGCGTAGTCCTGGCCTCGTAATCAAACACCACTTTAGTGCAATCCTTATATTTAATTGCCGTATCGTTGAGTTTCAAACACTCGAACAGTATTTGCCCATGCTTTGCTGCTTTTACCAATTTGTTCTCTTCTCTTGCAGCGTAGCATTAGTGGTTGGTGCGGTGGACCACATTAACTTTATGGTCGGTGACAAGAAATATCAAAGTTAAAGACTTCACTGAGTTCACCCAATGAAGCATGCACTAACGACGTAAAAAATTTGAAGGACTTTGAGCCTCTTCTCTCTCTCTCTCTCTCTCTCACACACACACACACACACACACATATATATATATATATAGAGAGAGAGAGAGGCATATGCTCAATCTTATCTATGCTTAAATTTACTCGAATATATTCATTGTTCATGTGATTAGCAGTAGAGATTTGAGTAGTGTTGTAAATTAAATGTGAAGTATAAAAAGTATATTGATACATTTTGTTTTTTAAATTCAAATATCTATATTTTATCACACTGATTGAACAATGGACATATTTGAGTGTATATAAGCATAGATTAGATTGAGCTTAGACCTCTCTCTCTTTATATATATATACCTATTTCTTTTCAAGAGCATAAGTGCTATTTTAAAAGTTTTAGCGATATTTAAAATAAAAATAAAAATATTATTATTATATTCATAACTGCAGAAAGTAATGGATAAACATGACTAAGCAACACCAATGGTGGATATGATGCAATCACTAATATATGTGTATATTTATATATATACATATATAGGAAAACGGGATCCTGCCTATCACTAACATTGCTAACTCATACTTCCTCATTGTTTTTCAATGGTAATATATTTTAAAAGTTATAACTATATTTGAAAAATAATAAAAGACAACCTAATTATATCAATGATACTGAAAAGAAATAGTCGGACATGAGTGAACGAGATCCAATCACTCTATGCATTAGTGATGGACATGATCCAATCAGTCTATGTAGAGAGTGATTGGCTCCTATCTATTGATATTTTTTACTCATGCCTAAACATTTCTTTTCAGTAGCATGAGTGCAATAAGGTTGTCCTTCATTTTTTTTTTACTTAAAGTGAGCAAGTATGTCAAAGGTAGATATAATATGGTTTTCATCCATTATGCACCAGTGCACTCAAAGTTAACATCCGTTATGCACTGGCTAGATTTGGTATCGACCTACATGAGTTGCAAGCACAACCTGATTCAAGTTAATATCACATAAGCGCTCCTCGTACAGATATGAGCATAAACGATAATCAAAACAAAGCATAGCCAATCCATTTCAAATAATATATCAAACTCAAATGTTTACAAGTCTATTCTAAAAGGCATGAGGCCCACATAACATATTGAACCAACATCAAGAAATTTATATTCTAAATTCTAACTCTACCTTAGCTGGTAGTGTCTTGATGATCTTACTCCAACCAATAGTTACCTGGTTCCGCGTTGAAAGTGCTAGCTTTAGGATAAACTGTAAATTAATAAGGTAAACTCCAACCTGTAACTTAGTAGAAAAGTTATACACCTCTTAATAAAATTCTTACTAAAAGCATATATGTTTCACAAACATTTCATAGCAAATCAATATTTACATTTCAATCTATACTTTCAAATCCATACACACACATGCACACATCGGTTGTGTTTCAGTAATTACAACTCATATTGTGTCTAAACTAAGTCACAGGAGTCATCTAACCTTCCTTCACACGATCTTGGTCATCCCATCTATAAGTCAAACCATGCCGACACTCACAACATAGTGCTTGAATTCATATTTGCCCCAAGCTGGAATGCCCAATGAACCTAAAAGTCCCATAAGACTCCACACAAACTATACAAGTACGACTCATAGATCATGTATTATTATATTCCAAAACAAGCTTCATCTTATCATATTATATCTATAGAGTATTCAAAATCACATATTTATACCAAACACATGCTTAACAAATCATGCTCATTTATCAACAAAGTTATAACAAGATTTATCTCAAAAACATATCTAATAACCCTTAATTTCAAATACTATTTAAGAGGTATGAAGTAGACATTTAACAACCACTCACATTTAAATCATTCAAAACAAGGAAAATTACTTCTAGCATGACTCTACTAATTTTTGGATAACTCTCCACCTAAAAGAGTATCCAGATTCAATCCCCAAATTGTTGGAACACTCTTATCACCATCAAATCTTATAATTTTAATTTATAAACAACTTCAAATGATAATAATATTAAAATTGATGGAGAAAAACAAGGTAAGCAAGGAATGCAAGAGATGCGTATTCATATATAGTAAGCTAGGTGGAGTAGAGATAGTCAAGTGAGTAAACAAAGAACGGTAAGCAAGGAACAGGAATAACTCATAGATGTGAATATCAATCCGCTAATAGAGCGGAGCCCCGATAAGAGTCAGCCCTTCCCATTTCTCACCCCACCCTGCAATGTACGGAGTGAGCTTTTGTGCTTTTTATTGTGTTCATGTCACCTCACATAGACACATAACTCTTGCTCAGAAGATGTGCACTGCTGCTACCACAGGCAAAAGAGTAGACTGAGCAAGATGAAACAAGTTGTGAAGTGAATTACCAATGAAACACAATAAACTAGGTCAAAATTAGACCTAAATGATTTTGAAACGACCCAAAAACTTATCTTGGATCTAAATATATTGTCTTAGATCCATACTATCACTTTGATCTATTTATGATACACACTGAACAATACAATAAGCATTATGTATTCTTGGGTCAACACATAATCTAATGTAAACCTGAAACTGCTTAAATAAGTTTTATATTTAATTCTATTTTTGACTTAGAACATATTGTGAACCTAACTTGAACGCAATTGGTTTTTGGCATAGAATAGAACCTAAAAATTTGTTTCTAACCCAACAAGAACATGTCTGACACAAAACTACTAGTGAAAAACAATACTCAAAGATGTGACATGTATCTCGTCATGACATGCCATTAAGACACGACACATGCAGTGTCAGACATGACACTTCATGTCAAGCACACCTAAGCTCCAGCCGAAAGTCGATGGATTTTAACAATGATTTCACGGCTTTCTGATGAGGCCAATTTGCTCGATCTCCCTCCACCGACTCAATAAAAAACCAGCCATTGGCAACGATGTTTCACCGGAAAAAAAGAAGAACAAGAGAAAATTTGACGGTTTTCAAAATCTTTTCTATTCGATTTGAATCCATTTAGAGTTTGATTTCAAATATATAAGGCAGATCTATAAAAACCATTTGATCTAGATCAGATATGCCTCCAATGGGCGACGATTTACACTATAAAAGATGAATGAGTTTCATTTTGTAAAAACCAGCGGTTAGATCGATTTTTCGACCAAATCGAGATCGTCAATGACCAATCACACACCCAACATCTATAACAATTCAATTCTTCCAACCCAAACCCCATATTGATGCTTATCAACGAGTTTTTCATCCAGAATCGAAAGAAAAATGCAATTTGAAAACAAGGGTGAGAACTCAAGTGATTCTGGCCAGATGATTTTGCCGCTCTCCCGTTTCCTCTCCAGAGTGCCAAGCAACAGACCTTTTGCCGCTCTCCCTTAGAATCCACCATAAAATGACAATTTAGATGGCAGTGGTGGGCAGTGGCAGTGACGTAGGTGTCACTGTTCCTTCTGTGTGGGTTGGTCTAGATCCAATCCGAACCACAACGTTACATTTAGATCGCAGAAGAAAAGCATGCACGCAGGTTTTTGTGGTGTTTCCGAAACAAGAATCCATGCATAGCTGCACACTGGTTATGGTTCATCCTCTCATATAACCCATATAGATTTATACAAGTCACCCATATAACCCTTATACATTTATATATTTTGCAAATTATTTCTTTATATTTATATATTTCGGGTCTGGTATAGGTTGGACACTACTTATCTAGTACCTGCCCCATACCCAGTGAAAGATGTTCAGGTGCTTCCTGCACCCAAACACGAACCTATTCAAACCGGGTAATTCCCATCAAAGTCCAGTTCGGGTCAATAGAGGTCCTCCTAACTGAGCTTGCCTATCAAAAAGGAAAATTGATGAAAAGATCCATTTAGCTTTCCTCCAAAAGAAAGAGAGATTGCACCGAGAGCATTAGCTCAACAACAAGGGGTTGTAACGCCTTTGCTGCTTGTGGGGAGTTCGATTTCGTGAGGGTGCATGTGAGGGTGTGGGTGTTAAGCTTCAGCCTCTTCTTGTAAAAAAAAATTCATATAATCCCAAAAAGAAGTTCCAGAAAATGAAATCCACACGTTATGAAGCACTCAATCTTAATTGCAGGCTTTGCATTATTGATGATGATTCGGTCACTCACAAGTACGTGCATTACCCAATGGTCTCCATTAATGATCCAGCAATTCATTCACTGTGCTGCACATGGACCATTAGTCTATGTCGATCACCAACTGTCGGTGCCCGGTCACATTGATGAATAATGCACTTTGTGAAGAACTAATGTATATTTTATATATAGAAAGAGAATTTAGATTTAGGAAACTCATAAAAATAAAGAATTATACGGAATTCAACATTATAACCGTTTGAATGATGAATGATAGATATTTGAATTAAAAAATTATTTATCCTTCTTTATGTTACATTTAATATATTAAATATCTTATGTTTATCAACTCAACCTCTGCACCACCCTCTAAAAGCATTTAGAGAAGTGGACAGGAACCAGGGAAAATGAACCATTCTTGATCATAACCGTTGAGGGATCAAAATCCATGTTCAGTTCCGTGTTGGCAGTCGAGCTCTGGTCACCATTGTCTTTGTTATACTGCTCAACTTTGGTTACACCTCTCTCTCTCTCTTAAGAAAAAACAAATTGCACCCCGAGGGTTAACTCTACGGCGAGGTACTGTTGCTGTTGATGAGGAGTTCGACACCCAGAGGGTGCATGTTTTAGGCTTGGCCTCCTCTTGTAACCAAAAAAAAAAGTGTATGTATAATAAATATGATGTGGCAAAATTAGAAATATATACATCAATGCTCTTTATATGAGATGAATTGATTTCAATTATATCCACTTTTCTACCCATGCCCAATTATTGCCAATATCCAACCAACTCATGAGTTGTACCTCTTTAATACTTCATGTGACATTCATTGTTAATTGCACCACACAAGCATGCCCATAATCTCTCTCTCCCTCTCTATGTATCATCTTCGAAAACTATTACTTTGATCAAATATCAGATCATCTGTCATCTCTAATGAACACCACAAGGGTGGACATGTTAGATATGGGTAGGATCCGGTTTCTCTTCCTTCTCACATACACACACACACACACACACACACATATATATATATATATATATATATATATATATATATAGAGAGAGAGAGAGAGAGAGAATCATATTTATCATTGACGTTGTTCACTCATGGGTGATCATTGACTTTTGAGAACTCATAATATTTCTGTTTTTTCAAAAATCCTTAATTTCTTAAATTACAATCATGCCACCAAAAACAACAAGAACTGGTTTTCTTATATATATATACACACACGCATTTTAAAAACTTAAGAGGTAGCGTTTTATGTTAATATTCTAACACATTTTATCATTGTACAATTCATCATGAGAACAAGTGAATAAAATTGCTAGTTATGTCCTAAAACAAAGTCAAGAACCATGTTAGGCCCAGCCATGTGCAATGGCTCCTTTTGAGGAGACAATGGGTCAAAGTCAATTCGGATAGAAATGTCACGGAAGACGAAACCATTGCTAGTTGTGGAACTGTAATCCGTGATCATAACGGGTGCTAATGAACCTCAAGGACATCGTGCAGTAGTCCACAGTGATGTGATGCTGACTGCACATTGATTCTTACGGTGGATGTATTGTAAAGTCTAAGCCCTCCTCTACTTACCAAAAAAAAATGAAAAATCACAAAAGGTTAAGTTTTGATATCAACTGGAATTGGGCAAAGAATTAATGAAATTTAATGAGAAAATCGAGTGTTACCTGTATAAGTATGAGTAACATTTTATATGAAAATGGTGGGAAAAGTTCGTCATGATGTCGTCGAACTCTCCTTTCTCATATTTCATGTTTACTACATAATAACATCAACAAGGATTTATGCATTTGGGGGTTTACAGTAAGCCATTTAAAAATCAACATAAATATATACCTAAAGGTTGAACTCATGTAAAATAGTTCATAGTTCACCTCACTCTAAAAGATTACATGGGCTACTCACTCCACGCTAAAATAATTCTCACATCCGCCATTTGATATAAGGAAATTTTGTCTAAACTTAGGAAACAAGCACCTCAAATATGGGATTCCATGAATTTGTGGGAAAAATGAATTCTTAGAAGCCCACAAAATCTCTAGGCCAGAAATATACGAATTCACAAACCGAGGTAGAGAAGATATTCCCGGATCTGTTATTGAATACATTATCCAAATGCTAATCACTAAACTTGTATTGGATTTAATGTTAATTCAGGTTGAGTTAATTAAACTCATGTACATTAATAACATTTAATTCATGTTTAGTATCCCTAAATATTAAATTGATATATGTGAAGGTCTTAGTGTAAAAAGTCACATGTGAGAAACTTGTGCATGTGAAGATAAGGAGAAGACCAGGTTTAATCCCACGTTAAAGAATGAGACAAACCCACATGTCCTTTTATATAGTTGGTAACTCATTAACCTTAGTTCAAAGAGCTTGGGGAGGACATGTTAGACCACACATGCACGTGCTGGGCTGAGCTTAGGTTTGTGAATTGTCTTCAATCTATTTTTCTTGCACGTAAAGTTTTTGCGATTAACACGGTATTAAGAGGTGCATCATTTGGATTAGATCCATGAACCATCACGCAACTTATAAGTAAAGGATTACGGCTCCCTAATCTATACTTATATGATTAACACTCTCTTTCCTCCCATCTTTGTTCTTTGTAGTTGTGTGGATGCTCCCTAGTTCCCTTCCTCTCTACCTAAGGCGATTGGGGCATAGTCGAAGACAATCTGAAGATATGTGGTTATAGGTTGTGTGTACCTGTACTGTATAATGGGGTGTTGATTTCTCTAAGGTAAGTCCGCAAGGATGACTCACATAGATGAGTTTTCTTTTCTGATTATAGTTTGCTAATGTTTTCTATATTGCTTGTTTATAGTTTACTTTGGATCTTTCACTATCATTGATTAAGGCATGTTTATAATTATTTCATATTGGATTCTTCTGAATGCATTTCTATGGTTATTTCCATCAATCTTAGATAAATCAGTATTATCCACAATAAACATGACTTTGTTTGCTATCCTCTAACCTAAGGTCAACTTGACCTTAATGCCGAAAAGGTTTTTTAGCCCTCATTTCAAATGCTAACAATAGCGTATGAAAATCTTGTTAACTATATTAGGGTTGCATTTGTATATTGAGTTAGATTGTCTTCAACCTGATGACACAGACCCTAAAAGTCGAATAAAATCATCGAGTGGAAGGAGAAGGACATCATGTAACGTTGTTGTATATTATCGATATTATTGAATATTTTATTCAACATTTATAGTTATTCTCCTTCCACAAAAGTGAAGATTTATGTGTTTCCTTGGATCATAAATAAAATATTAAAAATCTCGATCTAAAAAATTGTTATCAAACAAGTTCACGACTTTCAATTTTTCTGCCATGGTCTGAAGGAAGCAAAGATGGAGCTTCTTAACAAGTTTATTATTTTTTTTATTTTTGAGAAATTTCTTAAGTCTTGAGAGGGTTTCAACCTAAATATCAAACATAAGAAGGATAATATGATCATTGATGACCTAAAGATAGATATAACAATAGATTAAGAGCATAAAAGTCAAAAACACGTTATGCTTGTAGATAACACCCATAGGGTAAACCTGACAGTCGAAAGAAAACAACTAAGTGATCTAAGGGAAAACATGCAAAAGATAAACCAAAGGCAAAGATCGAAAAGAAATATAAGAACAATTCATGATGACTTTGTGGTCATGTTGGATATTGGGTCAAAGAATGTCCCTTAAAGAAAACTAAGAAATGTGTGACCGTTAAAGGAACTATTATCAACGTGATGACCACTGCACTTATTAGTGACGAGTATCTATCTCTTAAACCACGTCTCCTTTCTATTTATGAGTAACAATACTGGATTGTACATACTATGGCTAATATGCATATTTATATTGATTAGTCTTTGTTTGTGTTTTATCAAACCATCTGTTGCAAAATTATGACCTTAGAGGATCATTCAACTAGTGAAGCCAAGACGAAGTGCATGTGGATTTTAAGTTTCTTTTGAAAAATGTTCTAACTTTTTACGGAGTTAGACACATTCCAACAATTTGCTAGAATATTCTCAATAGTTCTACTTTAGTTATAGAGAGATTAGGTTAGATTAAAAATATAATAAAGTCATAATTATACAACTTAGTACACGGTGTTTTTTTAGAAAGGGTTATTCGTCTGATGTAGATGATCTCTTTAAAATTTACATAGAACCAATTGTTAATTTTTATTTAAATTTCAATGTTAATAAAGCCTCTACTTATGTTTCCTCTTCTTCTTCTATTATGTACAATATTAAATCATCTAATGTATGGTATGTTAGGTTGGGTAATGTAAAGTTTAACTCTATGAAAAAAAATGATGAATTTAAACCTTATTCCTAATATTGTCATAGATAGAAAATACAAATATGATACATATGTATAAGTAAAACAAATTAGGAAACCTTTATATATAGTTGACAGAAAATTCAAAATTTTGGATTTGTTACACACTAATATTTGTGAATTCAATAGAATGACATTAGGGATAACAAAAGATATTTTATCAGTTTATTGATGATTATAGTAAATAGTATTATATTTACTTGATTAAAAGTAAATATGAAGCTTTAGAAAAATTTTAAATATTTAGAAATGAACTACAAACTCAAACAAGCAAAGTACTTAAACGATTAAGATTTGATAAATAAAGAAAATATACCTCAAATATTTTTCATGAATACTGTCAAAATAACGGTCTTGTCAAAATACTCATCCCTAAACAGATGAGAAAGAAATTGAGACCTAAAATAATGGATGTTATATTTTTGGATTACATGAAGATGAGTTGTGCATATAGAGCCTTGGTCATTAGATTTGAAATATCTGTAACAGATATCAACACAATAGTTGAGTTATGTGATTCTACATTCTTTTAAAATATATTTTTTCATAAATACTAAAGTTTGCAAAAGTGTATCTTATAGATATTCTAACCCTACTACTGATTTCATTTTCGATCATGTGAAAATGATGATAAATATGGGGATGACCATGATTATATTGTTTTTATATAAGATGATTATGAGAAAATAATCAAACTAAGAAGTAAATACTCAATGATATCAAAGGACTTTGTAAGTGACTTTGTTACTTTCAATGTCGAGGATGGTTGTATCACATTTCAGCAGACTATGACTTCACTTGAGGTTAAGTTTTAAAAAAAAGCCATTAACGATGAAATCTAGTCAATTCTCTCCAACGGTACTTGAGAAATTATGGATTTGCCTCCTAATTGTTCTATTATGGGTTGCAAGTAGATCTTTAAGAAGAAATTAAATGCAGATAAAACAATTAACAAGTATAAGATCAGGTTAGCAGCCAAAAAATACAAACAAAAAGAAGTAATATATTACTTCAATACGTAAACTATTTTCCTACATGGTGACCTGTATGAGGAAATTTATATAGATTAGGTAGAGGGATTTGTGGCTCGTGAGAATAAGTCTAAGGTTTGTAAGTTTGTTAAATCATTATATGGTTTGAAACAAGTCCCTAAACAATAACATAAAAAGTTTGATTGTGTGATATTATCTTCGACTTCGTTTCTAATGATTATGATAAATGTGTACTATAAATCAGTCAATAATGCATTCATCATTCTTTAATTTACGTAGATGATATATTATTATTTGGTTTTGATATGAGAATAATAAATGAGACTAAGTTGTTCTTATGTAGTAAGTTTGAGATAAAAGATATGGGTGTGGATTTACTGATAATATAGTAATCTCTTATTGTCACTATATTGAAAAATTTTTAGAGAGATCTAGATATACAAATTATAGACCTCTTAAGACTATATGTGATTAATCTAAGGATTTGTATAAGAATGAAAGTGATATTCTCGTGTTTCAACTATGATATTCTTAGATTATTGATAGTTTGATGTATTTAACCAACTATATATGACTAGATATTGTTTTTATTGTGTATACGTTAAGTAAATACACTAGTTGTCCAGATAGAACAAATGATTTTCCTTGGACTGTATTATGGTAAATATTATTTTGTTCTTAAAGGATTTAGTAACGATAGCTGGATGAAAAAGTACTTTGGCATAAATGGGGTCACTAAACATGTGTTTCTTGTGGGTGGGAACACCATCACTTGGAGATCTAAGAAACAAACTATTTTGGCTCATTCTACTTTTGATATAGAACTATGTGGTTTGAATGAAACTAGATTGGAATGGCTTAAGGGACTTATGTTCAGTTTAACTATGATAAAGAAGTCGCTTCCTACAATTTAAGTATATTGTGATTGCATGACTATTATTGCTAAGATGAGTAGTTTCAAGTACAACCAAAAGCAATAAAGATACATTAAAATCAATTTAAAGTCTGTAAGAGCTCTAGTATCTATAGGGTCATGGTTGTAGGTTTTGTTGAATCCAAAAATAATACAATCGATACTTTGACTAAGGGTCTATCAGTGCCTTAATTAAGAAATCTAGGTTGAGAATTAGACTGAAACCCATGATTGAAGAATGAGACAAACCTACATGTGATGAACTTGTGCATGTGAAGATCAAGAGAAGATAAAGTTTTGTCCCATATTAAAGAATGAGACAAACTCACGTGTCCTTTTATATAATTGACAACTCATTAACCTTCGTTCAAAGAGCTTAGAGAGGACAACATACACACCCGTGCGGGGTCGAGCTTGAGTTTGAGAATTGTCTTCTGTCTATCTTTTTGTACGAAAAACTTTTGATCTAATAGTCAAAAGTGTTTACATGAGAACAATTATGGGATGGAGAGGTGTCATTTGGATGAGATTAATGATCCATCACGCAACCTATAAATAAAGGATTAGTACTCCCTAATCTATACTTATGCGATTAACACTCTCTCTCCTCTTATCTCTCTCTCTCTACACTCCCCTCTACCTGTGCTCTCTATAGTTGTGTGGTTGCTCCCTAGTTTCCTTCCTCTCCAACCAAGTCCATTGAGGCATGGTCAAAGACGATCTGAAGCAAGGTTGTGTGTGAGTTTTATTTTGGGAGGAAAGTGTAGGTACCCTATACACTCTATAACAGGGTATTGATTTCGCTAAGGAAAGTATGTAAGGACGACTCACACACATAAGTTCTCTTTTTTAATTACAGTTTGCTTGTGTTTTTTATACGGTTTGTTTATAACTTACTTTAGATTTGTAACTGTCATTGATTATAGTATGTTTATAATTGTTATATATTGGTTTCTTATGCATGTATTTTTACGATTATTTCCATCGACTTCATTATATCAAAAGGCTGGTTCCGGTTTTTGATAGATGCGACCAGGGTTGTGTACTATGTAGGAATCACTTCCTTAGACATGGCCAATTCCTGGTTTTTTCTAAAACTAGGAACATGAACCAAACCCAGGCCAGGCCGGTTCAGAAGGGTTTTGGTTTCATGGAGTCCTAAACAGCCCATAACCCAACCAAATTATAAAAAAAAGTGGAATCGATGGTTTGAAATTGTTGGTTCTGGTTACATGAGAGGTAGAACTAGAACTGAACCAGATGGTTCATGGTTCTAACCAGTTCCTAGTCTGGTTCAGTTTCAGTTGAAACTGCCGGACCAATTCAAAACCAGCCATATCTGGTTGACCCAAACTTTATCTTTTGACATGAAGGAGATTCAATGACCGTTGGTTTCTATTTGGATTCTGGATCTCTTCTATTTGGGTCAGCAGTTCGGATTTGAGAATGAACCGATTTGTTTAAAAGTCATCTCCACTGGCGGTTCACCTAATATTGAATCCGAGTCACCGAGTTGTCTCCAGTTTGAAGACTTTCGGGGTCACATTTCCGATTCTGCAACCAACCTTTGTCTTGTTTCCTAATAGATGGGTTTCCTGGTCACACCTATGCATATATACCAAGCCATGTAAGATACACAATCAATCCCAGTGTTGGACAGAAATCAAGTTGGATGAGAACAATAATTCTATCGGTCCTAGCGACTCGATTCACTCGATCCAACTCATTATCTTCTTTCGACAACTTCATCTGTTACGTGTAAAAGAAATTCACGTGAAAAAAACTGAAAATGGTTCATTCTCAAATACATTTTCTTTTGGTACAATGAGAATATGCACACCCCTATATATTAAACTCATGACCTTTGTAAACACCCCAAAATCCCACAAATTTCTCAAATAACCTGGTTTTGCAAAAGCAGCCCCAAAGGGCTATTTTGAGTCTGGAAACCCAAGAGCCTTCCAGACAAACCTGTACATATGTTTAAACTATGTATGTTTTAAAGTATGTATAATATAGTTTTAAAACCTTTTAAAAGATGTTTTGAAACCCCACAAAGCGACTTGGCCTGATGAAAGCAGGACCAGAAGAGCGAAAGAGAGCCCGGAACTGGAGCACATGTCGAGCCCGGCACATCAACTCTCGTATTAGATTCATCCCCAAAATCTCGAATATCCAAGCCCCTGTTATCAAACGAACTGCTTGAAATCATCTCCGGAAGGTGAAAAGAGAAGCGGACGACAATATTGGCGAAGACCAAACGCAAGATAGAGTACTGATGTTGTCAAGCCTCGCACAAACCGTTCGTTTCGAACACACCATGAAGGAGTCAGAAATTCAGTTTTGGATTGGATATGGACCATATATATCCAGATCCAAATCCAAACATATATGTGGATTTGGATTTAGATCCAAAGATCCAATCCAATATCCACATCCAGGGCCCACATCACCTTCTCATAAATGGAGGTGGGGCCCACAAGAAATTCACGTGGAAATCTTGGGTATGAGAGAGAAGGGGAAGGATAAGATATGAGTGAAATGTGTTAAGCTTGACTTGTGTGTCAAGTTTTGGGTTAATCATGTGGGTTAGCCTAATGAGTGTGGGTTTAAGCTTGTATGCACCTACACCTAACCTAGGGTTGCACCAATTTGATGCAACTAGGTCCATGGGCCATGCAAAGAGATGCTCCTAACCCTAATCATAAGCCTAAACCCCCTTACCTAGCCGTTTCCCCCTAATCCTGACATAATTCTAGCCTAATCACCTAACTCACTTCCCTAATCCTTCCATAAACCTAACCTAATCACCTAACCCACTTCCCTAAACCTAGCCTAATTCCCCTAATCCTGACCTAATCCTAGCCTAAACACCCAACCCACCTCACTAAACCTCACCCTAAGCCCAACCCACCTAGCTAAGCCCTAAACCACTAAACCAGCCCCATATCCCTAAAACCACCTAAGACAAATATCTGGCCCACGTAAATAGCTGGCCCACCTTATCCCCAAACCACCACCACCATACCCCTAAACCAGCCCCCCCAATACCAGCCCAAACCGACCCCACAAAAACCTATAAAACCCCCCTAGTGGGCGGGTTTTGGATGGAATTTTTGGGCAATTTAGCCCTTCCTCTCCTCTCCCATCCCTTTCTCTCTTCTCTCACCTGCTCCCCTTTGGAACCCAGCCACCTCCATCCTCCGGCCAACTCCCCTCCATGCCATCGGCTGCTCCTGCCACCTTCCATTCGGCTGCTCCCTTGACACCCGCCACCTTCACCCTTCGGCCAGCCTTCCACTCCGGTTAGTACCCCATCTCAACGCCACCTTTTCTTCACTCCCCCTTCACTCTTAGCCACCACCACGCCACCCTTCCTCAGCCTTGCCAACACCTTATCCAACCGCCCTCCATCCATTCGGCCAGCATCACCCGGCTCCACCACCTGCCACCTTACCTCTCCCTTAGACAGCCCCTAGCTAACACCCTCAGCCTTACCTCTCCCTAAGACTTGCCCCACACCTTAGTGACACACCTTAGCTCTCCTTTCCTTCCCTAAGCACCCCTAACTACCCCAGCCAAGGCAGCAACCCGGCCTCCATCCACTCGGCTAGCGCTAAGGCGCCACCCCCGCTGCACCTTTGCCATCCGGCCAGCACCTTCCCTTGCCGCATCCTTTCAAGGAGCTCCCTCTTGCAGCCCAAGGCGACTCACCAGCCCAAGCGCAAGCAAGTCACGCCCGGACCAGCTATACGTAAGTGCCTAACTCGGTCCTTGTTATAGACTTTCTTAAGCTTAATTAAATTTGATACGGGGTTGTAATAATGGAGCGTTGTCTCCTCTCGCTTGTAATAATGTGGTTTGGCACACCCACACACATGTGCACTTGAGCCTATTCCGCTCTTAGTTGCACACGATTTTGACACACACATGGGCCTAATCAGCCCTTAAGATATAGCTATACGTATATAATTTAAGTTGTGTGGGTTTTGTTTAAGTTGTGTGTGTTGTCTTTCAATTTTCACACTCACACACATTGAGCTTTCGCTCTTATTTCCAAGACCCTAGTAAGGGCTGTGTTATAATTTTCCTTGGGTGTTTTACTTCGTGTTGTGTGCGTAGTATTTCAATTATACACTCACACACATTGAGATTTCGTTCTTACTCCCAAGACCTTAGTCAAGGCCTATTGTAGTTATATTTGGGTTTCATTTATGTCGTGTGCGTAGTACTTCAATTCTACACTCACACACATTGAGCTTTCGCTATACTCCCAAGACCTTAGTTAAGGCCATATTGCAATTTATATTTGGGTTTCATTTACAAGTCGTGTGAGTTGTCTTTCAATATACACACAACACCCACGCACACGTTGGCGACCTTCGGGCCCATATATATTATAAGTATTTTCCTTTCGGCTATGTCTTTAAGATTTGGGTTTTAAGGTTCAGTAGTGTGCATAGTCTTTACATATATACATGGCACACACTTGCACAATTGAGCCTTTCCGCTCTTAAGATATAGCCATATTTCCTTTTTGCAATTTACATTAAGTCATTTCCCTTCCGCATTGTCTTTCAATTCGGGTTTTCCCTTTGGAGTTGCATGAGTTTGCATTGCATATACGCCATACCACGAGTTAGGATGCATATTGCATCAAAGCAAACCCCACACTCCCGCTCAAAATCGCCCCACTTAGGTCACGTGTGCATACACACGCCTAGTTATCCCGAAAATGGATAAAAGGAAAGACATAGGCACGTGCAAATCCACGTGAAATAAAACTTGAAAACCATACAAATCAGCCTGAATCGAACACCTCAAACATTTTCCTAGGTTATCACATCTAAAACTCGATTTTCTAAGCGTACAGACTGACCCTTGCGTATCGGTGCAAGAAGGTTTGCGACGAAAAGAGCTTGCTTGCTCACAGTCGCCATGATAGGAGTCAAATTTCAAAATATCTCTTCGCTAGCTTAAGCAAGCTAGCTGGCATGCCCTTTTGCTTAAATACGACTTAGACACACAAAAAGATTCGCTTCAGGCCTAAGAAACCAGAGGCGGGAATTTTCGGCGTCTACAACCTTCAACTTATGAGTTGAGCCCTTAACCAAGTTAATTATTGCTTGCTATGCACTGTCAACTACAATTTATTTTCACATTTTTAAGGGTCCGTTCTCGATACTTTTGGAGTTGCACCCTACTTCTGTTTGATCAATACACAAAACTTTTAAGACGACGAGACTGTTTTCGACGGCATATTTTGAGGATTGGAAATCCTGCATTTTACATACGATTGATTTTGGGTTTCAAAAATAGTATAAAAAGAAGTGTTTCAAGTCCTTGGATTTCCGAAATCATGATTGATTTCTTCAATCACATAATTAGGTCTCCTAGACTATGGTGCCTTCTTCACAATTTATTTGATTATATTGAAAGGCTGAAGAAAGTAAGGTTCCCTGTTCGGTCAGGTTATTTCGAGACAGACCAATTTTATCATAAGAATTTGTTTGATGAGAAATAAAAAGGACTAAAAGTTCCATGAGTTCCGTAGAGTTCTCCAAATGATGAGAATCTAAATTCCCGATCAAAATCCGGTTCTCGAAGATGAACATGTGGATACGGACTGTGATCCGGTTCGTTGGCCGGTGGTAAAGAAAACGCTCTCCCCTCTGAACCGACTCAGCGACACGCAGTCGTCGTTCTGACGTTTACGTCTTCCAAATTCCAATTTCCTTCCACCCCAATTATAATAGCGAAGCTGGAGACTTTCGAACGACGTTCATTAAGAGTGGAAATCCGGTGGGAGGTGAGAACCTCGACGAAGAAATCGGCGATCGGGGACCTCGGAAGAGCGCAAGTCTGATTTTCCTTGACTAATATGGATTACGACTTCCGGAAGAGTGGAACTTCTTACGATCCCTATAGAGGCGGTCCGAGCCATCCTCCTCCTTCATATTATCCGCGAATCTCTCAGCACCCTCCCCCGCCGATCACCCGGCCGGCTCCCACTCCGGTTCCTTCTTCAACGCCGTGTGAGTTTTTCCTTTGAAACCCATCGATGGTTTTCGATATTTGACCTTACAAATAAGTTGCTGTTCTTGGATTACTGTTGTGAATGTGTGGTTGGATTGTTTTGATGATTAAGTTGATTGATTCCTTGAGAGGAAATTTGTTGATTTTGTAAGGAAACGCGGTATCGCGGTATTCTAGTTTTGTATCTCTGCTTTTGATCATTAGACGATCTGGTCTGCTGCAATCAAATGTTAATATTCGTTGTTGGTTTGAAGTATATGACGCGAACCGTGATAGTGGACGTATTTAGATTATTTTTTTGATGTGGGATTGAAGTTGGGCGTTTTTCTTTTTTTGCTTATTTTTGTGGAATATGTAGATGGGCATGTCCATTTGTGAGTGGAAATTTGTTAATTGTGTGAAGAAATTGGATGTTATTGCTTGTTAACTAGTGTAGAGAGTTTTCATGTATTTTATTCTTCTACTTTACTGGATGCTGGTGAATTTACTTTGGCTTTTGGCACGGGGCGATTGGTTTGTAGGCGTAAATGAGTAATGACCATTTAGCCCTTTTAGACTGCTCATCTTTCAGTTTTGATGGATTTATGTTCGCAAAGCAAACTATCTGTGGTACTATTGGACAAGATATCTCGTCTTTCGTCTTCCTTTTTGTGGATTCCTTGAATCCTTCTTTGCTTCCTACTTTTTTTTTATGAAGAATAGATAGTTGCTGTATGTTAATTGGTAATTTGATTGTTTATCACTTCACCTTGGTAATTTGGCTGTTTATCACTTCACCTCTGTTGTTTTACCTGCTATTGCGATTCTATTTAATGGTTTGATGCACCACTTTGTCAAGTGTTGTTGAGGTCACACAATGTTGCTCGGGTAAGCACACTATTTTTCACATCTTAGAAATTTTTCGAATTGGTTGGCCAAGCCCTTCTTGAATCACCGCTCTGTTCAAAAGTCTACTATAGAAATTAGATCAAGAATAACTTATGGGAAAACAATGGTTGTTTGTTCTTAATTATGACCAATCGTCAAATGTTCATCATGTTATTAAAGACGCTCAAGATACGTGATGCAGGAAAAATAGTCAGAATAACAACAGGTTTGCACCTTATACAAACATTCTTGAACTAAGGGACAGGGTAATGTGCTTATCTGCACACTTGGGTCGTGCTGGACGCCTTGGTCTTCGAGGTCTTTCTGGAACCAAGGCTTGGTCCACACTCACCCTAGTTTACCCGGCACTTCTATGATATCACCGTCTCCATATTATCATTTGTTTCCTCCTCCGAAAATTTGGAATAGCAGCTGTATACATGTTTTTACCATGTATAAAGGGAATCCCCTCAGTCCTGGTCCTTTTATCTACTATTATCTGACAAGACTACCCCAAACCTACTGATTTTGCAAAGGTGATTGCCACCTGTTTTGCTATTGTTAGAAAAGTTGAGTAAAGGGAGAACGAATGTGACAAAATGAGGAAATTTCTAATACCAGATCAATTAATGCCACTTGTCACCTCTGGCTGACTTGAGCCTTCTCTTGGTGTGACTAGTGGTAATGACTTGTGGCCATTGGGGTTATTTCATGCCTAACTTAACTTATCTATGCCTGAAAAGTGGTTTATCTTTAAGTGTTTCTAGTGTCAAAGAGTAATATTATTCATGCTATACAAGAAAAGTATAGCAATGGAATATCTGAAATGCAAGTTATTGCATTTCAGTTAATATTTCACTTCTGTCGGAACCAACTCATTGTTAACCCCATTATAACATTTCCAAGGGAGTAAGGATTAGGTAAGGCAAGGGACAAAAGATTGGGTCTGGCTCCTGTTGTAGCAGACTCGGGAATTTTGAACAGACAAAGGAGATGCATTACAGGGTGCCCTTGTTAAGTATTATTCTTGTACTTCTGTATTTCAACTTTTAAGGGTGTCTTTGAATCAATCCTCAAGAACTATCTTCAGGATGCATTTTAATTAACTAAAAAAAATACTCTATCTTATAATATATTACCAAAAAATCCATGCTTCCACGTAAACAATTCTTTGTATTGATATTTAAGTGTGGGGCAGTTGGAAATGTCACCTACTTTTAAAAAGTTGGGAAACCTAAGGAGGGAACTTGAGGGTTGAAAATTTTCAAGTTATTAATGTTAAAATGAAATCCAAACGTGAGAATTTGAGTTAGAAGGTAGCTTGAATTCTCTTGCCCAGTGTTGTCTGACGCGTATCGTATCGCATATCGCTGGGATCTAGGATACGGGCGTGTCGTATCGTATCGTACTTTAATATTAAAAAATAAAAAATTATTTAAAAAATCAGGTAATTGCTTTGAATTCATATAATGCAAAGTCTAGTACATATTGAGCATTCAGCATTGAACAATTGCATCTAAATTTCATATTTTGAAGAAAAAAATGAAATACATTTACATTTTACGAATTGTAATCAGGATCATCAACTAAATAATATTCATCTTCTCCTTGCTGAAGATCCTCATCATCATCATCACCACCTTCTGCTTGAAAATCAAATTCTTCATCTCCTTGATACTATTATTGCGCTCCTTCCAAATTAATCCATGCAATGTCTTCTTCAGTTAGGAGGGTATTTTCTTCACTATCTTCTATAATCAAGTCTTCTAATATATCAAAATTATCCAAACTTATTGGATCAAATTGGCTTTCTTGTCTATTTACTTTTTTCAATTGCCTAAAAGAAAGAAAGATAAGCAATTAGTAAATAATATTAACAATTGAAGTCAAACAATATATTGAATTTAACCTTTTAAGTACTAACTAATACAACATTACCTTTCGCGAACTAAGTCATTCAGCCGCTTATGTTCCAACCTGTTGCGCTTTTTTGTATAGATGTGTTCAAAGACACTCCAATTCCTTTCACAACCAGTTGCACTATAGGTTTGACTCAAAACTCTGACTGCAAAATCCCTAAGGTTTGGGCAATTACATCCAAACCTATTCCACCAAACATATGTAGAAAAAGGCAAACATTACGGACATAATCCACAATAATATAAGATGTATTGATTTAAGAAACTTAAATATGAAGATAAACAATTTACCTAGACGCATAGTAGTGCGATTGCGAATTGCTACAGGCAAACCCATTAAGTGAAGAGCATTGTCATATATCTCCATCTCTCGATGTATAGCATCTGTTGTACTCTCATTAGGGACTAATCTGTCTATACAATTAATGATGCCTCGATTAACCTCACCGGCCCTTTTGAAGCTTGTTGAGTACCTGAATGATGGGTTTAGATAATATGTTGTTGCATGAATAGGCTGATGCAATTGTTTATTCCATCTATTATCAAAAAATTTTCACACAGGCATATAATCTCTCTTTTTTTCATTAAAATTATTTCTAATTGCATCTTTTGCCCTATCCATGGCTTTATAAAGGTAGCCCATAGATGGTTTTTCCTCGCTATCAGTCAATCTCAAAACCTTTACTAATGGACATGTAATCCTCAAGAGTCTAACACATGCATTCCAAAATGTACTCTTGAAGACTATCTCGGAAATCTCATTCAACTTTCTGTTTATAGTATTCTGAGGCAACTCTATAAATTATTGTCACTCATCTGAGGAGAACATTCTCTTCAATGCTTGATTCTGTCTCATAATACTCTGTACAGATAAGAAGTTAGTTACAAATCGAGTTGCAGTTATTCGAAGAAGCTCTACACCTTCTGTATATCTCCTCATCATACACAATACAAATGCATGGTTGTAGATGATATCTTGGCAACACTCAGTTGCTACTTTTATCTCATCCATCTCACCAATATCCTCAAGGATGAGATCTAAACAATGGGTTGCACATGGTGTCCAATAGAAAGTCCCATAAGTATCAGCTAACTCCTTTCCAACTGCTTTGTAGTTAGCTACATTATTTGTAATCAATTGGACTACATTCTCTAGCCCAACCTCGCATATCGCCTTATTAAATTCTTACCGTAGGATCTCTGTAGTGTGCCTCTCCTCTTACATGTCTAAAGATCTCAAAAACATAAGTCATTTAGGACATGAGACAAGAAAGTTTAGCAAGGTCCTTCTTCGCCTATCTATTCATTCATCAGCCATGATAGTGCATCTTGTCTCCTTCCATGACTCTCTCAAAGTCGAACAATATTCTTGCACTTCAATGACGGTCTTATCTAATATCTTTCCTCTCAACTTCTGATAGGAGGGCATTTTGTATCATGAACCAATGTTAGCAATTGCATCTGTCATTGCTTGAAAATGAAAACCGTTTGCTGCATTAAATGGAATGTATGCATCATAAAACCATCTCCCCACTGCAAGGTCTGCCTGATCATGCAGTTGTTCTAAAGCCATAACAGCATGAATTTAAGGTTGAGTACCAGGTCTAGTGATAGGAGGAAAAAATGAATGTATGCTAGAAGCAACTCTTCCTCTAGTCCTTCTTGAACTTCCTCTTCTACCAACTCTTCCTCTACTCCTTCCTGAACTTCCTCTTCTACCACAACCTTTTTTCCTCTACTAGGTAGTCGTGAACTGCTACTACCAATCTCTATTTTGGCATCTGAATACAAACTATCCGTGAATCCAATAACATCATCATCTTCCTCAAACTATCCTAAATCATCATTTTGTTGTCTTCTATCTTGTATACTCTCAATCATATGAAGACATTGTCCTTTAATGCCTTCTGGCAAACTTCTAACTCTGCTCGTACAAGGAGCAACTTCTTTCCTAGTCCCTGTTAGTTGGTGTTTCAACCGTAAAATTTCACCACTAACCACCCTCTCACAAAATAAACATCTTATCTTCAATATGAAACCCTCAATTGGTGTACCCCACTGCCATGCTGGATCATCAGACCGAGAATGGGAGTCTCTAACACCACTTCGTGCCATCTCAATTGAGCACTTTAATTCAATAGAAAACATGAAAATAAAAGCACTTCGTAAATCCCCAATCTTCAATAACACTCAAATAGAGTGTCTCCCACTTCATGAATGCAATAAAAATCATATCCACACACTTAATAACTTCATATTTTGTCATTCAAAAAAAGAAAATTACAAATAACACAAAAAAAAAACAAATATGAAGGAAAAAATGAAGAAAAACACTAAAAATATACCAAAATCCGAGTTAGGAGGCTTGCACGGACACCGTAGAGCACGTTTTTGGAGCCTTGAACACCAAAGAGGAGAAGAACCACGCTAGAGAAGCTTGGGGAGCTATGAAGAAACCAAGGAAACCTTAAAAAACGCGGGTTTCCATTCGGTTAGGGACCTTTTATAAGGGTCCTTGGGCATATACGACACGATAAATGTTGAATTGCAAAACAGATGCTTGTATCGTATAGTGGTGACCCACGATACGGTGCGATATGAATAACACTGCTCTTGCTTCAAATTCACCCAAATCTGAAGACATAGTCATTCAATAAAGCTTGCGAAATAATGAATGTGGCATGTATCATCATGCTTTAGACTGATATTCCACCTTGCCGGCTTTAGACTGATGTTCTACCTTTTCTTTTTCTTTTGGATATTGAATAGATAGAGAGACTACCCTGCTTAGTCTGAGTGTGGATTTCATGGCCAGGTCAGTTGTCCCTTCTTGGCCTAGGTGGACACTTTATCTTGCTGAGCCTACCATTTTGGTTTAACTCGACATGTTCATATTCTCCTGCAAAATTGTAAAACATATTTCCTATTGCACACCCCTAGTACAAATGATGTATTGAGGATAAATTTTTTAAAAGAATCCAACTTATCATCATTACGTACAACAACAACAACTAAGCCTTTTCCCATACTAGACGGGGTCGACTGCGTGGATTATTTGTTTCCACAGAGCCCAATCATGTGCCATGTTAGCAGTTAACTCACAATAAGATAGATCATTCTTTATTGTTTCTTTCCAGTATTTTTGTGGTCATCCTCCACCACTTTTAATACTTTCAAAATCTAGTTTTCGGTACCTTTTTAAAGGTTCTTCTTTTGATCTTCTTTTTATATGTCCAAACCATCTTAAATAATATTCTCTCATTTTATCCTCTATTGATGTCACTCTTAATTTGTTTCTAATAACATAATTATGTAAATGGTCTTTTCTTATATGACCACTCATCCATCTCAACATGAGGAATAAAAAAGTAGATTTGCGATTGCAAAAGTATCACTTTGAATATGTTGATGTTATTCTTTTATGTATTCTAACTTTGCATAGATTATGGTGGAATCTCAAGCAATTTGACCTAATGCTTTATTTCTATAACCATGTGAAGGCTTGAGTGAGGTCATTAATGAGAGAATAATCATGTTAAAATATGCAATTTTTATTTGAATATTCTATCCTTTTTAAGCTGCGGTTCAAGGTCTTGTTCACATTGGCTCTTTTAGGGCACACAATATCAGTAGCAATATCAGGATTAAATTTGTGCTTGAAACTGATTTAAGTTTGCCCTCTTTTCAGCCGGATTGGGCATCAGGGTTGCAATAAAGCCAGAATATCGAATAACACCCCCTGTAAGGATTACTTGTTACTGGTATTCTATACCTTTTCTGGTTCATGGTTAATTCATTTATAGGATTTACTTTTTATTGGTTGACCTCCTAGGAATTATATACTTCTGCTGGCTGCGTGGCCAATTCATTGCATCAGCTGTTTCTATTCTATTTTGAATCGCCAACCCTCTTTCATGTCTCATGCTATTAATAGAGATTGTTCAAGGTCATTGGTGAGCCTAAATTATTGTCTAAAGAACGTCACTTGGGTTTGTTTTGCAGTGAGATTTGTTCATAGTCCATATTTTCTTGAGATTGATGTAAACTTGTGTTAACTCTGCAGCCAGCATTGTCACCTCAAATGGCTGGCATCCCAAGGAGCACCTTCCAGTTTGATTTTGACTTTGAGAGAAAAATATTAGCTGAGGTCGAGAAAGATAACCAGAACTGGAGCAGCATCATTGTTGAAAATGAATCAGCATCAGCATCATCTAGGACTTCAGAGACCAGTCCTCAGGTGCTTTTTCTCTCTCTACTATTGTTTTTATGTTTGGCTTGTTTTCTACACCTGGTCTTGTCTTGTTTTGGAGCATAGATTTTTCTACGTACGGTCAATTCGATAAGGGTGAAACTTTTGCTCAAGTAACACTATACCCACATTATGAAGGTCCTGTGTCTTTTAACGTATGCAAAGGAAACATAATTTAGTATTTTGCACTATAGCAAAAATTTGCTCTAGAGAGAAGTTTGGCCCCACTTTGAGGAGAAATTAATCTTTCACAAACAGATTCTGGTTGTTTTTTCCTTTTCTTTAATCCTTATCCTCCTAGGTGACAATCCTCCCTCTTTGCCTGAAATGATGTTGGGATGGTGGAAACAATGAATATGAAGTCAGAGATGATGACCATGATAAAAGTGACGCCAGAGATGGCACCATAATTAGAAAAACCGTATATGACACCGATAAAAAAAACAGAGATTTTTTGCAACAATGGGTTCTTTAATACAGATACCGTTGGAAAACCCTTGAGGTATGTCCAGCATTGAGAACCCTTTATCTGAACCTTATCGTTCTCCTCTGACAAAGCCGCTAAATTTTCAGCATCAACTATCTCAAATCCCATGGATTGCACTATCAGCAATCTCTGAAAACCTCTTTTTTGTCTTTTGAGATGCTTAATCAGTAAGTTTCATTTCATTTCTGATGGTTCTCTTCAGCTTAAATGGGTCTCATGAGAGTTTCTGGCAATATTGCAGATAGCATCTCTCTCTCTCTCTCTCTCTCTCTCTCTCTCTCTCTCTCTCTCTCTCTCTCTCTCTCTCTCTCTCTCTCTCTCTATCTATCTATCTATCTATCTATCTATATATATATATAGGTTTCTTTTTCAGCTTTCTCAGTTGTGCAGCAAGCACGTTAGAACTTTGCTAAATGTTTTTAAGAGGACAAAATTTATTCAGGGTAAAAATCCTCCTCGTAAAGTTTATATGAAAATATTTATCCATGAAACAAACAGGCTCCTACATTTTCTGTTTAAATTCCAAGACTTATTTTCTAGAAAAGGTTCAGCATTAATCTATTGAAAGCATATTGCATATAGAGCCTTTCTTGCCTTTTTTTGCATCCTTTCTTTTCTCAGTAATGTGTTTTCCGCCTTTGCTGGTTTCTCTGGGACCATCTTATGTGCTTGCTGCGTGACAATTACTAGCAGTTTTAGAAGAAATAAAGAGCTGTATTAGTGTTTGATTAATATTTGATTTTTCATAACTTTTGTACTGGAAGTGAACTTTACGTGCATGGTACAGGATTTGAAAACTATTGACATCAATGTAAACGTCTTAGTGCTGATTGTATGCTGGTCCTAATTCTCATTTATTTTTATCTTCAATTTTTTTGTTAACGGACCTCTTTTAGTATTTATTTCTCGAAATCTCAATCTTTAAGACATGTCTAGTAGATTTCCTTGGCACACAAAGCCCGGTACTTTTTTACGATCTTGCTGAATAATTGTGGACGGTTGAGTTCTAAATTGCGATGTTAACAACTTTTTATTAACTGTGAGTTTGGTTCAAAGTGTTCGTTGAACTCAGTTCTTTAGTTGAGCTTTCATGATTATGTTGAGAAAGTGGAACAGTAACGAAAGAGCTGTCATTAGTTTGACATTCCTGAATTTCAAGTGGCATCTAGTCAGTAACACATTCGCGACTGGAGCAACCAGCCAATTTCCTCAACAGTTTGTTTCTAAAATGAGTCTTCTCCTGCAGGTATCCACTAACCCCACAGATCCATTGGTGAACAAATATGTGGCTTTTGGGCTAAACAGGGAAGCTGTTACCTTAGCCATCAAAAACTATGGTGATAATCCAACCAAGGTAATTGACTCTCTCCCTTTTACCTCTTATTCTCTTCCAGTTTCGGGCCATGGCGTATCGCAAAAACAAGCACAGAAATCATTGTCTTTGAGATGATGAACTCTACTTCATTTTGCTGCAGGTTCAAGAGTTTGTCAAGTCATATAATCGCCTCCGTGAAATGGGCTTTGCTGCCGATACTGTCGCTGGAGTCTTGGCAATGCATGATAATAATATGGAGAAGGCAGTGGCCCATTTCCTTAATAGTTCAGCGTAAAGTTTGGTTTGGTAGGGATGCTTATTTCTTAGTTTTCCCCGAGTGAACTAGACTCGAGAGTATTTTGTGTTTTGTACAAAAAAATCTGCACATAGTTCTTTGTAATCCGATACCATTTTGTGCCTTGTTATGTATTGCAAGAAGCTGAAACCTCAGGTACAGCGCGTGATTGGTCCTCTGTGAAAGACTCGATATTCTTTTTTTTATGGTAACGAAGAAACTGCAGCGAGGTTATGAATGAACCGAGGGGGTGTTCATGGCTTGTTTGTCAATTCAGAACCTTGTCACCAGGTCAAGTCAAACATGAACCGAAAACAAACTAAAGTTAGGGAGGTGAATACGTAGCTGCCTATTAAAGTTAAAAGGATAAGTTTTCCGTGTAAATTCAGTGAAAAAGATTTTTTTTTTTCAGTTACAAGTCCGGAAATTTTTAATACATTTTTCTTGTAAACAGAAAAAATAAAAGATCATTTAGTTAGGATGTACAAACCCAATCAGTTCTGTTCAAATGGCTTGGATTAGAGCCATAATTTATCACTGGAAGCGAATGTGAAGCCTTTATTTGATTGTCTATGTATAGGACTTGGTTTCTTAAACCAAGCATGGTTACCATAAGTAGAACGTTCATTTCCGTCATCTTAGTTTTTAAATATCTCTTCGCCATCGGTCAGCAGGGGTCCACCCGAAAGATACAGGGTATAGCCCAAGGTTAAATATGCGGCCTATAGTTCACCCTTGTATGCTCAGTCTCAAGAAGGGTTGCATCAAGCTTTTGAGGGCCAGCACAAAATTTGAGGTATTCTACTAAATAAATTACAAAGAGGGTCTTCACATTTTCACCATATATGGATAAAAAGGTTAGTAATAGATAATAAGATTTGTATTAGTACTTGAAATATCAAAACATTGATTGATGAGCTAATGAAAAGAAAAAGGTTTGAAATATAGTTGATATTATTGTAAATGATTATTTAAAAGGATAGTATAGTAGATATACAATAACAAGATGACCGAATTATGATAGTGAAATTAGTGCTAGGAGTAGAGGCTTTGAATATAGTTTGTATATATGTAATTCAAGTTGAACTACAAGGTAATATAAAGAAGGCATTTTGAGAGGAACTAGATAAGGTAATTAAAATAATTTTACATAAAAAATGATTTGTTTGGGAGGAGATCTAAATAGACATGTTGATAAAGAGGCAAAATATCAAGGTATTCATGAAAACCATCGTTTTAGAGATTTAAATGAGGAATGTAAGGAAATTCTGAATATTTTATTACTTAGAAGAGTAGTTTGACACAAATATAAATTGATTATTTAGCGTGTAAGATAAAAGATACATCTTATTATAAGGATTGTAAGATAATTTCAAGAAAAAACTTAACTACTTTACATCGATTTTAATTATGGATTTATAAGTAAAAAAAATGGACAAAGAGGCAAAAAATATATAAAACTACTTATATTAAATAGTGAAACCTACAAGTAAGAAAGAATATATGTTTAAACATAAAGTTCTTCAAGGAGATGTTTAGAATTATACAGGTATACCTTCTAATATGTGAAAAACTAAGCATATTAGAAAAGTGGTAAAAAATGTGTTAGGTAAATCTAAGAGAAGCCTATCAGTACAAAAGAAAGTTTGGTGGTAGAGTGAAGTGGTGGAAGATAAAATTAAGAGTAAGAGTATGTTACAAATTGCATTATGCAGTGCTAATAAAATTTGGGAGGCTTATAAGAAAGAAAAAAATTAAAAGACCTTTAATGAAGCAAAAACCAAAATTAAGGAAGATTTATATATAAAGCTCAACTCAAAAAAGGTGATTTTTTTTTTATAGGATTGTTAAGGTTAGAGATAAGAAAACAAAGTATCTAATACATAAAAGATAATGATGAGAAGATTCTAGTGGCAAGTGATTATATAAAATAGATACAAAGTTAGTTTTATACGTTTTTTAATGAAGTTATAGATTCTAGTATTAATTTATGGGAGTAAATTAAGTCAAAAGAGTATATAAACTGTAATTTTTACCAACATATTAAAAATGAAGTAAAAAAGACTCTTAAACTTATAAAGGTTGATAAATTTGTATCCTATAAAAGTATAAAAAGTTCTAAGAAAGACAAGTATCAATTTAGTAGAAATTGGAACGATAAAGAGAAACATTAAAAAGTAAAAACTTCTAACTTGGTAGAATATAGACAAAATATATGTAATGAAAGTTTGATCATTTGATTACTTCGGATGACATAAATTAAGATTGACATAAATTGCAATCCTTGTAAGGAAATTTTGAATATGTAAGGGTAGTTTTTCAAAGCGATGCAAAAATTGATAGAGATGTTATGCATATAGTTAATGAAAGTTGATTAAAATAGAGAGGTGTATAAAGTATTTTATTACCATTAAACTTGAAAGAAAAATATTATAGAGTATCTATCAATTAGACCCGATATTTTTCATGGCTTTCAGTGTTAAGCAGTTAATGTATAAAAAAAGTCTGTGACAGAAACGAAGATGCTCACATGGATGAGTAGTCACACAAGGAAAGATCATATAGATAATGAGATTATTAGAAATAAATTAGAAGTGACATTAATAAATATAAAATAAGAAAAAATCATTTAAGATGGTTCAAACATACAGAAAGACGACCTAAAGAAGCTTCGATAAAAAGGTACAATTGTTAAAATGTTAAAAGAGGAAAAACAGCACAAACAAAATGTTGAAAAGAAATCATAAAAATAATCTAGTCTATATTGAGTTAATTGTTAGTACGTCACATGATCGGGCTCTATGAAAACAACAAATTCAGGTAGTCAACTCCATCTAGTATGGAAAAAAAATTTAATTATTATTTTTGTTGTAATTAAGTTGGATTAGCTGAAACCATGCTAAATGCACACCTTGGTATCAAACTCCTTATCGGCTGATCGTGAAAGAAATTCATTATGTAAATTTTGAACAGATATTTGTTCTTTTCGATGAGCAATTGTGGATTAGAAATATCCTCTACAAGGTACACAAGGAGCAACAACTCACCTGATTAAGTGTGTAGACTCACAAGCCGAAGTCATGAGGTCGATACCTAGGGGCGTAAATCTGGCTTCGGTTTCCGCATTGTACCAGAAAAAGAGAAAGGAGTATTCTCTACAAGGTGATATCCTCGGCATCAGATTCCGAATTCCTTGTGTATTTGGGATCTAAAGTTGGGCAGTGAATACATGATCCAGGGAGTTGATAAATCAAGATTTGTCAGATGTTCTAGCTCAAGTTGCTACATTATGACATTAATGTGGGTGATAGCTATGTTGACAAAAAGTGGGTTGGTTGTTGCACTGGCGAGGGTCTCGACTTGCATGTTATAAACTGCAAGTTCGACTCCTAGGGCATACATGGCTTCGGTAGAAAAATTTAGGCTGTAGCGGCACTAACTATATTAATATTATAAGCATGACATTGGGATTAGGAATGACACTACTGGCCTTACTCATGTTAGGGACAAAACAGAGGGGACTGGTTTGATTGGATTTGGGTTTACATGAGAAAGTGTGAATATTTTTGACCGCGTATAGAATAAGCATAAAAGGTTAGTAAATTCTATCAACATATTTAAACAAATCTCGTTTAAAAGATAAATAATTGACCATTCCCTCTCTCTCTCTCTCTCTATATATATATATATATATTCAATTATCTGAATTAGATTACAAATAATTGGATCTAATAAAGATACTTTAATTTAAAAAATGTTATCCGGGTTGAAATTGAGGCACATTGCCATCTTTGGATGCAACCCATTTTGGCAACAGTTTCCTCCCAAATAAATCCATTCACGAGAGCGCTCAAACCGATGGACATCTCACGATGGGCTTCCAAAAGTACTTGGTTTTAGACCACTAAGCTTGCCTCAGTCTCCCCTTCACTATTCCATTTGCAAGAAAACTTTCCTTGCATCCACAGAATCCATGACTCAAAAATGAAGCTAGCTGTCCAAATGCTTTCTTTCTCCTTCTGCAGATGTATAAAAATAAAATAAACCATATTCAAAGGTTTTAGTCCGGCCTCAAATCCCAAGGCTCAACCCTGGATTGGCGGTGCGAACTAGCAAGCTATAGTGCGGTGGGACAGAGGAATTTCCTAGTGTAAAAATGTGAGGTTAAGACCCTCACTCTTAAAGCCTATCGTGGGTATTGGCTTGCATAGAATGGTTGCACCCAGGGAGAATCGAACCCCGGTTGCCTGTTTAGTAGCCAAAGCTCTTCTCATCAGGGAATCCCATTTTCTAAATCGGCATCCATGGGGCAGGTGGTGTCCATGGTCAGGCTTTGTCTTATTCTAGGCTTAACCTCAAACCAAGCCATTTTAATCGGTTACTCATTTTGGGAATCAAACCAAACTAAACCATTACAACTAATAAAATTGAACTAAACCACACCATTCTTTCTACTCCGCATCGGTTCTGACCATGGCTTATCATACTTTGATATGCCAATGTATGATACTCTTAGAGTATAAGTGATTAATCAGAGAAATAAACTTTATGAATTAATGAATAAATTATTCACGTATAAGGTACCACAAAATCTATGTTGCCAATTATATACGAGACGAATATATTTGTTGTGTAGCACACCAATAATCAAACAACAACAACCAAGCCTTTTCCTGCACTGGGTGAGGTCAATTACATGGATTCTTCGATGATATAAAGCTCGATCTTGTGCCATATTAACAGTTAACTCCATAGAAGCCATATCATGGTTCGTAGTTTTCCTCCAATGCATTCACCGTCTTGTTTCTCACACGCTTTTCTTGGATGTGCAAGATGGGGTTAGGCATACCCCAGACCAGACAGTGGAATAGTATGTACAAAGAAGTGAGGTGCTCTCTTGGAGAGTCACTCTCTAACCAAAAACAAGAGCCAGGAGTCCTTAGCATGTCATTTCAAATCAAATGGATGGAACATCCCAACATAAAAGCAAAATAAACCAGAAACTTGGTTCCAGGGACATAAATCTCCCCGAGTAAATTTGGTTGTGCCAACAACATAACTTGGGAATTGAGGAGATGGGTGCATCTTGTGGCAGTTGTCTCATTTTACCTCACGGTTAAGTCATGGTCTGTAACCTTATTATATATCAGTTGTACTATTCTCTTAACTATTGCAGCCCTTCAAACACAACAATATCCAAGTTAGATGATGTTGTCATCAAAGATAGCGACGCAATTAAGATATCACTTGCAGTAGTAACCTGTTGGAACTAGACATAATGATGGGGGCGTGTCAAAGAACTTTGATTTTTGTTCGTAAGGAAGAAAATGGATGACTTAACGATGAAAGCGAGTTCCCAATAATCCATTCGAGCGTATCTCGATTGTCATCGGTATCGTATGTTCAAACAAGAAAGACAGGAGAACGAGATAGGGTGGACGTAATGTGATTAATTTCATCTTTTGCTTGAACATTAGAATCACTATTTATAGACCTCCCATGAAGCCGCAACAATTGAAGTCGTCCTTGATACATACGATTCCCAATAACTTCCTACTCACCTCATTGATGGAGTCTTTGCGTCACAATCATACGAGTTGTCACCACTATTACTTCATGCTTCGAGACTTGTCTCCTGATACTCCTTTTTTTAGACCTTTGAGACCTTGCCATGTATTCCTCTCGATTTTTCAGCATTAATAGCTGCTAAACTAAACTATAAGTATACATAAAGTTGTAATTTTATACAGAAAAAAGTTTTAAAAGGAAGGCTACCACTCAACGGTTTATCCTTCAATTAGTACTGTCACAGTACGGAACCCATTTTAGCCAGTTGAACTGGGATGAGATTCATCTCCTCTCCTCTGGGATCAACGAGCACTTGACAACCAAAAGACTGGTAATTATGTTTAGTTCCTCAATAGGAACCTTGATGTGGAGTTGCCTGTTCTACGAAGCTCTATTACCTGTTGCAGAACACATCATGCACTGATGATTCAACAATGATTTGTTTCATCTGTAAGTACTGCAAAATTGTTATCCAACTAGTCTTCATATTTCAGCTGATTCCTCTCCGAAGTAATCCATCCATCTTGCAAATAATTCTCGTCATGCTTGATGAAGTAACCTAGTTTGCATTTTGTAGCACCTTTACTGAACATCGACAGCTTCACAAATCCACCCAGTGGGGACAACCATCTATTAGCGAAAAGTCATCTCTCTTTTGCCTTATGCCCTGAGCTCTTTATTATTCTTAATATGTACTGATGAATGGATTTTAAGTTGTTTGTAGTGATTATATTCTTTGGTTTCTGGACATCACCGTGAATTATTTCCAAATCTTTCAAATCATGAGTTGAAAAGTCACCTGCCAAGCTCTATTAACTCTTATCTGTGAAGCACCTTCTTCAACAGCAAGTAATTGCTTGTAGTACAGAGTCCTTTGGTCGCCATGGCACCCCACGAAGGCATGAGAACTCCTTCCACAGATGGCACAAACCTTACGATTGACATTGATGACACAAACCTTACGATCGGCATTCTTTGCAGTTCTTTGGTGGAGCAGGAGATCTAATGTGAGATCTTTGCTCTATAGTGAACTTACAGTAACTGCTGTTCTAGATTCGTGGTGATGACACGAAATCAGCTTATGTGAAGAAAGGAGGGTTCCTTTGTAACGAAGAGGCTCCTACAGTACTTTGGTGACACGAACGAAGAGTAGCAAATCATCCAGGCCAAACGAAACATCTACACACATTATCTCCACCATAATTTTGATGATGACTTGTATAGTAAAGATGTAATTGCAAAGGCTGATCAGACATAGTTCTGCTAGTTTATTTCCTGCTGCTTCTGTATTAAAACAATATCAGTGGAGTTTACCACATATAGCAACTTGCCCTTTTTGAAGAAGTCCTTGATCGCTTTAATGATGTCCATGTTCTGTAAAGCAGTGAAAGGGTTGGAGGCCTACATTGTTGCAACCTTCTTTTTCTTCCAATCTTTGAGATTTAACTGTTTGTAGGAGCCCTTTGAGGATGCTACTCCTTACTGCTCTTCATCTCTCTTTACGCAATCCCCATCACAATGGTAAGTGGAGCCACACTTCGCCCAAGAAGTGACCGCTTCATACTTAACAAGGATGAAAAATGAAGAGTCCATATCAAAATCGATTTTGATTTCTCAAAGAGAAGGATGATTCTGACGCAAATTCATGCATATCCTGGCATATGCAGTGCATTCTTGTTTGAAGGTGTCTTCATCCACAGAGATAAGTAGGAGCTCCACAATCCCTTGAAAGAGCTATGCTATCCAACCCTGGGTTTAGTTCCAAGAGACGAATCTAGAAGGGTGTCAATGTAGCTTCCACTTTCCATTCTGTGAATGAATTTTTCAAAATCAAATTCCAAAGGAAATGGCGATAAAGAAAGAAGGATTCAGCCTTCCTTGCCACAACGATTTACCCTTGCCTTACAGAATCTGGTAACGCTTAGTCGATGAAATGAGATACAGTAATACCGCTGTCTCGTTAAACTTTGCTGAAAACTTGTGACCTTTTTAAAATCTGTTCAGAATCAGAATCTATAAAGAAGTGATTGGTGGTACAGTGAAGACAAAAAAAAAATTCTATCGCCGATTCTCTCCGACCACCTCCTTTTCTCTTGGTCTACAAAAATTTCAAAAACATCTTCAAAATTCTGTTTGTTCTCTTTAGTGCGCACAAGAAAAACATACTTCTCTCATTTTAGAAGCATCAACATCACCAATTGCTTCAATTGCTTGGGGTTGACTGTGTGTGCAAGACAAATTGGCTAAGTCCCTATTCTATTTCGAAGGAATTTCGCTGAAATCTGCTTGTAGCTGGTTGTTGATTCCGACGGTAGCAAAATAATTCTTTGACATTCAACGTGCCTTAGAGCCCTCGCGCACAACTCACAGGATTCCTCTTTCTTGTGGATCTTATTTCCTTACAGATCACTTTTTCTCAAGTTCTCAGCAACAACTTCTTGAGAATTCAGTTGACAATACCTTACTTGAGTGAGCATTCTGTTTGCTATTCACTCACCTTTGCCGAAGTGTCTTGTAACTGCTTCTACATCTGCTATACTGGTTCTTCGTCAAGTGCTCGTTGAAATCTGAATTGTCATTCATCAGAGTCACTGCTGCAGTCGTTCGGCAATCTCACCAACCGATACTACCACATTTGTTGAAGCATTCTTAAGGCTTCGCAATGATATCACTTAGAGAAACGACTTCTAACTTTGTGAAGGTAGACAAATTTGATGGAGGAAACTTCTTGAGGTGGGATGCAGTTTCGAAAGTGAAATACATACGTAACTCCTCGAGGCCTGAAGAAAAAAAGATGAAACCATGGGATAACAATGATTACATATGTATGGAGCATATTCTTAATAAAATATTGGATGCCTTGTTCGATTTATACCAAGACTCAAAGCATGCACAGGAGTTATGGGAAAAGCTTAATGCATACTCCATAGCCGAAAATGCTATAAGTAAGAAATTCTTAGTCACCCACTTCAATAATTATAGAATGATTGATAAAAGATCCGTCATTGAGCGATTTCATGAAATTGAGTGGATCTTAAATAATTTTAGATAACATAAAATGGAAATGGACAAAGTTATAGTCGTCTCCTTCATGAAAGATAAACATTTTATTCTTGAAAAGAGTTTAAGCATAATCGTAAGCACAAGAAAGAGAACATATCTCTTGAGCAACTTGAGAATTATTTTAGACTTTAACAAGAATATCATAAAGAAGATGATTCCAGAAAGCCAACAACTTAAAAGAAGATCCATCTTTTAGAGGATGGAAAATCCAAGAGACCCTTAAACGATTTCAAAATTTTCGTAAATCTCATGCTAACAATGAAAGTGATTTTAAACTAATGAAAAAGAAAGGAAAATGATTACATTGTAGTAAGCTTAGTCACCATAGGAGGGAATGTTGACATTTGAGGAAGAAAAATAAAGAAAAAAATTATGCTTCTTCCAAAGAAAACCTTGTAGCTATCATATCTAAAACTAACATGGTTGAAGATGTTGAGTCATGATGGGTCAACTTAGGTAATACACATCATGTGTGCAAGACCAAGTCTTTCTTCAAAACCTTCCATAAAGAAGATGGACCCATTCTGTACATGGGAGATACTTTAATGGTGCAAATCAAAATCAAGGAGACAATGAAACTTAAGTTTACATTTGACAAGGTTCTCACTCTTATGGATGTATTATACGTACCAAAAGTAAGAAAGAATCTTGTTGTTGTATCTCTTCTTAATAAGTATGGGTTCAAGACTTTGTTTGAGGGTGATAAGTTCATCTTATCTAAATGAGATATGTTTTTGGTAAAGGATACTTATGTAATAATATGTTTAAGCTGAATATAATTAATGATAATGTTGCTTCTATTTATACCATTGAATCTTTTAATTCATGGCATCATCAGTTGGGACACATTTATTTTAGAAAACTAAATGATATGATGAAACTATATTTAATTTCTAGCATATCTCAAGTATTGATAAATGTGTCACATGCATGCTCACTAAAATAACAAGACTACCTTTTCAAAGAATAGAAAAAACTTCAAAAGCTTTGGATGTGTGTGACTTACATGATTGACTCACCTAAGAAATACTTCACTACTTTTATTGATGATTATTCTTGATATTTTTATGTATATTTGATGCATTCTAAAGAGAAAGCTTGAGAAAAATTTAAGGTTTTCAAAACCAAAATAGAACTACAATTTGAGTCATATATTAAATGTTTAAAGAAAAATGGAGAAGAAGAATACTAATAACCTAGATTATTTTCAATCAACAGGGATCATACACCAAACTAATGTTTCATATACATCACAACAAAATAGAATGACCGAAAGGAAAAATAGGATGTTAATGAAAATAGTAAATATTATGTTATCTTACTCAAGCCTAGGCAACCATTTTTGGAGTGAATCATTATTGATTGTATGTTATATATTAAACACAGCTCCAAGTAAAGATAACAAAATTACTCTTTATAAACACTGAAAGAAAAGAAAGCCAGCAAACTATTTAAGAGTGTGGGGTTATAGGGTAATTATTAAAATTCTAAAACCAAAGAGAAAGAAATTGAGTGAGAGAGGAATTAAATGCATCTTCTTAGGGTATGCTTAAAATAGCAAACCATATAGATTCATGGTAATTAAATCTAATAATCCATACCCAATTAACATGATTATTAAGTCAAGAGTTGTTATTTTCTAAGAAGATAGGTTTAATTTGATTCTTAGACTTACAGGTTATATCCCTTCAAGAGACTATGAACATAATCAAAGTCAAGTTGAAACTGATGATAATAATGTATAAAGTTTATTACCTAGAAGAAGCAAAAGGAAGAGGATGAACAAGACATTTATACCAAACTTTTCACAGCTCCTAGTAGTGTGACTTTGATAAGTTTAGTTCCATATTATTTCAATACTAAGTATGATCTTCAAACATATCAAGAGGCCATGATGTCTCTTAATGTTCTATCTTGAAAAGAAGCAATAGAAGATGAAATGAATTCAATAATGAGAAATAAAACATGAAAACTAGTAAATCTTCTTCTTAGGTCTAAAGCTATAGGTTGTAAATGAGTATTTTTAAAAAAAAGAGTTGATGGTACGGTTGATAAATTCAAGACAAGACTAATTGCTAAAGGATTGCTCAAAAACAATGAATTGATTACTTTGATACATATACACTTTTAGCAAGAATAGCTACCATCATAGTACTTATCGCTCTTGCCTCTATTTTTAAACTCACCAAATGGATGTTAAAACTTATTTTTAAATGATAACTGTGATGAAGAGGTATATGGAGCAACTCGAAGGGTTTGTTACTCATGGTCAAGAATGTAAAATATGTAAGTTGACCAAATCCTTGTATGGTTTGAAAAAGACTCTTAAGAAATGATACCAAAAGTTTGATCAAATTGTGCTTGCTAATGAATATAAAATAAATAAGTCTATTTTTAATGTCATAATGCAAAAGATGCTATTATTTGTTTATATGTTGATGATATACTTATTTTTGTATTTATTCAATTGAAATAGACAATACTAGGAAATTCTTATCGAGTAACTTTTACATGAAAGATTTGGATATAACATATTATTTTAGGGATAAGAATTACAAAATTTGGAGATAGCATAGTATTTTAATAAGCTCATTACATAAAAAAGATCTTAAAGAAATTTGATCATTTTGATTGTCATTTTATTGCTACTCCATTTAATTCTAGCATTAAATTATTGTCAAATAATTGAAGCCTAGTTTCACAACCTGAGCATGCTAAGATAATTGAGTGCTTGATGTATGTAATGACTTGCACTTGACCTGACATTACTTATGTAGTAAACATGTTGTTCATTGAGTATGAAATACTTAAAAAGAATTATTAATTATGATTTGATCTATAATGAAAATCCTTCAATTTTAAAAAGATACTTTACTGCCAGTTGGATTAGCTATTCATAATGTCATGCTTCTATAAGTGGATTGTTTTTGGCTCTTGGTGGAGGTATGGTTTCTTGGGACTCAAAGAGACAAGCCTACATTAGTGACTCCATCATGGCCATTGAGTTTATAGCTCTAGTTGTGACAAGTAAGGAAAAAATGGATAACAGATCTATTTTAGTGTATATAATTCCTTTGACGAAAGGATTAAAGTTGAATTTGTGCGAAACATCAATAAGGATGAGACTCAAGCCTATATCATAAATGATCACTAATGGTGGAATCTGACTCACACTTGAGTAACATCAAGTCTTGATTTCAATGAGTAAAAGTACATCATTAGAGTGGTTGCAAGTACATTAGACAAGTTATATACATCCTCAAGTTAAAAGTACTTAGTCCCATAAGTAAAAAGAATGGAAGGTTGAGCTTTTCATTTTAATACCTATAGCATATATACTTGTTGAAGTGTTTATTATGGGGACACTTCTAATAGAGTCTACCTATATGAGTGTGAAATGGGGTCACTAGCGCCTTAGAGTTAAGAGCTTGACTCTTAAAGCACTCAAGAAAAGGATACAAGACACAAGGTTACGTTAAATGTGCCACATTAAATATGATAATTAATGGTGCTGAGATCTTATATGTAAGTTATGCATGCTAGTTCATATGGATTAGATGGTTCAAAGCTTGTCTATCATTCTACTTCAGATTAGTGAAATTCATGACTTATTAAGTAAGGCGATTGGTGGCACAACGAAGACATAAAAAAACAGAATTCTCTCTGTCGCCTATTCTCTCCCACCAAGTCCTTCTCACTTGATCTACATATATTTTTTATTTAATGCGCAGAAGAAAAACAGACTTCTCTCGTTCTGCAATCATCGAAAGACATTATAATATATAAATGTATATATAAGTATATATATAAACACTCGTTCTGTTTATCTTCATAGATTTGTTTTGCGTGTGTCGATCCTCTGATCCTTTTCTAGCGGGGCGGTGATTCGTGTTTTGCTTCCGTATGGAAAGTTTCTGACGAAATTGATCGGTTAAGAGAGCTCTTTCCATGCTACAAATGACAAAGAGCTATTTTAATGCTCTTATGTTGTTCAGTTAGATTATGACGCTATTGAACTAGTTTTCCTTTTAACATTTCTTATTCTTTCTCTCCTTGTTAGAGGAAGAGGGTGAGATTTTACAGTTGAGTATGAAAATTTAGATTTTGTTTTTGAGTCGGTGATAACAGATCAAATTGTTAGCAAATAGATAGGTTATCCTAAGGGGAGTTATCGGGAGTAAAGGAAGGCTTAGAACAAAGGGTCTCTGATCCGTTGAGCTTCGTATGATGCGTCCGATGATAAAAGAAAATTAAATAATGAAGAAAGTTACGAGCCTGAAAATGGAGATATATTGGTGTAGCTGGGTTTAAAAATAGGGAGTCTACGAACATTGACTTAGGAAGAAATTGCGCTCATAATGCTTCTGTCAATAGGAAAACCATCAGGCTATCTATAGGCCGAAAGTATCTATGTGCAATTATAATTTGATATCCTTACGGGAATGAATGTGATCGAGAAACAGTTTACATTTGACAGCGTAGTTCGCAAGGAAGATTCCACCATCTTCATGTACAAGAAGTCATTTGTCCTATCCTGTGTCAGAAATATGTAGCACGATGTTACGTAATTTACATCTCTAATTCGTTCACCATGGGTGAAGTTTCGGGATATTCGAATCATCTCAAGATTATGCTTCAGTCGGCCAAAAGAGTGTCATGAACGTAAATTTTTTGCTTCTTTAGGCAAGTCAATGTTGCCTTTATCCATTATTCAATTGCAGTCGGGAACAAGGTGAAACATCCTGATATATAGGTTAGCTAAATGTCACTAGTTATATTTGAATCACATGTATATATGAATTGTCACAAAGACCAAAGACCTTGACACGTAGAACTCAAGCAAAACTACCAGCTTTAGGATTCTCTTTAAATATCTTTTGCTTTGTCCTGAGTTAAGATTTTCTTTGGAGTCATTTTCCTGTTGGCTTTATGTATGTAATGGACGGTGCCTTTTTTCTGCCTTATAACTTTCTTCAGCTATTGATTTTATTTTAATGCAAGTGGAAAACTATGGCAACATGCTTACGTGTGAATATTGTTGTGTTATTGGACTTCCAAATTGCATTTTCACTAATGTTTCTTTTGTCTGCATTACAGGAATTTAATATGAGAAATTGCAATTAGTGGAAGCTGAGAAGTGAAAGGTTAAGCAAGAATATATGAAAGAAAGGAGAAACAAGTTGAAATTAGCAAAAAAATGTAAATGACAGATTCTTGTTGTTCATTGTTTATTGATTTTATATTGATAGTTCTCTTTCAGAGTTAATTCATTTTTCATATAAATTCAAGTTTTCATGGTTCAGATGTTTGTATATTAGGATAATGTTTGGGGCTGCACACTGTCCTACACAAACTGAGTCTTGCTTGTTCCAGTTTAGCTGTACAAGCTTGAAATGATTCCCTATCAGGCTTCACTCAAGCTTGTGAAAACTGTTTAATATTCACCAGATAAGTATTTTTTGTCTTGAACTTGGCTAGGTCAGTGACTTGATTTTGTAATTGTCATATTTGTATCAACTAGTTTATTTGTTGGAACATTCACGGGTCACATACTTTAACTGGTATACTATATATGAAGCTGTGAAAACCATGAGGTTTTACATTGAGAAATCATAGTGGTGACATTGATTATTGTCCAGATCTGGACATTGAATGACTTTCACCTCAAAGAACATAGATGGTGCAGGGAAGCTTTTTTATTTGATTGGATGGCTTTGAACAGTGTATTATTTGCTGAAGAATTGGTTTATCTGCTATCCTTGTAGCATGGTCTGAATTTTAAATTGGTTGCTGTCTAGTGAGTATTCCATGCAGCTGAATGCATCCCGTATCAAAGTTCTTCAGGCCCAGGACGATTTAGTTAATTCCATGACAGAGTCAGCAGCAAAAGAACTCTTGCATGTGAGCCATGACCATGCTGCATATGGGAAGCTGTTGAAAGAACTTATTGTTCAGGTAGGACTAGCCAAAACTGATTATTGTGTGGTGATGTTCCCAGAAAACATTTATTTACACAGTAACCTGCTATCTTGTTCAGAGTTTGCTGCGACTGAAAGAGCCAGCTGTCCTGCACTGCTGGAGGGCTGATGTTGAATTGGTCCATTCAATCTTGCCTTCAGCAAAGCAAGAATATGCTGAGAAAGCCAATGTTCATGCTCCTGATGTTGTAATTGACAGCCAAGTATGCCTGCCTCCTGCCCCAAGTCACCACCATGCACACGGTCCTTCCTGGCAACCTCTTTTTCATCGTGTCATATTTGAATTCATGTGTTTTTATAAGTTGGGCATGTTTGGAAGAAAGGTCTGAAGTTGAAACATTATGGTATGATTCAAAATGAGAAGCACACACTAAACAAATTCTTGTGATAAAGATTCCTCTTTCTTTTTATTTTTCTCCTTTTGATCCATAACTTTTAGGAGATTTTATATTGATAGATGAAGAGCTGCAATAAACAAAGGAAAAGAAAAATGTCAAGTTCTATTATATATTTCTAATCAATATATTATACTGTGATGAAGTCAAAGTGATAAAGGCTTTGATCATGATTGATATGATTGTTCAGTTCTGGTGGGGTGGTTTTGGATTCTCGTGATGGGAAAATTGTGTGCGAGAACACACTTATGCATGATTGGATGTTGTGTTCCGGCAAAAGCTTCCAAAGGTACCTATCCTTTTCACTTGATGATTCCCAACCGATATGCTTCTGAAATTAGGGCTTTAGCTTTCCCAGTATAGTGCATCACATCAATGTGGAATTTTAGAAAAAAAATCTTGTCATCCTGATATTACTTTTTTTAAACGTTCAAAAGGAGGAATATTAGATGTTCAAAAGTTGGAACTCTAGCTAAATGACAATGAATGATATGCAATTCTGATGCATTCTGTAACTTCCTCAATTGATTGAGAAGGTTACAAACCATCTTATTTTATTTGTTTATGACTTCAATTACAATATTGCAAGTCTATTGCAATAGATATTTGTGAAAATGCTGTCAACATGTCCTATAGATTACACATTTGAAGGCATAAAAGTTCAATTTTACTTGTAGCAATTAATTGGATGGCAATGTGACAAACCCCTAAGGTCATGAAGCTTCTAGGATCCATTTTGTGTGATAGATGCAACCTACATTCTTTGATAGGATATCATATGTTTGAATTTCGATTGAAACCTACATATCAGATCTTCTCACATGAAGTACCGTAGGCAAGGTCATAATATGGCTTAATCTGCCCTTTGCCTTCCTTCTTCTCACATGCAACCTATGTTAGTGGTGGCCCACAACAGCTCTAACAATATCTGATATCATATTAGAAATCAAGTAAAAATTCCTAAATTCATTTTATTGATATTGAATGAAATTGAATGAACTTCTCAAGAGAGAGGATTTACATAATTGTTTTTCATACACTCAGAACCATATTCAGCATTTTATACAAGAGAGAGGAACTTCAACGCCTAGATGGATAGTCGTTGGTGTCTCCATGGCTATCCAACTAGCCATTGAAGGTGAGGCTTGGTCCTGCTGGCATGGTCCTTGTGTTTAGTAGGACTCATGGGTCCTATTGACACAACCCTATTACATTTTAACAATATGGAGTCAATGTCATTATTTATAAATAAAATACAGTTTGTGCCATGTTCGGGTTGGATTCTTTATAATTAGAGTATATTATTACATTGATATGGATATGTAGATCCTTTTTGGTTGTAGTGAAACATCTGCTATTTATAGAAGAGGATCATATCTTGCGTGGATTGTTTTTTTGTTACAAGAAGAGGCCGAATCCTAACACACACATACCACGCGCGCACACTATGAGAATCAAACTCCCCACCAGCAATATAGCGCTAGACCGCGCTCCTGTTGAACTAATTTTCTGGGTGCACATCTTGCCTGGAGTTCTTGTTTTCCCTCTTTCAAGAAACGAGTGGAGCCATGCATGCAAAAAAAACTTGCACTACACGCAGAAACACTAGATGAACAACTTTCAAGATGATATAGCTAAAAGGGAAGTACATGAAACACAAGTCCAACGTCACAATCAACCCGCTGACACGTAAGTGCCACACGAAGAGAAGAAATTAAAGAATAAAGCTATATAAAAAGAAAATATAATGTATACTGATGGTAGATAAAAATAAAAATGAGATATTATACTTAAGGGTGTTTGGACATTTGGAGACGATCATGCTTTGATGAGAAGGTGTGAAATATTAAATGATGATCGTTTACTCCAAAATATGAAAAGACCTTGGTGGTGATTAGATATGATCAGTTTTGGTCGGTTTCAAACGGTTGGTTCTGGTTTGCTTGAAATCAGGAGGAACCGAATCCGAACTGAAATCGGAACTGTCCGTATCTAGTTGTAATTATAGAGCATAATAACAATAAATTCATATAGTTGACTCCTCTCGTGTGAGAGAAGTACTGATTTTGGTTGGATTTATCCATTTTATTCACCTATTGATATAGATATGATCCTACAAAGATCGTCTTCATCAATGAGTAATGACATTTCTTTAGTATGTGACTCAATGCTATAGAAGTTATAAAGGCTAACTTGAATTGGAGTGGATTTATGATGGCCGGTTTCAAACGGTTGGTTCTGATGGCCGTAGAGCTGACTTGAATTTATCTGGCTTGAGGCTCATTTTAAGTTGAAGTGGATTTATGATGCGTGGTCTAGTTAGATGTTAATCCAAATCCTACAGGTAGGGATGTAATTATAAGGGATTCTGGTTTGGATATTGGATAATATGGACCTGCTCACTTGGACTTTTCACCCCAAATGGAACAAATATGAAATTATTATCCGTTTCAGTCAGTATCTAATATTTTAATCTGAATCCAATTTCTTTAGACATGACCGGTTCCAAACCAGCCCAAGGGTTCCAAGCAGAACCCAGGAACCAGCTGAAACTGGGAACCACCCGGTTCAGTTTGGGTTCCACCTTCCATGTTACCAGAACTGGTGGTTCCAAACCATTGGTTCCTTTTTTTATTTTTTTAAATTTCAAAATTTTATATTATTTTCTAGGTTTCGAATGGTTTGAGCCTCAAATTGGAACCCATACTGGAACCAACGGTTTCGAACCAGAACTGGCATGGTCCCATTTCGGTTTCGATTTCAAATTTTGAGTAAATCAAAACCTGCAATTTGGAACCGGCGGTTAGAGAAGCCATGTCTAAAATCACTTATGTTATTCACATATGAATAAAATACAATTAATTATTAGGCTCCCATTTACCCATTTAGTATTGAAAGTTTCCCCTTTTCCCGATTAAATATCAATATTGGCCCAACATATGGATCCCCGACCCAACTCAACACGAATAGAGTGGGATTACCTGGTTGACTGAGTTGGGGATGAGGACGGGGAACCCCTGAATATGTTTGACCCAATACAGTGATGATTGCTCCCACGAGGAACCAAGACCAGAAACCAGCGGGACTGGAAGTGAACTGGGCTAGAAACTGATAGATCTGAAAGTGCAAATGGGACTCAGAACCGAACCTTCAGTTATGGTTCCTCCCAAAAGGGAACCAGAAGCAACGGTTCTGGTTTCATTTTATAAGATTTTCTGAATTTTTTAGTTTTTCTTTTTTTTGTTTGTTCTGGTTCTTTATCCAATCTGTAACTGGATCTAAAACCACTAGCTACGAACTGAAACCAGATCCAGACTCGAACCGGTTCAGTTACAATGGTTACGGATAAAATGGAACCAGTAGTTCTTAAGTGTCCGTTCCAGTTTACCCTGTACTGGACATGTCTATGCAATCGGATTCATTGCATTGTTTTCCATAAGTTATATTTAACAGTTAACATTTGAACCCAACATTAATTAGCAAAATATTAGGGCATGATTCCTTGCCACATTTAGCAGTACGCGAACAATAATATCTTCTTTTTTTTCAAAGGAAGGCCGAAGTCTAACACAAAAACACACATATGCACCCCTTAGGATTCGAAAGTAAGGCTGGTAAACGTGCTGAACGAACTGAAAATAGCTGTTCATGGCTTGATGACAATATCATGTTAGTGCTCAGCTTGTTAGCCCGTTTGAGTTAAGCCAAATAATGAGCTAAGTTAGACGATGGATACACAAGATTGATAATTTAGTTACACTACCCCAACCCGATTAATATGATTAAACATGGTTTTCTCGCATGCAAGTTACATAATAAAAGTTAGATTAATATGATTAAACATGGTTTTCTCGCACGCAAGTTACATAATAAAAGTTGATTAACTAATCAAGTTATATCGCTTGAGCTGCATCGATTTGTTCATCCTCAGCTCATAGTTCAACTATCGATCTCATGACCTTCAACTTGTGAGTTGACCCAATAGCGAGGTGAGCAATTGCTTTTTGTGCCCAGTGTTCCTCTTTAACTATTGAGAAGGCTTGTTAACCCTTCTTGGGTAATGGGTACCCACCGGATTTCGTACTTTTTTTTCAGGGATCTGAATCCGGCCAGGTCCAAGCAGAAAGCCACTATTTAAGGATTTAAGTCGCAATTACCCTCCAAAAGATGAAACTGTTTAAGTGTGAATTTTGTATATGTTGAAAGATACGGGACTAAATAAGTAATTGAATCTCCAATTGCGAAGCGCGGGAAGAAGCTCCCTCCCTTTGAAATTCATGAAAATGATATAGGGACTCTCTCTCTCTCTCTCTCTCGATGGATCTTCTCTCTCTCTCTCTCGATGGATCTTCTCTCTCTAGGCCTCCGGCAGACGCAGAGGATCGTCTTTCTAATCGATCTCCAACCGATTGCCGATCTGCAAAACCCGGATCTCTACGCCTCTGCAATTCTCAAATCTGCAGCCCAATTTCTCAATCACCCTCCCCTCTCCGATTCACTGTTCGCATTCAGGCTCTTCTTTTCCTCACTCCATCCGATTCTCCCTAGTACCGAACTAGAACATCACCTAGGAAGCTCCCTTTCGCCTAAAATCTCTTTCGATCGGCCTGCCAATATCGCGCAATCTCTTAAGTTCGCGCTCCGATCTGTAAAGTCTGCTCCTGCGACTTCGAGCAATGCTGTATTTGTCGCCGGATCGCTTCAACAGATTCTCCTTGACTATGTCTGGGAGCCCGCCGACTCCGATCTGAAAGGTATGCTTGAAACTGGCCAGCCATGCTTTGCTTTCCAACCGAATCTGATAATTTTGTTCTCGGCATTCCCTCGATGTAGAAAATTAGGGTCTCGGTACTTGGGTCTCGAAAATGAGAGCGACAGTGGAAATTATGACCGCTTACGGAACAAATTCGTTGAGGTTTTCGGCAATGTGGCTGAGAAATTTAGGGCTGTGAATGCGAATGTCTGTTGCGTGGATGTTGGTTTGGGAGAAGATAAGAATACACGAGCAAGAGATGGAGGAAAAATGGGTTTTTTGGAGCATGGTATTAGGCATCTAGGTTGGGGATTCATATCTTGTGATGCTATTGTTTTGGGGTCGTTGGTGGTTCCATTTGGATTAATTTGGCCAGTTGTTGCTTCTCCAATTGGGCTTGATAGTCCCCATTCTAGCGTTGCAGAAATGAACTTAGAGATTGCGGATGTGAAGGGTAAGCCATTGAATTGCAAGTTATGCGATCTAGAGGTTGTTCGTTTGAAGCCTGTCTGCCATGCTGATCTGTCTTTGGTTGAGCCGCTGCGAGAACCGGAGATTGAGAAACACGAAATGCAGGAACTTTGGGAGAGATTTGGGAGCACAGGTGTCAAGTTCCGTGTTATTGAAGTTCGACCAAGAGATCAGCTTGCAATTATGAGGGAGAGGGTGCGGAAGCATGTGTTGCTTCGTGGTCACTCTGGGGAAGTTGAGGACAAAAGGAAGATATCAGATGAAAAGCTTAATTTGCGTGAATCAATAGCAGATACAGTACTTCAGAAGCTAAGATGGAAGGAGACCGAAATTACAGCCGGAAATCCTGCATGGCAAATACTAGTAACTTTCCTTTATATGCGGTCCAGTATCGCCACAGTCTCCATTTTTTATGAGAATGAACGTTGTTTCACTGGCCTTCTGGAGCCCTTTACTGTTCACACAGCTATTCTCGGGATTGTGGATGACGGGATGACTCTGTTTGGAAGTTCTCAAGACTGCTTTCATAGAAACTTTCTTGATTCAGGAAAACTAGTGCCGAAGGATGCTTGGATCGGTTCAGGCACGTCTCCAACCGATCACTGTGGTCCTTCATTTTCTAATAAGGGGAAGGGAAGCTCGCAAAGAGGAAAGCCCAAAGATTGCTGTTTGACTGCTGCTTTTGATCTTACATGGGATGATCTTTATGCATCTGTGCTTTCCAATTCATCTGAAGCAGAACATGAAGTTCCTTTCATGGATTTGCAGTTGATCTATTTTCGTAGCCGGATCAACATACCAAAAAAGTTGAGATTTTTGAAGTGCTGGATGAAGCAGATCATGAAAAGAAAGAATTACCAAGATGATGGTTCGAACAGGGCAGAACCGAAGCTCGATGCGGAAGATAAAATAGAAGATGTGCTTCTAAGCTCGCAACAATCATTGCAATCTGTCACTAGCTTCATTCAAGAAAGTCAGCAGGATTCTTCTCACTGTCTGCCAGTTGGTGAGGATGCAATTGACGGTGTGAACCATGATCCTCCTCCTGATTCCTGTCACGACAGCTCTGATTCATTCTATTCTAGTGTTCGCCAGAAAATTGACCATGCCCTACACAACATTGAGGTGGATCTTGCATCTTTGGCGGAGCGTTTAGTTGAGTTATGTATGAAATGGTTGCAACGTAAGCATGATGGTTTTGACACTGTTGGGAAAGGTACCTTATCCAATTGCAGTTCTCAGGGTTCACAGAGTACCTATAGCCCACTGTTAGCAACCAACGTGGCAAGTATCTTATTAAGAAAACCAAAAGAATTGGCAGCAAAATATAAAGTCTTTCATGTTTCATCTATGACTGAGCCGGCAAATTCTGATATGAACTCTGATCCCCTTATAGCAAGCTCTCCAGAAGTTAAAGTTAGAGAGTATCCTTCTTAATCTACCATTGTTATTTGAGTTGCAGCCATTAGGATGAATTGAGCATCTTATGTACCACGTGTTCCTTAATTTTGAAAAAGACATGAATTGCAGGTACTCTTTCGCATGGAGATACTTAAGGCGACAACTAGAGTTGGTTTGAAAGATGAAATAGTAGACAAATGGGTAAAGGAGATATGCTCAATGCTTCATAATATTGAGTTCGATCTTCAAGGTGGAATATTTGGTGGTACTACGCTTCTTGAATTCACTGAAAGGGTCATAAAATCTAGGTTGGTATCTATGCCTCAATTCCCTAACTAGATTTAGTCCATATATAAGTATATAAATACGAAGTACCAAACTGACAGAAAACAGAATTCGCCTTAGAAAAGGTTCTAAAATTTAAAAGTATACAAATCATAGCAGCTTTTATAATGTTGACAGTATCACCGATGATAAATCATGTTATTCCTCATACACGGGCAACATCCACTGAGAACAATATCATGGCATCATAATGTGCACAGCATATCTAAATCACTAAAAGCACCTACTGCAGTTGAAATACTAAATCAATCTACACTATGGAGGCCGTTTTTATACTTCGCATACTCTGGCTTTTTATCATGCTTTTAGGGAAGAATCACTATACACATACAGCGTCAAACATGCAAAGTTGCAAACACACATGAACTACTTTTTTACAAGTTTTGTGCATGGGGTTTCAGTGCAAGCGGAAAGCTAAATTGCATAAGCACAACCTAATTTATGAATGTCTGCATTTGAAAATATGGCGTCAGTTCGTTCTATTCATGCTCATACGTGGAGGCACATTGGTGGTGAAATTTATACAGGGTTTCCTGCATGAAAGGCAGAGATAGCTCCCTAAGTAGTATAAAGTTCAACAGCTTCGTTCCATATGTTTGGTAAAGAGACGTGACCTCAATTGCTCTTCAGCAGTTCTTTGTGCATAGGAGTTAGTATCTTTCCTATTTAATTGATGCTAACTTGTTCTCTTTTTGCATACTTCCTTGGCTATAAGGTTATTGTTTTAATTAGTCAAAACATTCAACGCTTTTTAGTTAATAGATCTCAAAATGTATTTATTATGTTTATTCCAGCATCAATTGTGCTTTTTCCATGAGAAAAAAATTATTGCTAATTTTCGAACATTGAGAATATTGCAGCCAATTATGTATCGCATGACATAGTCTTTGCTCTCTTATTTTGAAGAAGACTGGTGGTAGAAGATATTCCTACTCCTTGTGGGATAGTTATAATTTTAACTTCCTGTCATTCTTGTTGCTTGCTGAGTTAACTCAATCACCCTCTCTCCTTTGGTTTCCTGAAATCTTCTTGAAGTTTTTAACGGGAAACCCCATGAGGAACTTGTTGCAAGGGACAGGCTTTAGGATTTCAGCCATCTCCATGCAACGTCTTAGCTTGGCATATAAAAAATTCAAGTTCGTAGCATTTCAGCCTAGACTGAAGTCTTCGTATTTAGAAAATTAACTCTAGTTTATGGAGCTCACTGTACCGCAATGGCCAATTCATGAACTTACTGTACATGTATCCTCAGGTGCTACAACTGCTAAATCTCTCACCTCATGGATTTTAAACTTATGTTATTGTCATCCCTTGGTTATATAATCCTGCTTTCAACTGTGCTGATTTCAATAACTAATGCTCCTTGTCAAATGAAAAGTGAAGACTGAGTGAATCTGTCACATTAGAAACATTTGACTGCTGGTATCATTCAGGGCATCAACTACAACGCACATTAATTATGTATTTGCTTTAGTGGTCGATCAGCAAGATTTTCACAACTTTCATGTGAATTTTAGGATGCCCGCTTGATGGAACCTTACCATAAGCATGCTATGTTTTCTCTTGCAGGTATGCTAACTTCCTGGAAGATACCATACTCAGGATTTACACAGAAATGGAGTTCTTATCGTTTGACACAGTTGCCAGTGGTTCAGATGAATGTGACTCAAATCAGGAAGATGAAATTGCTGACCCTCGAATTGAAATTCCTCATCATGGCGCAGAAAAGATAGTTGCATTGTGCAAAGCCCATACTTCTTTTCCTCCTTGGTTGGAAGAGGAAACGACGGTTGCAGAGAAACACAGGAGTGATGCCCTTGAGAACAAATTAAAGAAAGCTGTGAAGAACAGAGAACAAGCTCGGAACCGTTCTTTCTTTACCATGCGGCTGCCAGACTTGCAGAGAGTATGGGCACCTAAGCATTTGGGGAAGTTAAGTTCAAAAGTAAACGTAAAACATGAAAGGAAGAAACGCCCAAAGAGAATCACAGACATCGTATATGAGACACCTCCGTTGATAACAAAGAGGAATAGAAGGATTCATGAAAGAGATCTCGAAGATGGGACAAGTCCAAGTTCTAGGCCTGTTACTAAGGTGTTATTTCCTAACTAGGGAAGGTATATATAAGTTGCATGAAGTGGGCTGTGTTGAATTCAAAACCATACACCCCGAAGATGTGGTTACCGGAAGATAGATCACATAAAGCAATAAATCCATAACGTTCTGAATTATGATGGTGATGAATCTGACCCGAGTATACCTGGGATTGCAGCTGTACCTTCTGATCTTTCAACAGCTCATTGGCAATAAGTAATGCATGTGTCCTGCTTTTGAACATAGAATCCAATGAGAAGATCTCGCTGTGAATCTAAATCAGCATTTTAGATTAGAAGGCTAGCTGCATGCTTCAATGCGCATGCATCAGATAGTTCATGAATAAATCTGTTTCTCCATTTCTTGCCTATATGTTTCACATTATTGGCACAACTCTGTAACTTTAAGGTTAACTTTGATGAAGTTAGAAAATTGTGCTTTTTAGATAGGCAAGAGTTGGTTTTCTTCTCTATATGAGAAACTGGTATATGCAAGCTATGTAAACATACAGGCACTTTGCACTTTTTAATCCAAACCCGAGAGAGAGAATCATCACTGCAGTTGGCACTTACAAAGAGCCTCAGACAGTAAGGATGTTAATAATCCCATTTCCATTTATGTTCCGCAGCTTTTAGATGAGTGCTGACTTCGAATTCCGATATAGATGGCAGCATTTGTTAAGGAAAAGAAATCAATTTTAGATGGCTAGCATGCGTGACTACCGTATAAATCTAATAAAATCTAGGAAAGAAAAGGGATGAAGTAAAGGAAATCAAAGTTTCTTGGCATTTGATTTCCCTCTTTCAGAAAAGTTTTCTTCATCCACATCTTTGAATTTTTGATACCCAAAAGGATGGCATGGTACAGCATGGCAATTGTCCACATCCGTGGAAAAGGCTAGCGAGACACTACCTAAATAAGTTAGAAATCAAGATAATGCAAGCTGATTCAGTAGATCATATAAGGGGTTGGTGTCATTATGTCAAAAGGAAAAATGGCTCCATCAAAGAAACAGGACTTAAAGTTCCCTGGAATTAGAAGTGAAGACAAGGTGGGGTAACCCAATCGTCGTCTTTTGAAAAGCAACGTAATGACATCGAAGAGTCAATCATCTCTCTCAAACATACCCTGCGGTCGCAGTAACAACCGCGGTAACAACACAACACGTCCCAACAGTCTGGTTTATAAACGACTGGTCCATGCCAACTGATGATTCACTTTACACACTCAGATCCCATAGGTTGTAGTACGGGATACGATCACCCACCATTCAATGACATCGGATCCCATATCATCATGTAAAGAATAGGTCCCCCACAGTCGATAATGTTTCACTCCCACTCAAGAAACACCAATAAACAATTCACAATGGTTGAAGGATTACACAAGAAAGTATATTGACAAATTGAGAGACTTAACCCTAGCTGAACATGAATCCTTGTTATTAGACCAGCACGCGTTGCAAGAGCTTAGTGAGTTTGGAGAAACACGAGAAATCTCAACATTCACCAACAACAGTCATATGCTTGCTATGCTCATTTTGGCTCGTGACAAGCTAGTTCGCAGCTTCTCTTATATGGTTTCGACAGATGAGCACAAACATGTCTAGCTCAGGGTCATCTCATACAGACGAAAAATTACAAGCCATGTCTGGATCGATGTCAGAAGCGCATGCTAATTCAATCGGCTCGCCATTGAGACTAGAATCGTTCCATGCCTCTTCGCAGAAGTCCCATAAAATGGAATAATGATCCCGACACAACGAACAAGAATTCAAATCCGTGAAGGGTTTGATCTAGCCTTAAGTACAACGCAAATGCCTAAGGCAGAAAACCCTCACGCTTCAAAATCATCATTTGCATCATCAGATGATAGAAACCACCACCAAATGGAGTGCTAAGGTTGCAAGATGTATTAAAAAGGGCACTTATAATCATAGCATTGCGTTCACTCGATCATGAAAGTTTCTACCAAGGGCTGACATAAAAAATTTAGAAGATATCCTTGAATGGCAAGGCAACAAAGAAAGCATCAATGAATTAAAAAGACAGGAATTTCCATTACAATCCTAAGTTTCTTCCCACATCTCTCATTTGACATGGACTGGTACCTGAAGTTGTCTAACTTTTTCCAAGGCCAAACAAACGGGCGAGCATGCGGTTAGTAAATGCCCAGCTGCAATTCTGTACACAAACAAAACAGAGCACACAAAACCAAGCGGAGAACCTATTGCAGTTGTTTGACGGTCAGCTCCGCTCGGAGGTGAAGGGTGCCATCGATGAAGTAGGGGCTGTCATCTGCCGTGAACGACCTCCAGGGGATGCCAAACAGATTTCGGTAGCCGACAGCCTTTCCACCGGTGAAGGTATAGTTGCCCCTGTACTTGGTGCCAAAGTCGCAACTCGGCTTTGATCTAGCAGCAAATTCATAGTCAACAGCGACACTAACCGAACCCTTCTCCTGCATGCCCAAAAAGAGGCCGAAGCAATGGAAGGAGCTCTGCTGGTCCATGTTGCAGTGCGCCGAGAGGAAGAATCCATGGCCACCCAGATGGAATGCCTGAGAGTAAACACGTCCCGACGGGAAGAGTGCGTCACACTCTCCATGCTTGAGGTCCAGGTAAACAACACATTGCTGGTGAGGGACATCGAATTCGACGACCTTGATCGGCCGGTACTTGTAAGCTCGTTCGGTGAAGCGCTTGTTGGAAGCTTCCTCGGAGGCTAAGACCCGCTGTCGGTGAGGTGTCTCTGCCTTGAAGAAGAGGGCATCCAGGACAACTTTGGAAGCCAGTTCCGGGTCGAGGTCCTGGTAGTTGAGGACTTTCTTCAGCTTCCGGCTGGTCATGTTGGGGAAGCGTATCAAGCGCCCCAGACGTGAGCCAAGGATCTCCCGTCGCTCCTCAACATTTGGATACTGCAGCCGAGCCCACTTCAGCACAAAGTCAAAGACGGCATCTTCCGAAGCAACTTGCAGATCATCGCTTGACAGGATTGCCTCTATACCCGCCAAGGGCAAGCTCATGATTTCATCTTGGTACCTGTAAGTAAAGTGTGCCAAGTTGAGCAGCCATGATTGCCTCTCACACTCTCTCTCTCTCTCTCTCTCTCTCTCTCTCGTGTGCCTGCATCCGGAAGTACACGTGTCCATTGCAGGCTTGTGTGAGCAAGATGATGGAAGCACCAAAAAGTCGCTTTACCCACATAGTGCCTATCGTCGTGAGAAACATTAACAGAGGAAGAAAATCATGATTTCCTTAATATTTCACAGTCCAAGTTACTTTATTTTGTCATCAGTGCGCTTAAGCATCCATTTAAGCACAACGAGCACCCTTAACGCCTAAGAGACACCAAGGCATTCGTCGTGCATGCTAACAACAGACCTTTGTTGTTATTTTCCTGTTCTTTCCGTTTTTGTCTATTTTCTTTTTGTTCGATTTTCTTTCCTATTTCTTCATTTTAGTAGTTTCAATTCAGACCTTGACCTTCATTGCACTTCCTCCTTGAATAATTTTCACAAGTTAAAACATTCAAATGACTGCTTTGGCATTATAGTTTAAAGTGTTAATAATCCTGAATGTTGTTTATTTCTCGTGCTACGCTGCATAGGTGCTTTAGCCATAGTATCTTCTTCTCAAACCTACTAGCTAATATGTTTTCGAGCGCATGCATGAGCTTTTTGTTTCCTTTGAACGATATCCTCTTGTTTAGGCAATGGTCTATTTAAACTTGTCAATTGCCAAGTTAGCAATTTGCTAATATGATAATATCTTCTTGCTGATATCAACTTGTTGCTTTTCAAAGTTAGGATACTGCTAAATTCGTAGAAGTTCAAGTGACATCATGTGCTTAGAAAGTAGGACGCTTAGGCAACGCTAAGCACTGCTGTCAGTTATTCCCTATAGGAGGAACCCTCTCCGAGAGAAATACAGAGTGGTTAAACAACCACAAGTCTTGTCCCTTCATACTGATGCGTCTAAGAGGATGCCGTACTCGTCCGACAGTTCAACACTCCCCACCGATGCTTCTACCATGTTCATCTTGGTACTACTTAGTTTAAAAAATCTTTCAACTAAAGTTCCAACTCAAAGATGGTTTAGTGCCATGTCAACTTGACTGACTGATACTTTCTTTGTGAGTAATAACTTACGAAAAATGAATTTTCTTTTTAGTTTCACGAGACCTTACCAATTATATAAATATATATCCCGTGGCTCCTCCCTCATGGTTTTCAAATTCGCCGATCCTGCAAACTCACCTGTTTCCCGCACCTGCAACATCGTGACATAGCCTTGTGTCCCACCACCCGGTGGGTGGGGGGAGTTGTTGCACATACAACACGGGAGCAAACAAACTTCTACAGTTCAAGCGTTCGCAGAACGTAAATCGAATCAAACAAATATGTTCCACATTCATGTGAAAGACGTCAAAGGGCTCACCAACAAGATGTGCAGTATAGCCATAAAACAGTATAAAAATATAATTGAAGTGTCAGAATCACCAAAAGCAACTTACTTGGATAGATCTTTGTAGCGCTTTGCAAGGAATTGTTTGGCAGCATCCATCAATGGTTGAACGGCTTCTGCCATCAACACACTTGACGGGAGGTCGAGATATAGAAGAGCCGATTCTGTAGTCATGGGGAGGTCCTTCAGCAGTGTACTGCAATGGCGCATGCAAGAAGCAACCTCATATTTGTCTGCCGCCATGAGTATATCTAACAGTGTAGCAGGAGATGTGGTCGTTATCCTCTCACTGTACATATAGTTCAGAAGTTGCATCATAGCTTCTTCCTCTGTTCAGCATCATTACAAGGGAAAAAATCACCTTCCACAGAATTTTTATCGAGGAAAGACTACACTCAGGCAGGTGCATTTCTCAGCCAATAAGCAAAGTTTATAAGTCGAATAAGCCTTAAATACCACATGAGAGGGACAGAAAAAAGCAGCTGGCCTCCTTACAACTGACTAACTTAAAGAGGTAGATGAGAAGGGGGAGAGGGGGCGGTGAAGGGTGAAGAGGGATGATAAAACCACCTTTAGCCAAGGACAACTGTAGGTTGCCAACAGAATTCTGCCCTAAAATAATCAGAAAATATCTTTAATCGGTGATCCTGCCACCTAGAATTCGCACAAAAGGCATTGTAGAGTGAATAGGACAAACGTAAAGATGCTATTAGCACAATAAATAGCATGCATAAGATACCTGAAGCGTTGATGCGTAACGTTACATCACGCTGCTCAGATTCTTTCATACCGTTTGAGAAAAGCTGGTAAAGAAAAGACGAGATGATTCAGTCTCCAGACGTGTTGGCCATAACAAGGAAAAAAAGAACAAGGAACCAAATAATGTAGACGTATACTCACTTTAAAGAAAAAAGGACTCTTCTGAGCTAAAATTGCGGAACTAATATGTATTTCTCTAGCTCTAGTTATTGCTGAGCAATCCATACTCCATGATGAATCATTGCTGAGTAGAACTTCCTCACCTTTAAAATAATAAAATTGCCGCTATCAATGTAGGATCTTCAGCATGACTAGAAAGGATGAGATTTTCATTTTCAATTTCAAATGCAAGAATACATCTTAAAAGTAATTGGTCCACAGTCCCTATGATCTTGTGTGGTACCCGACAGCTCCACCAACTATAATCCACGGCAAAGGGCTCGTACAATTAATGTCTGCACAAAAAGTACTTGTATAAAACTAATCATGGAGACTAACAGCAGAAGGTATCAACAAGTTTTTTCAACTTTCTTTGATAAAAAAATGCTTTTGGTAATTTTCAAAACACATGCTCATAAAGAGGTGAAATTCTGATTAAGAGTTGCCTTGAGATATGAGTAATTCAAAGACTTCCATTGGCACAAAAATTATCAATCCAGACCTTATGCAACCTGAACAGTCATTAAAATAACTTTAAAATTTAAATAACTAGAGAACCATTCTGATTGCTACCACAAGCACAAGGATTTGGACTGATTTGATGACGTTATGTCTTACAGAACCAGAAGTGCTGGAATAAAATTCAAACAAGATGGAAGTAGCTTCAACAAAAAGTTTACCAAGAATGGCAAGTGATCTCCAATCCTCGACTAGAGGCAAAGACATGCACTAGTACCAAGCTCAGAAGGAGGAAAGTAAATTTATGAACTTGATGGACAATAATTTCAAATTTTCAACTGAAAATTTTCACGTAATTCAGTGAAAGTTACAAGAAGGTCCAACGGTACTTGCACTCAAAATGTATGAGGTGCAATACTGTCGTTGCTGCCACTAACAGGAAAAAGAAGTTCCTAAGATAACTGAAGCGAAGACAAAGTTCAGAATCCAAGCAACAGAAAACTAAATTAACTGAAACCAACACTCGATTGAGATAAATGCACGGGGTTGACCATAAAAAATCCAATATGGGAAGTAATACACATGGATTTTGTAGTCCTGTGTTGAGTAGAAAAGAACCAAGATGGGAAGCTAAGGATCTTATATGCATCGAAGATAAAAGATTTTAGTGGTAAGTGCATATCATAACTAAATAAAAAATTAGTTTATTAAGTTTTTTATCAAAAAATATAAGTGCATTAGCTTAGGAGAGCTAAGAGTACCTAAACTATAATTTCTAACAATGTATCCAAAGAAATGAAGTCAAAAAAGCTCTTAACCTTATTAAGGTTGGTAAATCATTAGGATCACATAATATTTGTATACAAGTATAACAAATACTAAGACAGACAGATATCATTTACAACAACAACAACTACTAAGCCTTTCCCCATACTAGACGGGGTCGGCTACGTGAATTCTTTGTTTCCACAGAGCCCTATCATGTGCAATGTTAGCTAGATTATTATTTATTGTTCCTTTTCAACACTTTTGTGGTCGTTCTCTACCTCTTTTAATACTTTCAAAATCTAGTTTTTCATACCTTCTTACAGGCGCTTCTTTTGATCTTCTTTCTATATGTCCAAACCATCTTAAATGATATTCTCTCATTTTATCCTCTATTGGTGTCACTCTCAATTTGTTTCTAATAAGCTCATTATGTATGCGGTCTTTCATGGTATGACCATTCATCCATCTCAACATCTTCGGACATCTTTTCTACATGTTGATGATTAACGGCCTAACACTCATAACTATAAAACATGACAGGTCACCTAACACTTAGAACTATAAAACATGACAGGTCGCCTAACACTTAGAACTATAAAACATGGTAGGTCTAATTGTTGCTCTATAATATTTACCTTTTAACTTTAATGTTATCTTCTTGTCACAAAGAATACCGGATGATCCTCTCTAGTTTATCTAACCTCCATTAATTCTATGGGTAACATCTCCATAAATTCTATCACTCTGAAAATTTGACCCTACGTATTTAAAATTTTTCTTTTGGGAATGCAATGTGTGTCAATTTTGATTTCTATATCCTCTAAAATAACCAAATAATCAAACTCATATGTTTTGTCCTTGTTCTACTAAGTCGGGTGCCTTTAATTTCTAATGTTTCTCTCCATATTTCCAATTTTCTATCAACTTTTTCCTTAGACTCTTTCACTAACACAATGTCATCTTCAAATAACATACAACAAGGTACTTCATCTTGAATATGTTTTATTAACTCATCAATTAATATTATAAATAAGTATGGACTTAAAGTTGATCCTTGATGTAACCCAATATTAACTTCAAAGAAGTATGTATGATTGTACAGTTACAAAGTCACAAATAATTTCACAAACATCATACCAGTAGCTGAAAATAAAGAGAGATTTTGACACGAAATCTGTACAAATACAGTTCAATATAGAAGTTCAACTATAAGAGGGCAAAGCTATTCATACTGCATACAAGCAAAGGCACAATATCTGAAATTTTTCAAATAAAACAAGTTTCCATGGAAAATATGCATCATAATCGATGAAACAAATGTCTCAGCTGGGCGGAACATGATTTTCGGTCAAAAGCATGAACGTATTTAGAGGATAATAGAACTGAATTTCACCAAATCTAGCTTGTAAAAAGTATTTCCTTCTCAATGTTTCAGAGATCATTGCAATCATACTTTGGAGATGTGCCCATATGCATATAACTTCTAAGTAACCGTAGAGACTCTAGCTAACTTACCAGCATGCTTTCAGAAGTTGTGAATTGTCGGAAAAGGAAAAGGATAGCGAAGAATTGAAAGGAAAAGAAATTCCCTCAGCCAATCACCTAGATTGCACAAATAGCTCGTCCATATCGAAAGAAATGAACTCGGCACAAGGACCAGAGATGGCTGTAGATACCTCCTGAAGGAGACTCCTCAATCATAGCCACAGCATCTTCCTCTTGATTATCAAGTGGCAATCCATCATCAATATCCAGTTGATTAATTGAAGCTGAATCCTCAAGACTTAGAGTTAATTCTGCGGATTAATCACATGAAACCCAGATTTTTCATCAAGCTAAACATCATATAGAGAAATGCGAAGCACTAAATATGCAGAAGATGGAAAGGAGTCCCATGGACAAGAGTTCTGAACAAAGAAGCAGGACCAAGAAAAAAAACTCTTGACGATCCATAACAGTCATTTGCGCGTTAACACCTCTGTTTCTCTGAGCATATAAAACCTTTTCATAATGAAAAGAAATAACAGTTCTGTTTATCCTATCGTCTAAACCAAGGGGCTAGATATCTTAGCAGTTCAGTCTCTCCTATCGTCTAAACCAAAAACGATAGATATCTTACAGTTTATTCTGCTGATAAGAGTTATCTGTGTTTGAACTAGTTGACGTTGCTCCTATTATATTTTAAAAGCCGGCTACACCGCTCAAAATAAGAAAAACAGAACTCTTATAACGACAAGAAGAGAAGAAGATGGTTGCTCTCTTGATTCTACTAAGCGAAATCCTAAGAATTTATTTCTTCACGTGCACTGTAGTTTCACAGTTTCCCACCAAAAGTCGGAACCACGACCAAAGGAACAGAGAAAAAGCACAATAAACCTTAAAGAAAAGAAAGGGAAACCGAACCCCGGGTTGTATCAAGGAAATCGCGCAACCAATCAGGACAGACCACCAAGCAGATCGCAATCCAAAAGCCGACGACCCAAACAAAGGAACCGCCAACGTTAAAACCCTACCTTTACCCCGCTGGATCTCCTCTCTCCTCCGCTTCCGTGCCCAATCCGTGATACTGAGGAATCCCTCGCCATCCGACATGCTCTCCATCGTCCCTCCGACGATCTCCAGCCTTAGAATCCTGTCGGAGAAGTTCGGATCATTGAACGCGAACGCGAAGTCCGATACCCGAACAGCAGCTCCTCCTCCAGCCGACTCAGCGTCCATTAATGCTCGCGGCTCGAAGAGATCCACGCCCGCACACTCCTTCATCTCCCTATCTCTCTCTCTCTCTCTTTCTCTCTCGGAGACCGATCGGGAGCAGAACGTCCCAACGAACGAAAGCCTTTCAGTCCTGACGTAGGCGATCACTTTCGTTGGCAAAGACTTTCACTGTTGGACGGAAACAACCCTGTACTTTCGAGCACGTAGGAAGATCGAGACCGTTGGTTTAGGGTGAGGCTTTAGGAAGAGAACTGTGAACCGTTGGATGAGAGATTGGTCAGCAGACGGGTTGAGTACAAGTATGTGAAACCTGCCAGTTTTTGGTCAAAAGGATGCCAAGCTTGAATTAGCTGAAGCAAACACGAAAGAAGCCGAACCGAACCGAGAGAAACACGAAGAAAGAAGAAATTGAAGAATGTCATAATAGTTCGTTCCGTGAGGAATACTTGGTTTTGGAACCGAAACTAAAATCAATTTCACACGGGTTCGGTTACGGTTTCGGGTTCTAGGCTAATAAAAAACGACGAGTTGGAACTATCGGTTCCAATTTACCTGAAATTGGACACTTCTAACCTAAGATTGAGTTCAGGTGGAATAACTACGGACTCGGTAAAAAAACAAGTCAATCCAACCCAACCTGTATGCTAACGACTTGACCTTTTTTGTTTTTAAAATTCCCAACCCTTTTACACAATCCGAATCTGACCTGTTTGGTTCTGGGTCAATGCAACCCAACCTCAATATAACAAAAAAAATGCTTTATATAAATAATAATAAACCAATTAAAAAAGAAAAAACTGATGAAGCTTAGAGAAAAAAAGAAAAGAAAAGGCTGATTTGCTAAGAAAGAAATTGGAATGTATTAACTAGACATAGACCTCACTTGCTTTAGGGTCGTGTTGAATCCCAAACCGAAACAAGATTTTCCGGGTTGGGACCGAGATTAATGTCAAATAGGCACTAATTATGTGCATGCCGTCTGATCTTTAACTGTGATCAACATTCAATTATGTCTGGATCATATTGGACTCATGATGGTTTGCATTATCCAACTTCATAAGATTGTATACAAACATACCAAGCATACATGTCCGGTTCAGAACCGCTCTGGCGGTTCCAACCAGAAATGAACCTGGCCAAGAACCTCTGGATTAGAACCCCTCAAACCAGACCTAGAAATAGGGACAACATGGTTCGGTTCTGGTTTCACCTTCCATGGAACCAGAATCAGGTTGCAACCGGAACGCTTTTTGTTTTTTAATCCAAGTTTTTTTAATGATTTTTCCAGTTCTGAGTGGTTTGGGGCTCAAACTGGAACTGGCCATGTCTATTTCGACTAATATAACAAGATAGAGCACGATTAGCCATGCCTACTTAGTGTGGGTACGGTTTGGATATGGATTTGGTTTTGAACATCACTCAAACATGTTTTGGATACTTAACTTGACTACTCGTATTTGAAATGGCAGTGATCCTATATTTGAACATTAATAATGTATGGTAATATTTGCTCATAGTTCATAAATGCCCATCATGTGATTCACAACAATCACTGCCATGGATTTCAAAAATGGTTCAGAAGGCAAGTACGTTCTTTATGTGATTCCTGCACTTCCACATGGTTTCAATCACAAAGGACGGATACCACAATGCCTCTTAATGCTAAACATGATTAACATGTTCTCGGTGTAGCATCTACGAAATTAGAAATCTATTTTTTTTTTGTTGTCTGATCACAATTGTGCAACCATCTCATTCAACCTGTTTGAAACAGCATAGTAGATGCTTAAATCTATTTTATCATCTCAATTGTTTGATCTTTCAGACGAAGAACTAAAGTAAAAAAATATTTAATGCATATGATATATTAAATATAAAGTATAAAGTTTAACAATATTTTTAATTCAAATATGTATTATGTTAATCAAATGGTGAAAATGTTTGAGTAAATTTAAGCATTGAAGTTTGAGCACTTACCACTACCCTTCCCCCCCCCCACACCTCTCTCTCTCTCTCTCTCTCTCTCTCTCTCTCTCTCTATATATATATATATATATATATATATGTGTGTGTGTGTGTGTGTGTGTGTAAGTAAAGACAACTCACCTTGAATATGTTAGCATACTTTAATCAAACAAATATGAGTCATTCATCAAGAGATTTTAATTTACTCTCTTTCTCTATTTGTGTATATATATATATATATGTGTGTGTGTGTGTGTGTGTGCACGCAAGCTTAAAGCAAGACCCATGCCAGAAGGAGGCTAACGGCAATGCATGGCTCATATACATGACATTCACAGGAATTGAACCTCAACCACTCCCATGACATCGATGTCCCTCCCAGTGCCCCAATTGCGATGGAGCAATAACAATAATGTGATGTGGAAAATAGCAAAAAAACAGAGAGAGAGAGAGAGAGAGAGAGAGAGAGGGAGAACCTTCTTTGTCGCCGATGAGAGAGAAACAAAGAGTAAGACAATGGAGGAACGAACGAGATTGTGCCGATGATACCATGCTTGAGAACGAGATTGTGTGGATATATATAAGATGGTTTTTTATAGGAGAGAAGGCAGATGGATTCGAAAAGATTCAAAGAAATACACCGCAATCCTCTTTCGATACGGAAACGCTTGCAAACTACGAGAGGACTACGCTTGCATTTAGGCTTTAACGGCTTCGTGCAATGGGAAATAATATAAATACACTTCTCATGAAACAGAACGGGTCTTCGTAAGAATTCTTCACATCTTTGAATGCTTCATTTTCAAACTCAGCTTAGATTTGAATTGCTCTTTCATTAATAATAATGGTTTAAGGAGGTTGTAAACACTTAATTTTTTTAAAAAATTTAAGTTTTACCAAAAATAAGTTTTAAATGTTTAATTTAAAGATATATATATTTTTATATTATTTTAAATCAATATAAAATCAATCACTATCACGCGGAGGTTAACCCTCGTTCTTTCTTTGGAAGTAGAAGGCCATTAATGTAAGCTTAAATTGGTCTCACGTCTTGTATTTAAATTTCAAGAAATCGTATTACAAGTCTTAGTTCTCAAATTAAGATCAGTCGTGCAGTCGGATTTAGGGGACACGTATAATTAACTTACCTGGAGTTGTCAATCAGAACACGAAGGGGCTTAAATCGGTCAAAACGCATTACCTGTGTTGACAAATCCGACCATGCCAGTTGAATTAAATGGAAATGGTGGAAAGCAACTCCCTCTCGAGCATACTTTTCATTTAATTTGTTTTTCTTGTTTTATAAATATTATCATTTTTAAATTCATTCATATAGGAAATATTGGTGGGTACTCCTATTGTTTTTTTAATGTATTATAACCCATGGTACAACAACTAAGCCTTTTCTCATACTAGATGAGGTTGGTTACATGAATTCTGTATTCCCATAAAGCCCATGTTAGCCGTTAACTCAATATAAACTATATCATTTTTTAGGTTCTTTTCAACACTATTGTTGTAGTTGTTGTTTGATTATAACCCATGGTATTTGACTATGGGTTATATATTCTTTTGCTTTTTTTTAAAAAAAAAAATTATGTAGAAAATCTGTTAAGGAGGTATCAATAGAATAATGGGATATACTTAATGCGGACCATGGTCCATACTTAATAATTATAAGATTGGTGTAAAGTGGTGGGCCACTTTACATTTATTGTAGTGGGACCCACCATTTTTACACCTCTTTGGATACCAAATTCATTGAATATAACTAGTGTTTTTATCTCTCTCTCTCTCTCTCTCTCTCTCTCTCTCTCTCTATATATATATATATATATATATATATATATAGCAAAACTAGATTCAATCCATTTTGACATGCATACTAATGCTTATCCGTTGTTTTTCAGTATCATATAAAAAATTTAAAGATTTTTAAAAAAGAATAAAATATATTATTATTCTCTAACATATATAAATGAGCACTTCTAAAAAACAATGATCACAAATAAGTGAATAACATCATATTGGACATGATCCAATCTCTCTCTTATTTATATATAACATAACTCATAATTCATGTGATCCCTTCCACCGCTACCAATATAAAAGAGAAGTGTGGATAAGGGAAGAGTGATTGTTGTCTTGTGACTCTTGTCTTCACCCTCTCTATACCATTCAAACCCAACCACAATACACCATGATCCATAAGAGAGATGGCTGGCTGGTATACGTTACCATCTCAAAATCCTCACATGAGGGATTTGCATAATCAAAAGAAAAGCTGTTAAATGAGCCAAATAAACCGAAGAAAGACAGTTCAAACTCTTCTTCTCAACATGTATTATACGTGTTTGGTACGTTTGCTTTTGTTAAGATGAGTTCGAAGTTAGATGGGCCAAATACAGGCTTGCTTGCTAAAATTTAAAAACCAATTTTGTATTACCTATTTTTTTTAAAAAGGAAAAGTTATTGTTCATCTAATGTCGATTTTTTAAAAGTTTAATTTATTTTATTATATAGTGTGTGATAGTCGCAGTACACAAAAATGTTTGATTTAAGGTTAAGGCTAAGATTAATTTCATTATTAAAATGAAAACCTTAACCATTTTATTAGTTTATTCTCACATGATTTTCTTGCACACGTGCGAGTGCATATCGGCCTTAAAAGTAATAGATGGGCTGAACCGAACCGATCCATAACTTTCTAATTAATAACCAGCAGCACCATCTATAGGCTGCAGCTGTTAAGCACATGAGGCACGAACACAGAATGATCAAGTTGATTCCACTGATGCCCTCGACCAGTAAGGTCCTTGGCCAGGGTCTTCACACGACCCAAGAAAGGTAAGCTTCTTCATACAGGTGCAACGTTTTGCCTTTCTCCATCGTTAGAGTCAACTACTTTAATCTTTTCTACATATATATATTCATATTTATATTTATAACCAAATAATGCATTAAAGTTTGCTAACAAAATTGTACTCTACAATGTTTATGGATATATATATATATATATATATATATATATATATATATATATATATTCATATTTATATTTATAACCAAATAATGCATTAAAGTTTGCTAACAAAATTGTTGGATTTAATGTTAATTATAATTAGATTAATTATTAATAACATTTAATTCATATTTATTATCTCCAAATATTCAACTTATTCATCATTGATATACGTGAAAGTCTTAAAACGTAAAAAGTCACATATGAGAGACTTGTGTGTGATCGAGGAATGACAAAGTTTAGTCTCATATTGAACAAAGAGACAAACTCAATTTCCTTTATATAGTTGGTAGCTCGTGAACCTTCGATCAAAGAGTTTAAAAAAAATACTAAATCCACTTTTGGGGGTAAAAAGTCTCTCCTCCCACCTCTCTTCTCCTCACTCACATTTCCTTTATATAGTTGGTAGCTCGTGAACCTTCATTCAAAGAGTTTAAAAAGAACATACTAAATCCACATTTGGGGGTAAAAAGTCTCTCCTCCCACCTCTCCTCTCCTCGCCCGTGGTGTTCTCTACGATTGTGTGGTTGCTCCCTATCATCTCCTTCCAATTGTGTGGTTGCTCCCTATCATCTCCTTCCAATCAAAAGGAACTTAGGCGTGATCAAAGTCGACTGGAAACAAGGTTGCGTGGTTGCTCCCTGTCATCCCAACGGAGGCATAATCAAAGTCGACTCGAAGCAAGGTTGTGTGTGAATTTTATCCCGAGAATAAAACACAAGTACCCACCCATACATATAGTATAGCGAAATGCTAATTTCTCTAAGGCAAGTCCTTAAAGGTGACTTGCAAAGTAAATTTTTTGTTATTCTTGATCTTTTGATTTTTATACGATTTGTTCATAGATTACTTTAGATATGTGGTTATTACTTATTGGGGCATGTTTATAATTATTACATATTGGTTTATTATGCACATATTTCTATGATTTATGGATTTAAGTGTTTGAAGAATTAATCATGAACAAAATATCATATAATAAGGTTATTACAAATAAATCGAGAGTAACGATAGAAAAAATAGTTCAACATTGTTTATACATGAAGAAAGACACTTCAAAAAAAGATACAAAAACCTAGATTGTAAAAATATTAAAAAAATAAAATAAAGATCACAAATGTGTTAGAACAAAACAATAAAGAATGACCCAACTTATATTGAGTTAACACTAATGTAGCACAAGATAAAACAATGTAGAAAACAAAGAATCCATGTAATAGACCCACCGTAGTTGTTGGGGTTGTTACCATCACTTAACCAATCATATGATGCACCTTCATCGAAATTTTTCAAAGCAGAATTCGATTAGTTTTGCAGGAATTGTAGTTTATATATGAATATCATATTTTCAGTTTGTTTTCTTACCAGAGTTAACAAGAACTCATAGCTGCAGACATCAACATAGATCTTAGATTCAGTGTCATTGATTTCTGGATACTTGGAACTACAGCTATTATAGAATTCGGGATTTTGGGCCAATATCTTTGGGAGACTTAAATCGAAGAAACCTCGATTTGCAGGATTTTGGTAGAATTTCGAAGTTTCACCAGGAACTGAACATTTAGGGCCACCACCTTCACTGAACATGCTTTTATTTCTAATTTGCAGGAATACATCCAGAATGTAGTTTATATATGAATGTCATATTTTCAGTTTGTTTTCTTACCAGAGTTAACAAGAACTCATAGCTGCAGACATCAACATAGATCTTAGATTCAGTGTCATTGATTTCTGGATACTTGGAACTACAGCTATTATAGAATTCGGGATTTTGGGCCAATATCTTTGGGAGACTTAAATCGAAGAAACCTCGATTTGAGTCGTCAGTGTGTTGACATAATTCTCTCAAGCTTAAAATTTCGAGGCTTCTTCACTGTCATTTCTAGAAATCCAAAATCACGATAGATCTTTATCTGTTGACCATGCTTTTATTTCTAATATTCAGATGTTTTGGTAGAATTTCGAAGTTTCACCAGGAACTGAACATTTAGTGCCACCACCTTCACTGAACATGCTTTTATTTATAATATTCAGATGTTTTTTTAATGAGACAGGATTTTGGTAGAATTTCGAAGTTTCACCAGGAACTGAACATGGCTTCTTCACCGTCATTTCTAGAAATCCAAAATCACGATAGATCTTTATCTGTTGACCATGCTTTTATTTCTAATATTCAGATGTTTTTTTAATGACAGGATTTTGGTAGAATTTCGAAGTTTCACCAGGAACTGAACATTTAGGGCCACCACCTTCACTGAACATGCTTTTATTTCTAATATTCAGATGTTTTTTTAATGAGACAGGATTTTGGTAGAATTTCGAAGTTTCACCAGGAACTGAACATGGCTTCTTCACCGTCATTCCTAGAAATCCAAAATCACGATAGATCTTTATCTGTTGACCATGCTTTTATTTCTAATATTCAGATGTTTTTTTAATGACAGGATTTTGGTAGAATTTCGAAGTTTCACCAGGAACTGAACATTTAGTGCCACCACCTTCACTGAACATGCTTTTATTTCTAATATTCAGATGTTTTTTTAATGAGACAGGATTTTGGTAGAATTTCGAAGTTTCACCAGGAACTGAACATGGCTTCTTCACCGCCATTTCTAGAAATCCAAAATCACGAAAGATCTTTATCTGTTGACCATGCTTTTATTTCTAATATTCAGATGTTTTTTTAATGAGACAGGATTTTGGTAGAATTTCGAAGTTTCACCAGGAACTGAACATTTAGGGCCACCACCTTCACTGAACATGCTTTTATTTCTAATATTCAGATGTTTTTTTAATGAGACAGGATTTTGGTAGAATTTCGAAGTTTCACCAGGAACTGAACATGGCTTCTTCACCGTCATTCCTAGAACTGTTGACCATGCTTTTATTTCTAATATTCAGATGTTTTTTTAATGAGACAGGATTTTGGTAGAATTTCGAAGTTTCACCAGGAACTAAACATTTAGTGCCACCACCTTCACTGAACATGCTTTTATTTCTAATATTCAGATGTTTTTTTAATGAGACAGGATTTTGGTAGAATTTCGAAGTTTCACCAGGAACTGAACATGGCTTCTTCACTGTCATTTCTAGAAATCCAAAATCACGATAGATCTTTATCTGTTGACCATGCTTTTATTTCTAATATTCAGATGTTTTTTTAATGAGACAGGATTTTGGTAGAATTTCGAAGTTTCACCAAGAACTGAACATTTTACCTTCACTGTCATTTCTAGAAATCCAAAATCACGATAGATCTTTATCTGTTGACCATGCTTTTATTTCTAATATTCAGATGTTTTTTTAATGAGACAGGATTTTGGTAGAATTTCGAAGTTTCACCAGGAACTGAACATTTAGTGCCACCACCTTCACTGAACATGCTTTTATTTCTAATATTCAGATGTTTTTTTAATGAGACAGGATTTTGGTAGAATTTCGAAGTTTCACCAGGAACTGAACATGGCTTCTTCACTGTCATTTCTAGAAATCCAAAATCACGATAGATCTTTATCTGTTGACCATGCTTTTATTTCTAATATTCAGATGTTTTTTTAATGAGACAGGATTTTGGTAGAATTTCGAAGTTTCACCAAGAACTGAACATTTTACCTTCACTGTCATTTCTAGAAATCCAAAATCACGATAGATCTTTATCTGTTGACCATGCTTTTATTTCTAATATTTAGATGTTTTTTTAATGAGACAGGATTTTGGTAGAATTTCGAAGTTTCACCAGGAACTGAACATTTAGTGCCACCACCTTCACTGAACATGCTTTTATTTCTAATATTCAGATGTTTTTTTAATGAGACAGGATTTTGGTAGAATTTCGAAGTTTCACCAGGAACTGAACATGGCTTCTTCACTGTCATTTCTAGAAATCCAAAATCACGATAGATCTTTATCTGTTGACCATGCTTTTATTTCTAATATTCAGATGTTTTTTTAATGAGACAGGATTTTGGTAGAATTTCGAAGTTTCACCAAGAACTGAACATTTTACCTTCACTGTCATTTCTAGAAATCCAAAATCACGATAGATCTTTATCTGTTGACCATGCTTTTATTTCTAATATTCAGATGTTTTTTTAATGAGACAGGATTTTGGTAGAATTTCGAAGTTTCACCAGGAACTGAACATTTAGTGCCACCACCTTCTTGTTCCCTGTATTCTGAGGCTCTTTTGAAGCTTTTCTCTTCTTTCAAATCCAAACATTTCAAAAGAAATGCATTGGACCAAAACAAAAGAAAACACTATATGTTTCTTTCAGAAATCGAATGAATGACCAAAAGCAAAAGCACAAGAGACTAGCGAATAACATCAAAACCTTACTAGATCTATAGACCTTTCCTATTGCGAGTCTACAAATCTTCGAGAACATAAACTTCCCAAATAAAATAGCTCTCCTACACCAACCACAAAACAAACTTAACGGATGCAGTAAAATGGGAGTCCATAATTCTGAAAAAACAAATATTAGTACTGTCTTATCAAGTTTTACATATAGACAAGTTCTTGGAAATAAAGACAACACAGACAGGGTCAACAGGTCAAGTAACAGCTATGTTGATCATATTTATGTATATATATATATAGAAAGAGTGGGAGAGAGTATAACTGTCCCCAGAATTCAATTTTCCACACATAATCATGCCAGATGTTGAATACAACGACACATCAAGTAAAAAATCCTAATGCGATGAATTAGAAAACTATATATACTGTACCAAACGTCGAGATTTAACCTCAGTAATTTAGTTAGAAGAAGCGACAGTTGATGACATGATGAGGCGGTTCAGTGTCGTCCTAGCCAAATGTTATATAGTACTTAAAGATCACGCGGAGTCGAGAAGCGGAGTAACGATCCACATTTACAGCCGGTAATCAACTAGTCAAGAAATTTTCAATCTGATCCACTGAACACAAATTAAGAAACTTCTCTATTGATCAATTTTCTGCCTTTGAACACCTACACCATGATGCAATTGCGCTATGGTCTGTGTGTGTTTTTGGCACACTTGTTTGAAGTTTGTCAGAGTTCTTGCTTACTTAGACTCTTATTTTTCTGGTACCATGAACAGGTCACAAGCCAGAGTTAGTAGACTACAAACATAATGGGTCTCTGGAGTTAACACCCAAGCCGAACTGCTCAACATGTGCCAAAAAAGAGCAAATAAAACTCTCTTTCTCACACACATATACAGAGAGACGAGAGCACTCACGTACAATTGTAGCTCAGTCCTTTGATAATATTAACGGCAGACGTCTTCAAGGACTTGGAGATCGCTACTGTACGCAATGCAAGCATTCGATAGTAGAGCGACCCAAAAGATGAAGGATTAAGAAATTACAGTGTATCACCAAATCATTGACAATGGCAAGACGATAAAGTCCAGAACTTATAGTGTATCATCTACAAACGATTAAACGCAAAGTCAGTAACGAGATTAAACGCAACTGACCAACCAAGAACAAGAAAGACAACCTGTCGCTCCATAGATATAGAGAATCACTAAAAGCAACGAAGAGAGAATATGAATACAAAAGAGAACACAGAGGCAATGACCATTCAGGGAGCTCCCTTCAGTCCAATAAGGGATAGCGTAGAACTCAACTTTATCTCCCGCATCAATCACGCATTTGATAAGTACTCCAATGCCTCACCTACCATTTGAATGAATGAGTCGGCAGATAGTTCAATTTCAACTGCTACCCACAGTGGACTGAAGAAAGCTCTCTGTGTGTGAACGTGATGACTGTGATTAAAAACAAATACTTTCAGAGGTCACAAACAACAAAAGAACACTTATATAACCAGCCTACTTCAAGTTCGAGTTGGCAGATAGATGATCAGAAACCATTTAAACAAAAGAAACGAAGAGAAAAACAAATGATAACGTGGAAACGAGCCCGAACCGAGTATATTTTAAACCAAGTAACATCTTGAAGAGGTTACCAGCACATGAATGAACCAACATCAAGACAAAGTTTAAATGAAGCAGCTCTCTGATTTCAGATATCATGGAAAGCCATAGGTTTCAGAGGCAAACAAAAAGAATATATATAAAAGAGATAGCAAGTAAAATTTTAGTCACTCGGCAAAGTTGTGAGTTTCTCTCCCCTGAATATGAGATTGATACTTCACGCCAACCACCGAAGAAGATATGCAAAAGCTAAAAAAACATCCGAGTCGCATAAGCTGAGAGCCGAATCGACTACAACCTTCGGTTTCTTAACCGATCGGTCATTCATGGTCCCCTGAACTCATCGTCTCTCTCTTTCTCTCATGGTTTCCTCAACTCATCGTCTCTCTCTTTCTCTCATGGTTTTCCTCAACTCATCGTTTTCCCACTTCACCAAGAGAGAGAGCATGTTAAACTATAAGCACAAAACGGCGGTCGAATTGCCGGTTCTAACGCTCCCCAGCCGCAAGTTTTAAAATATAAGCACAAAAAGGCTGTTATCGTCTAAGAGATTACCTGAATTGATTCAATTACCCGAAGCCGAGTGCACGTGATCTGCCTGCACCGCGAAACAGATCAGGGGCTCGAAAGGAAATTCGGTTGTCAAGAAGTGCACGAGGGGGGAAAGAGAAAAGATTTTATGGCCGTTGTCTTTTGCTCCACGCGTCCTTCCAGCCGTCGATGGGTCGCTCCGAGTTGGCGTGCATTACAATCGACGGTCACTTCTTGATCTGACGGGAACAGAGAAAAAGGTATTTTGCAAATCACTGCTCATTTCGACGTCATTTTTCCAAAAGACGGTTCTCTTCTTTAAAAATGTTTCAACTTCATTAAACCAAATATTTCAGCACAATATAAGAGCGGAAGTGTATGGGGGCTTCTACGGTTCAGTTGGTCATCAGTGGGTTCGAATTGTCTGATACCTAGAAACCGGATCGAATTGTCTTCAGCCCAATTCAAAACGGTTCTGCTTTCAGTTTCAGAACTGTCTCGGAACCAGTTCTATTTTGTTTAAAAGAATGAGCAAATGAGTTCTTTGAGAGTCGAGCTCTCCATTTACCTCAACGGTTTGAAATCACCCATTCCGATTCTAGATCGATTTGTGAAAATTATGAAGTGTGACCGGAACCAGGGCGAGTCTCCAATTCTCTTTACTGACGATTCTATGGCTGGTTTAGTGTCGGTTTCAAACCGGTCATGTTTAATTTTGACTATTGAAATTGGTTTAATGCAAGCATAGAATTCTAATGCCGACTGCTTTATGCATACTTTTGATTAGATTTTCTTGAATTTTTCTCAAGGAAAAATAATGTGGAACTTTTGGCTACTTTTTAAATTTTCTTAAAACTATTTATACCCATTATACTCAAGTGACTTGATAGTAGATTCTATATAATTATGCATGTAAATTGTGCTTGTACCAATAATATAGTACCTTTTCAGTTAACTTAAGCGTGTATCCAAAATTCAGTCAGCATATATTATATGAATCCATATATAGATCACTTGTTGGATCGATAGGGAAGAGTATAGTTGAAAACTGACCATTTTGTATGGTATGATACATGTGTTTATTGGTATTTTGTGCATTTAAGTATGCATGATACACTAAATGAAGCAAAGTGTTTTCTTGTGTACATGTGGACCCTGCCTATGGGTGTACACTTGATTTGCAGATGAATTAACTAAAATGAGCTTAAACCTGTCTATATAAATGCACAATACCTTTTGATGCATAAACATCATCTTTAGCATTTGATATTTGAGATGAACAATTGAAACAATAAATAAAAAGTATTTAATGTATATAGTATATTAAATGTAAAGTACAAAGTGTAAGAATACTTTTAATTTAAATTTCTATCATTGATTATACCAATTAAATAGTTGAAATATTCATATAAGATTATGCATGAATTTAGCACTATATATATAAAAAAGAAAAGTAGGAAATACATAATCTCTTGTGATACTTAATCTTGCATAAACATTTTTATTGTTTTATCTTTAAAATCAATGAGATATATTTGAACTAAAAGTACTATTGTGCTCTTGTACCGTACATTTAATGTAACATACATAGAAAATTTAAAGTAATTTAAATCACTACCATTTATGTCAAGAATAGAATGATAGAATAAGATCTTTAATATTATGTTGTTACTATTCCTTATATATATAGTCGTTCTTTTCTCAAGGGCTTCTACGTGTATCTTATTCTTAGAGGCTAAGCTCCCTTTTGACCACAAAACAAAGTATTTTCTTATGGCCTTTTAGGTGTTTGATAAGTTTTATTGGTTCATTAATTCAAGTGATTTTGTTGATAATTTCGATTCATTGAAAACCTTGTGTATATTTTGAGGTTTCTCTTATACAATTCGAACAGTATACGTATCAGACTTATCGTTCATCTAAATATCTGCACATCAGTACAGATTATGATTTACGATAAGATGTTTGTGATATTCTCAAATGGCTGCTCATAGGTGAGAGAGTTTCTGAAATTAGCTAACTGGATGGAATAAATGTGAAAATTCCCAGAGAAAGAGACTGAATTTGACCCTCCCCCCAAAAAAAAGCCCAAAAATAAATACTTTCCGTATACGGTAATGACATTATTACCCTTTCCTTCTCCAAAATTCTCCGTCGGTTCTCTGGCGGCGTAACGGTCATTCGAGTATGGAAGCATTGAGTTGCGTGGGGGCATTATGGGAACGGACCTTTCATGAAGAATTACCCTTGATGAGGGCATGAATTTCCCCTCACTGGAACAAATAATTAGATGATTAATAATTGAAAATGTTTTTGTTATGCTCCGTCTCTTCACTCTGTAAACCTGTCTTTTCATCGCCGAAAAAAACTAAAAAACTAGAAAAAACTTCAGAAATTTGTACCCTCGCGTTTGGAAATTTCTACCTTCACGTCTAATCACAGCTTTTCTGAAGTTTTTATGTTTTCGTTTGAGAACCAGGAACCGGGATCGAATCGGTTCCGGTGTCGGTTTGGAACCGAAAAAATATTAAAAAATTAGAAAACAGGAACCGAATCAAGTTCTTTTCGGTTTATGATCCAATTCGAAACCGGTCATATCTATAAAAATGTAAAACTTAAAATAAGTGAAAGAATATGAAACTTGCAGTCTATGGTTTTTAGTCTACTTCCGTTCTAACTGAAAATGTCGGGCCAGTTTGAAACCAGTCATGTCTAATTGCATCGTTAAGGAATGTTTTTACTTCAAGGTTATTTCTAAAAATACTGATTACTTTGTTTATAATAATTAATCTTAAAGATTTCTCATGAGATAGGTGACATCAATTAATGCATGTATATAACTATGAATATGTATTATATAAAAAAAGCAATGTTAAGAACCTCGTTTCAAAGGAACTGATTATATAGGGAACAAAGAGCAATAGGTCACCTGGCTAAGGGCTCGACTCACAAGTTGAACACCATGAGTTCGTATCCACTGAACCGCCTCACAAAAGTGCTTGATTTTGGCTTTTGAGAACATTTACCTTATACATTAATATTGTTGTGTTGGTTTGCATAGACAAGAAGGTGATCAAATGCAATTTGCAAATTTGCAAACTAATTTTTTTTTCTATAAATTGTTTTAGTCATATATGGCCTTAATAATGGTAGCCATAACTAAGTAGTTATTTTGTCTTTTGGAGTTAAATATTACAGGCGCATTAACGGCTCGTCGCTTAGCCAGTTCGCAATCGAGGAAGAAGGAGATTGTCCAATTAGAAGATAAATGCTTACACAAAATTAGGTTTATACAAACTTCAGGTTCCCTATTCTCTTCAAAGGATGAGCTTGAGAGATTATTCCAACATTCATGTTTAACTATAGGATCTGAATGTAGTGTATCATAATCTTGTTGGTTGGCTTAAAAGTACGACCTTGTGCGCACTTGCTTCTAAGAAAGTAGCTGCAAGCTATTTATTGAGGAGTTCAAAGCATGATCAATGCAAATGCAATGAAAACATCATCTGAATGCACAACAATCACCTCACAGTATACAGGTCGCGGGTTCAATTCCCGGGGTGTATATACCTGGTTTCAGGTTCTCGTTGTAACAAAAAAAAATCGAGTGGTTTTCCGAAGTTAATGAATAGAATTTTCTCAGCTCGCATACATTCCTTCATCTATACCAATGAGGATGAAGGTAAAGACAAGGACTCCTTCCTATTTTCTTCTTTAGATTGTCTTATAATCAAAGTTATGAATTATTTCTGTCAAATGATTAGCAGCTATTTTTATGAGCTTCTTTAGTTGGTACTTGGTTCAGATGCATCTTCATGGCTCTGTGGATTGTCTTCATCTTTTATTGTTTATGGCTGTCACTGGTTCCATAGTATTTCTACTAGGGAGACAATATTACGATCAGTGGTGGATCTATACATTGAGCCGAGGTGGAGCGTTCACCCCACCTGATTCAAAAATCAACTTAAAGTCTATAAACCATGGTAGGATCCATGGGCTATAATACATAGTTCACTGCACCCCAAACCATTCAAGGGCCTATTTAACTCACCCCAAAAGAGTTTTATGTCATGAAGTTCTGTAATAATCAATAATCGCTGTTCTCTGATCCTTTTGTAAGGTTAAAATGTTGAAATTGGAGATTCAACAGTTTTTAAAGAACAATACTTCTACCAGGGGGCAATACCCATGGTAGAAGCTCAAAAGACCTACTTCTCTATTGTCTGACTCGGCACTAATTATTTTAAAAAGTACATAACTAGAAATTCTAATTTAAATAGTTTAGTGCCATGTCTAAGAGACAATTTATGGAAAATTGACTGATTCATACTTTATCGATGGATAATAACTTTTTGAACTCTTCTCCTAGCTTCATGACATATTATATATAAAAGATACAATGGGTTTTATGCCTTCTCAAATTTTGGTTCTTTGCAATACCAACATAGCTAGAATACATACGGCTGCAAACAGGAAATGAACAAACGATTTGTTTGGCTCGCATAAAGTTCATCCTGGTTTGGTTTGAAGAGAACTCGGTCCCTACACTCTAGGATCCACGTGCACTCAGTGTGCAGTTCCCTACTCCACCCTCACCAACTTGTTAAACTGACGTACCACCACTCACGGCCACCATGCACCAGCGTCCTCTGACCTCTCTATGGCGAAAGGCAACTCAAATAAAATTTGATTGCTTTGACAAACTAGAACTTATCAATCAGTCCAGCTCGTTGGTCATCGTCGCCGCCTTATGCCAAAACTCAAATACCTTTCATGAGTTGCCTCTATAATTTGGGCGCAATATTTCAAAGGGCTTTTCAGAATCTGATGGTTTAGAAAAGCAATTGATTTATTTTCTGATGCAATATCAGATAATCAACAATATATCCTAGATGTGCATAGGCATGTACATTGATTTATTACCAATATTTTGTAGAAATGCATTGAGAAAGAGATTCACAAGCTTCTTTCTATTCCACAGGCTTGTTTAGATTTGAAACCACAAAATGAAGATACAATTAATCAACAAAAAAAAGCGGCTCAACTTAAAACAGAAGATATCTTGATATTTCTTGGAAGGGATGATAGACTGCAATTTACACAGAAGAAGACTATTACGTGACTTGAGCATCCAGGCATACGATATCCAATATATTGCAGATGTGCAAGATCTTACCGCTACGTTTGTCATCCTCTCACCGATGAAAAAATGAAGAGCCTCATCGCGTGATGTATGCAAGAGAAGATATTCAATCAGTGAAACTTCAATGGCCCTGCTCTTCTTGATAGAAAAACATTTTGGACCACATGGGATTCACCCAAGCTGCATTTCTCATGCTTCTGAATTCTTGATCTGTGAGAAGGCTATGCTGGTTCATACAAACCCAGCATATGACCATCAATGCAACGGATGGCAGCAACCTACATATCCATCATTAACAGCAACAGAAGCTTGAGAAAAACCCAAAAATGTGGGTCATCTTACATATAAAATTATCACGTTCCATCATATTCAGGAAAACGAATATTCAACCGTGACTAAAGAGAACCACCAAGTCAAGCATAACGCTGGGTACTTGAATCAACTCATGAAGAGAGTCCATTATGGCCAGTTCATGAGCCCACGATGATGGAGGCATCCTTGATGGGTCTTTCATTGGATTTTGCCCCCTTCTGTCACACTTTGCTCGAAGTGTTGAAGATAGTGGTTGCTGCATGACTCCTATTTCATATTTCCTAGAGCGGGATGGAACCCAGCTTCGCAATGCTTGAGTATAGCCAACAGGGTTTCACATGTATATGGGAGTCGTTGAGATCCAGGTCCCACTTGCGTTGGCCATGCGTTTAAGAGAACTACATGTCACACCCAAATGGAAGGCTCGGAACAGTACGGGTCAAAATACAGCAGATACCAGTTCAATCAGATATAGTCTGAACTAAGATAGGAAACCAATTGCAATAGGGGCAGGATACGAGATAAGTTGCTTGTCTCGTATAGATTGGGAAATTATGTCAAGTATGTAGATGCATACATGTGAGAAGAAAATGTTAATCATTCAACGGGTGCACATGCCAGTAGGTCAAATGTTTTATTTTCACAAAAGGATTGTAAGTAGAAATTTAACATTTTAACTTAAACGAGCAAAGAACCTCCAGCCTTTAATAAAAAATCCATGAAAACTTGAGTGGCTTTAAATTTGAAAGCAAGCTAGTGCCATCTTGTATGGCACATTGAGTTAGAAACGAGAATGAGCACCATTAGCTTGGCTCAGTTAACAGCCCTACAGGAGATCAAGTAATGTTTCTTTATTCTTTTCTGTTTTTCATCATCCAATAATAGTATGGTTGGTAAGACACGGTATTCACAAAGGATCCAATACCGTGTTATGTAGGATATTAACCTAGTTTCCTTTGATCATACCATATTCAGAATGCATCCGAATTACGTTCTGATGCAAATTCTGATGTTTTCATTTCATTTTACAATGAAAATTTCAGTTCTCAAACCTTCAACTCTGGCTAGATTTGCCCCCCTCTTCAGGTGGGTAATCCGGTCACTCACATGGCAACTAGGCGTCAATGACTTCACTTTATGAGTTAGAGACCTAAAACTGATGAAAATGTTGGTGAACATAAGAAGCAAATGAAATTCTCAGCATCAAGACAGTGAGTTATCGAGAAATTATAGAAAAAAACACCTTAGTAATTAGATAATCACCTTCCCATGAACTTCATACTTGATAGGTCCATCCAACTCTGCCCCTAAAGACATGAGCTTTGTAACTGTACCGTTTATGTCTGCCACTGTGAAGGATAGAAGAGAAGAGTAGCCCTTCTGCAGATTCACATCACTGCAGGGCCACAAGAATTGCGCCTCAGTTCCCAAACAACACAAAAGTTATTCATATGCAATCAATAATATTACAAACAATAGACCAAATATCAGGCAAAACCTGATAGCAGATTAACAATTGGTATGATTTGAACAGAAGAGGATTTGCGTTCGATTGACAATGCCACCAAAGTCCAGTGATGGATGCCAACAAGAAGACTAGACACCCTAATCCCATATTCAAACTCAATCTATAATCTCAACCACCATTGATGTGTTTTCGCATATAAATTCGGATTCTAGCATGAAACCTGTAACACAAAACCCAGAACTTCTACAGTAAAAGTGTGCCAACATTCGCCTGCAAGCTGTTCTTGAGCAGAACAGACAATATGCAACAAATGAAACTGAAGAAGACGTAAAGAGAGAGCAACTTTACATTGGATTAACTTCACAAAGTGAACGTAAAAAAACATGAGGTCATAATGACCTGAAATACCACTATGATGAATAACAGAGTACAGCAGATTAAATCTCTCTCAATAGCATAAATGAACAATCCGAGAAATGAAGAATGAGAAAAACTCACAAATCAGCCCCAAAGATGACTAAGATAGTGATGCCAGACAGGATCAGATTACTTTCGTGCAAAAAGGACAGAACCGTGCTTGGAGTGTTGTCTGCAATTGTGAGATAGCCTATTGAAAGCAACCTCTGAAAGTTTCTGGAAAAAAAATCTTTTCTGCAACACCAAAGCTATCAAACATTGTATCTTCTTCTGCCCATGTTTATTTCTAGCTGTACTTCCCAATGCAAGCAGCTGCATCTCGCTCTTTTGTTCAGATGCCCTCAAACACACCACAGCCCCTTCTTTTTTTTTTCTCAATCATCTTTAAAAGAGAAACCTAGAGGCATAAAAGGGGTGTCGGCTCCTTTTGAGTCATGAGACCCAAAGTATTTGGGTCTCTCTCATACGCCTACAGACGTGAATGTGGTGAAGTGTGTGGGCCCCTGAAGGCTAGATTTAAAAGGGTGCTATTGCCCATCAAACTCCCCCTCCAACCAAAAGGGACTATAACTCAAGTGTAGTAAGGATAGGCAGCAGACTTAAAGCCTGCCAACTTTGAACAAAACTCATGCATCTCTTTGGTACCTACCACTTCAACATATATGAAGAATTGTCATTAATGTATCTTCTCAATTTTCAACAACTTTTCTTCTATCACTATTAATATAAAATGCTTAGCGAGACAAATAGTACTGTGATTATCACACTATAACACGTAAAAAGGTGGCACAAAACCAAGGTCTTAATGAACTCTTTTATTCAAATGAATTCTTTAACACCTTTATTGGTAGCATCATATTAAACTTCGGTTGCAGATAAGGCTATATATTTTTGGAATCTAGATTGCTAAGAGGCCACTTCCACTATAAAGGTAATCAAGTAACAAGAGGTAGACCTGCTATTATCAAGGTCGCCTCTCAAATCCAAATTAGTATAGCATACAAGTTCAGGCTTCTCACTTTCTCAGATGCAAGTTATTTAGATATCTTAAGATCCACTCTACAACATTCTAGTGTTCTTTTCTTGAATTAGAGAAAAATCTACTAACCACACCAATGACATGCACGATGTTTAGCCTAGTGCAGCCCATCACATACATTAAACTTCCCGTTGCATAAGATTAGGGAACCAAAAACATTTCCTTATTCTCTTCAATGGTAGGAGATGCTCAGCAAGAGAGGTGTCAACCATCTTTGCATTGGCCATGTTAAACTTGTCAAGTACCTTTTAGTGTAACTCTTTTGAGATAGGAAGAGATCTCTTGTGTTTGAATTCCCAAAATCTTCATTACCAGCACAAAGTCCTTCATAGAAAAGAACTTCCTCAATTGCCCTTAAAATTTGCAATGTTATAGAGATTCTTATCAATGATTAACACATTGTCCACATACAATAGTAGAATAATGAAATAATCATCCACAATCTCTCGAGAAATACATAATGTTCTAAAGTAGCTTCCTTATATCCTTGTTTCTTCACGACATACTCAAATTTTGAATATCAATGCCTAGGAGCCTATTTTTAGACCAAAAGGGCTTTTCTTCAATTTGCATACATGTTTTTTTTTCTCTTTTACAGTAAAACCCTTAGGTTGTTTTATATAAATGTCCTCTTTTAGGTTGTCGTTAAGAAAAGTGGTTTAGATGTCCATCTGCTCCACTTCCAAACCTAGACATGCAACTACGCCTAGGGCCACACGAATAGGTGACACTTTCACAATAGGAGAGGACAATGTTGTAATCAGCGTATTGGTACCCATATCATATGATCAGGTACATTAATTAAAAAATATAAAAAATAAAAAATAAAGAAAATAAAAATCGTAAAAAATAATCATGTATCATAATACCCCATATCATATGATATGGGATGTATCGGATGATACAGTTATCACAATGTATAGTACGATATGTTGCGATATGGGTACAATCAGTGTTATCCGTATCGCACCGTATACGATACGGGCGATACGCCAAATTTTTTTTTGCATGTTTTTGGCCTCTCTTTGCCTCTATTCACTTCTCTCCAAGGCATCCTCCGATAAGCTTGTTTTGGATTGCAAGTTGTGTATGTAACATGTAAATTCGGGTTTATAATTTCATTTATTGAATAAGAATAATTTATGAACATTGGGATTGCAAGTTATTTAAGGGCCTTGGGAATTGTGTGCTTGAAGGTTTTGAGCTTTTCCTTAAAAAGTTTGTTTGGGTTCGAGTTTGTCCTTAAAACTCGGGTTTTGAGCTTAACCTTAAAAAGCTTGTTTGATATACCAAGGTCCTTTATAAATCACAAGTTTGTAGTGATTTATGAACATATTTGTTATAATAGACAATCTTATTTGGATGATATCAATGTTTTCTATCAAACGACTTTCTTGAATTAGAGCAAATCAACTTTATCAACTTATTTGACTCTTTTTTTGTTTGCCTTCTGGATTAAATATCATAAATTATCTTATTGGTTTTAGAAATTGAACGAATGTATGTATTGATACTTCATTAATCTTCATGCAGAATGAAAAATGAATTGATACCTTGATTGTAGAAAGATGGTGTGGAGCATTTTCAAAGGAAGCTGTGGCAACTTAGATACTATTATTGTAGAAATTCTTGTCACAAGCAAACACAAAAATTGAGCTTTATTTGATTTATGATCTTGTTAGACAAACTTTCGGTAATCCACCATAAGTTTGGGGGGGTGTTAAAATATTGTAATAGGACAGGTCACTAGGGCCTATTTTTATATTTTTTATAATAGGATAGCACGGGTCACAAGGGCCCGTGACTCTTTGGAGGAACAACATGGGCCACTAGGGCCCGTTGGACTTGGACCAATTGGCCTGGCCACTAGGGCCAAGGCCAATCACGGTTGTTGGCCCCAACAGTTAGTTCAAGTAGCCGTTGGAGGCCAGCTATGCCCCAATGGCTAGCCTCTCTATTTCCCTTAGTTGCTACTAAATACCACTTCTTCCTCTATAAATAGTGTGGTCTCTCATTAATAAATGTAAGCTCTAATTGCAACTCTTTGATAATTGGTTTGACTTGTGACTTTGGCTTGTTCTTGACTCAAATTACCTTTTCTCGGGTATGTTTGTATTTGACTTGTTGGTTTGACACTTGATGATATATGATCGAGTCGCTTCCAAATAAGAATATCGACAATTGTTTACAACTTGTGCCACGTATCAACATCATGATGCTTCATCTGCACCTATAACTAACTTAGTTGTATTTGCATGTATCAAATAAAGAGAACTCTTTTTAAGTCTAACAACAATCACATTGCCTTCGGTAAGTTTCACTAGCCGCCCAAAAGGAGATTGTTGAACCCTTCATCGTATTTTCCCACAAACAGTAGATTCAATCATGGAGCAACAATCTAGTACCATTTTCTGTTTTCAGTTAGAAATCCCCTATATGACTAACTTGAGAGACCCTGCAATTGCATTTTCCATCTTCACCTTTTCAAAATCACTAAAGGTATAAGAAGTGAAGAAATCACGCCTGTATGTAGCAATAAAGTACCACTATCCACAACCCAAATGGAGTCAACAACCCTTTTCTCATACTAGATGGGGTCAGCTACATGGATTCTTTGTTTCCAAAGAGCCTTGTCATGTGCTATGCTGGCAGTTAACTCAACATGAGCTAGATCATTCTTTATTGTTTCTTTCCAACACTTTTGTGGTCTTCCTCTTCCTCTTTTAACATTTTCACAATCTAGTTTTTCATACCTTCTTACTAGAGCTTCCTTTGGTTGTCTTTCTACATTTTCACAAAATTGCATCCTTATTTAATGTGAAAATAAATTCTAAGGTATGTAAAACGTATTGCACATTTAAGTTATGTTTTTGGACATGACAAGCCTGCACTTACTTGCTACACTAATCCACATCTAGGAGGTGATCTTAACAATTGCAGATCTACATCTGGTTATCTAATCATTTTTGTAGGGTGGGCAGTCAATTGCTGGTCTAAATTAAAAGAAAATACATAGCTCTGTCCACCAAGCTGAACACGTTGCTACCAATGAAGAAGAGAAGGAATTGCAATGGATTAAGCAAGTCATACAAGAGGGTTCATACAACCTAGGTATGTTTTGATATATGATAATGGAAGTGTTATCTATGTCACTAAGCATTCCACTTTCCACTCAAAGACAAAACACATCACTAGAAAGTATCATTGGGTGAGAATTGCTCTGAATGAAAAGTTGATGGAGGTTAAGAAGATGCACACTAACTTAATTATTCAAATATGTTGACAAGGTAGTCACTATAGAGAAGCATGAACTTTACACAAACTTAACTTCCTTCTTCCACTCGAAGAAATCTCTATACTCTTTGGTTGGAAGAGGAGTTTGTTGGGTTAAAGCCCAACTTTTTCAAGCATACACAACATATATACTTACATATAGAGAGAGGCCGTGATTGGTGCTTAATTAAGCACAATGCTCAATCCTTTGTTTCACATGGTTCCATCGCTTCAACCACTGGTTACTGCTCTCAACCATCTTCCACCTCTCCATTACCTAAAACTGCCCTCTACCACCCAAAACCACCACCGCAACCACCTAGAAAACCATAAAACTGCCCATGTACACAAATATATAGGATTTTTTAGGTGGTGGCGCACCAATAAAGAGCAACTTTGGCCGGTGGAGAGTGACAACCAATGATTGAAACTGTAGAACCATGCGAAAGGAGGGATTAAGCACTGTGCTCAATTGAGCATGTACCACTGCCTCTCTCTCTCTATCCACACACACACACACACACACACACACACACACACACACACATATATATATATATATATATATATATATATATATATATATATATATATATACACGCTCCCATAGGTCTTTCTATTATAGAGGCAAGGAAGTGGGCATGCAATTCCTTTTTTGTACCCTCGTTGCATTCTTCTCGGTTCCCTTTCTTTGTGGCTCTTAAGAGAGATGAAGGGTTCTTGTTGAGCCCGATTAAGGGAGAAGAAGGTATGTAGCTGCTCGGCATATGCCTGTGCTACAATAACCAGAGTCAAACGGCTTGCAGAAACTGAGTAACTAGGGGGTTCTTGAGAGAGGTACTGACAGACTTTGGTGCCAGAAATTTTGAGGCAGATTTCCCCATCATTTGTTGGCAATCTCAAACTCATTTCTGTGTGGTGATTCAACATTTTACAAAGCTAAGTAGTTGCCCTGGTGGGCATTTTTATTGTCAGCTTTTGACATAGCTTGAGGTTACCTGCGCTGTGTTTGGGTATCAGAGTTGCTCCATTTGTACACAGCTTATATCACAGTGGAAAATTTTCAGGTGTTTCATAGACCTCGTCGTTTTTACCTCCCATTTGGAGGGCTTTGCATGTTAAATTGCTATCCCTATTCTCCTTCTTTTTCTGTTTGTCTGTTTCCCTGTTTTGTTCTGCTCAATATCGAATTGCAGGCCATCGTCGGCACTCTCATTGTGCAGATTTTGTGGGTTTACGCAACAAAATCTGCCGTTTGAAAAGGAAACAGAAACTAACCCTTCTTTTACAGATGGAAGGTCATCCCGAATTCTGGCTTTTGCTAATGAAAAACCAACAAGAAGGAGATACCCACAGTTGAAAAAAGTAAGATCCATGTAGTTCGTGACGATGGAGAGCAGAAGGGGAGGAAAGAAAGATGACGAGGAACGAGGACAATGAAGAATGGAAGAAAGAATAGAAGAGGACGCACCCGGTTGATTGCATGAGGGCCAGTTTAAGTGGTCCGGATTGGAGCTCCGCCCACCGGAGGGTGCAGACGTTGATGCTGAAATCGAGCCCTTCAGAGTAGAAACGAGCGGCCTTGGGGACGTCCTTGTGGAGTTGAAGAATCCATCTAAAGGACGCTGCCATCTCTCTCTCTCTCTCTCTCTCCGTAGCGCTGAAACGGCTCCCATGGCTACCGGTTAGGGTATGAGAGACCAAATCTGGACAGAACAAGATCCGAAGTATGCCATACGATCCATTATCTCAAGACTAGACCCGAACAGGACACGAAAAAATGGTGTCAGATTGAAAATTACTAAATTAGGCACCTCGGTTAGGTTTGGGTCGTTAAAAGTGGCCAACAAAATCGGGTTAGATCTGGGTTGCCGTGGATCCCAAGTGACCCAATAAAAGATTGAGTCAAGTTCGTGTCAACCTGTTTTGACTCGAATTGACAACCCAATTTGTCACCCCCACCTAAAGTCCTACTGTCATGGGACGAAGGTTGCCCACACTGAAATATTGCGTCATGTGCTACCATAAGATGTCCATTTCTCGATATATACAAAATCTTGCATGATATTAATAATTGGTGTATTTTACAATACTGCTGATTTTGTAATTGTATAGCTTTTATTTAATTTTTATTAAAGAAAAGATAACGTATCGTATAAAATCTGCGGTATAATAAATATTGTGAACACAAGGTTGACAATATTTATGACATACGAGCTTCAATATCTCAAAGCTTTATACAAAAACCACAACCAAGCCTTATCCCACAATAACTGGAGTCGGTTAAATGGATGTTTGATGCCATAGATCCCTATCTTGTGCCGTATTAGCATTAAACTCCAAAATACTTGTATGTATAATGTTATGATATACGATCAAGGAAAGCTTAATATAAGTTCATACGGAACCCATTTTGAACCGATTACACCTATGTACTGAACAGAAAATTGCAGATTCAGCAGAAAGTGCAATAGCTCACCTGGCTAGGTGGGTCGATTCACGAGTTGAAGGTCACGAGTTCAATACCCATAGTATGCATAAGGCTTCAGCCTCCCCATTGTACCCCAAAACAAAAATAAATATGCAAAACAAAAATAATATATTCAATGTACTCTTCCATGGAAATAATTACTCGAAACCTATTTTGGATGGTTCAAATTTCTTTGGTTCTATACAATGCACACAGAATCTGCCTACAATATGATATTATAAGATTCCCCCGTAAAAAATAAAATCATAGGACACACTATTTATGGTGAAATATTTTCCCGAGAATAGGTAGATTTACAGTTATCTCACATGGCGCCCCAAAATGGCTAGCTGATGTGACAAAGAATGAGGGTGACAAGTTTCAACTGGCTATGCTGAAGTAAATTTGAATTCAACTTCATCCAGCTACATCTTCAACTTCCTCAAAAGAGTGGGAAGGAAACGATAGAACATAATCTTTATTGCAGTTAAATGCTAATATAATACAAGATCAAGCTCAATGCCGACTAAGAGTCCATGTAACCAAATTCACTTAGTTTTGAAAGGCTTGGTTTTGGATAGCAGCTGCAGCTTCAGCTACATGCGTGTTTAATACTTTCAGCAGACTATGAATATCATTCATGTCATGTAAATAATCCTGTATTCCATCGAATCTATGCCTTCTCTTATTGGCGTACAACCAACTGGGTGTCCACCTCCAACCCGGTGCAGCTGATTCTCTTTTTGTTTGTATTTCTGATTCCTCAGGCAAAACCTGGGCGACAGCACAGACTTCAGGAAGATATGAAAATCTCAGAGATGTATCCAATTTCAAATTTGAGAACAATTGAGGATTGAATTTGATCTCAAAATCTTCGGGCATCATAAGGCATGCAGATCGTAAACCATTAATGGTGACCCAGTTTGCATTGACACCTTCTTGTTGCATTTGCTGGAAAAGAGAGATAGCTCTTTCACCTTGTCCATGGAAGACAAACCCTGAAATCATGGAATTCCATGTCATGGTATTGCTGTGATGGGCTCTTTCAAATACGCAAACAGCTTCTTCAATTCTGTCACATTTAGAATACATTGCAATTGTGGCTGATTGAACTGAACTTTCATTGAATAACCCTGTTTTAACTGATAGACCATGTATTTCTCTTCCTATTGTGAGTTCACCAAGATCTGCGCACGCTCTTAGTACCACTGTGAACGAAAACAGATCAGGATGAATGCCGAAGTTCAACATTTGAGTCCATACATTTAATGCTAAGTCAGCATTTCCACTCGTAATATGTCCCGAAATTATGGAGGTCCATGAAATTATATCTGGTTTCAGGTTATCCATCTGCATGTTGCAAAAGAGCTTATGAGCTTCGTGTAGCCTTCCACTTTTAGCAAGCCCTGAAATTAGTCCATTCCAAACCACTATATTCCTCTTAGAGCTTCTGTTGAAAAGCTTTAGTGCGGCAGGAACATCACCCATCTTTATATATACGTCAATGAGTGCACAATGCACAGAAACATTATCTATGCTATTTTTTATACACAAAGCATGAAATGATTTTCCAACCTTTGGAGCATCAATCAGGATACAAGCTCTCAAAATACCTGTAACAGTGATAAAATCGGGTTTGACGCCATAGTTTTGCATCAAATTGAAAACACGAAGAGCTTGAACTCCTTGTTGATGGTTTACATAATCAGAGATGAGTGTGTTCCATGAGCTTGCATTTTGCTCGAATCCATAGATTTTGATTTGGTTAAGTAGTGCCCTTGCTTCATCAAACTGTCCATTCTTCACATATCCTTTGAGAAGAGTATTAAATGTAACCAAATCAGGTTTTACGCCAGATAATTCCATCTGGTAAACCAAATGCAAAGCATTTTGTATGTCACCTTTCTCCGCAAGGCAGTTGATCATCACGTTCCATGAAACTAAATCAGGTTTCAGATCCTGAAGCTTTAGTTCCAGAAAGAGCTCTACTGCTTTGTCTTCAAAACCATTTTGGACATGCCCCGAGATTAATGAGTTCCATGAAACTATATTTCTCCTTGACAGAAGCTTACATGCATGCGCTAAATCCCCACATTTTGCATACATATACAAGAGAGAAACACCGACATAACCTCCAAAGCTAAACCCTCCCTTGATAGCACACCCATGGATTTGTTTACCTTGGTTGAGAGCACTTAGACTAGCACAGGCTCTGAATATAGCAGTAAATACATACTCATCTAAACTCTCCCCAGATTTTTGCAGTTCAAAGAACAAATCTAAAGCATGTTCAAACCTCCCAAAGTCGATATAGCCTTGGAGAATTGTTGTCCACGACACTGTATCTGGCTTTAATCTCACTTTGCGCATCTGCCGGATGAGTCCAAGAGCTTCCTGCATGTACCCACTCTGCACCAAAGCCTGGATCAAGCCATTGCATGAGACTACATCAGGTTTCAATCCCTTTAACTGCATCATTTTAAATAGTTGAAGTGCTTCCTCAGCATAACCAAACACAGCACTCCCTGAAATCATAGTATTCCAAGTGATCGTGTTTGGTTCCACACCTTCTTTCTCCATTCTCCTAAATAATCCCACAAATTCTTCATAGCTTCCGCACTTGATGTACCCCTTCAACATTGAATTCCAAGAGATCACATCCTTCCGACTAGTTCTCTCAAATACTTGGAGTGCACAGCCAATTTGCCTGCACTCTACATACATATCAATCAAGCAGTTGCCAACAAAATCATTAGATTCATACCCTCTTCTATAAGCACACCCATGAACCTCTTTCCCAAGCATCAAGCGACCAACACCACCACACGCTTTGAGTGCACTAGTGATAACAAAACCATCATATCTTAAGTTGGTGCTCCCAAATTCTCTGAGAAGATTCAATGCTTCATCAAAGCAATCATTACCCACAAACCCACTCAAGATAACCGACCAAGAATACACATTTTTATCAACAATTCCATAAAAAACCTTGAGTGCATCATCCAGACTTCCGCATTTCACAAACATGCTAATAACCTTAGTTTCTATATAAACATCTCTCTTAAACTCAGTAGCAGCCATGTGGTCATAGATCCTACGGCCAAGAGCTAAGTTTCTCTCTGACCCACATGAATTCAACAAGCATTCGTAAATACAAGTCCGTGGAGAACCACCTCGGTCATGTAGCTCATCTAGAGCGTCTACTGCTTCTTGCAGTTTTCTTTCCATACACAACGTAACCACTTTTTTATAATCTGTTGCAGAAACAAGGGATTCAGTATGGTGGTGCAAAATTCTGCATGAGATAGGATAATAGGCTGTTCTAGGCTGGATTTTCTTCGCAATGTTCTGCTGGTGGTTGAGAAATATTTGAGAGGAATCATGAAGGACGGATTGAGCCATGGATTATAGGAAGAGGATTTGGAGATCTTGTCAGTAAGTTTGAACTCGCTAGACATGGCTATTCCCTTTTGCCTTAACAACTTTGGTAGATATTGTTGATGAAGGTGGGAGATTTTTGGATGGTCCCTGAAAAGGGTGGAGAGATAACGGGTTTTTGGTCCCAAGGACATGCGACCAGCAAGCGAGATATACAACGGATAATTCAAAAATATACCTGAAAAATTATGTCGATTTTGCATTTGGCCTCTTAGTTTTCAAAAGTTCAGATGAAAGGAACAAACTTTTTCAACAATTAATGAAAAATGCCACATAAGCTATTTTCCTTTATTTAAAAAAATCAAACAGCAAGAGTAAATTGGAGTAACATGAGGTCAGGGAATGGATTTATACATGTACGGTTCCGGTTTGTCCGAAACCTAAAACTGTAATCAAAATCGGTTCTATCGGTTTTAAGACTGTTCTGATTTCAATTTCAGAACCACTCCGAAACCACTAAAAACATTTTAGAACTTTTTTTAACATAAGGAGCTGTGTGAAAATAAAGTTCAAAAACCTATTTAAAGGTTTCTTATTTGAAATACAAGGACTTAATAATACATTGAAGGTACCACCCCTTACAATCACACTCCACACTAGCTTCAATTGAAAGGAGCCTTTCCACTGAGGTAAGAAGGTATCTGTGATGACTTGCTTTTAGAAAATATATTTAAATCTAAGCGCAGCTTGAAACCATCGGTTCCGGTTAGAGTTATGGAACTTGAACCACCAGTTTCAGTTCCCGATAGTTTTGGGGACAATTCCGTTTCAAATCGAACTGCTGAACCGGTTTCGAACCAATCATATCTATATGGATTTGTCTTCAGCCCCCACCCCCATTGTACCCAAAATATATATATTTATCTCTTTCTCTCTCTCCCCTAAAATAATCTAATGAAGTTGATAGAGTTACATTGTACAAGATGACAGGAACACAAGGCAGGTCATCCAAACGTGGAATGGGTGGCACTCAATACAAACATGGTTGTTTCTTGCATCTCCCATGGAGCTGCAACTGTGGGAGTTCACAAACACAAAAGGCCAGTGGCGTAGGAGCTTATGTATTAGGCTTGGAAGGTGCATGTTGAACTATGGGCCCCCAAAAGAAACTTCATTATGAAAAAAAGAAATTGTCAACTTTATTTTTCAGCTTGCTTTCTCTTGTCCTAATAATAATAATGAATAGATAAATAGATAAACAATGTAGCAAAATTAATTAAATGATATTTGGGGTTACTATCTACACATCCCTTTTACTATATACACACCCCAATTTTCGTAAATACCCAAAATACTTCTACAATATTTTTTTTCCTCTCTAGAACAAATTGTGATGATATTTCACTCTTCCTCAACAATCAATTTTTATTTGATTTTCGTTTATTGAAAAGTGATATATGCTTATTTGGAACCAACTATCACCGATTAGTTACTTACAAGCTTAGTTCAAATCAAACGAACCAAAAAAATAGGAAAAGAAAATTGAGGAGACGATCGATCCGACCGACTTTTGGATTTATCTTGAAATTGAAAGGTTAGTTTTAGTGAGATCATTGTATCTTTGTTGCTTTACTTGATTTTTTTTGAATTTTCAAACGTTTGAAGAAGATTTTCGATTTTGGGTGAAACTAGGGTGGGCGTCGAATCGTAGAGTCAAACACGGTACAAGCGTCTCTCCTCATAGAGAGACACAATTCTGCCGCTTCTCCCTCCTTAAGGAAGATGTGATAAAAGCATGTCCCCTTAAGATGGAGACACATCTATACCGTATCTCCTTTAACCGTATAACATTCTCCCTAATATTTGATATCTATATCTTTATTACAAAATCATAAACAACTCGAACGGAATTACTTATGATAAAAGTGATTCAGAGAAGACAATTATTGATCAATGTACTTATCATATGACGACTAAGGAGTATGATAGTGATTTCAAGCCAGAGTGAGATCAATACATTCTTTGAATGTACCACTCTATGTACACCTCATCATACTTGTATAGGTAAAGTGCTGGGACTTCAAAATACTCAAGCTTAAATCAATGTACACGTTGAGCCTCTCAAGTTGCGTCATGTGGCTCATACTATATCTTATATGTATGAAGCTTCACATGACTCTTTGCAATGGAGAGTCTTATTGATGCTATTAAGATGCTTTGACATCAGCAAAGATGACCTATCGTATAAGGCTCTACAACATCTATACATCAAATGCATTCCTTATATCACAACAACTTCTATGCATTACAATTCATGTATTTTATACAACTATATGGTTGTCGGTCAATCTGCATTGCACAAAATAGCTCATAAGAACATGTGACATAAAAGGTTGTGTTTCATTAAAAGATTAAGAAAACAATCAATCGGTTCAAATTACATGTTCTACCATCATCAAATCCAATTGCTTACTCAATATCGTAAGCAAATCAATATAAGATTGCCTACGACACACATTTTCCATCTATCGGCCTACTCATGATTCTTCATCCCACCATTCTAGACATATAACAATTCTAAAAGCTGAAAAATACTCATAAATACATGCCTACAATTAAAACATATAACTCGTTAATTTCAAGAAAAAAAATTGAATTATTAATATATAAGAAGCAATAATAATACACATTCTTACCTAAAGCAAAGAAGTATGTCAACTAAGTTGTTGTGTTTCTATCCATGACATCTTCCCTAGTTGTGTATATAAATACACTAATGCAGTTGCACTCCATGCGTAACTGTCAATCCTCTAAATATTGTGTGCCAGCATATTCATAAGTGTTATTGACATCGTTTCTCTAGACTTATCGTGATACATCATATACCTTAATTGATACAACAAATAACATATGATATTATTTTTGTTACTCGCTCTCCTTCTTGAAAAAATAGTTTAGAGCACCTCAAACTTAATGACCTTGAACATAATCTCACATACAACTTCATCGATGTTCATCCCCAACATATCACTCTAAATATATTCCCTGCTTCTAACTATCATCTCCTACGTCAAGGCAACAAGTTGTCCCTCTATTGGAAGACCAAGTATCTCATGAAGTGTGATTGTCATCTTATATCATGGTATGTGGAAGTTGTTTATGTTTGGTTGCTTACACTCGATAAAAATAGTCAGCAATGCATGATCTATCACTTTGTATAATAAGTCTGTATGTTCAATCAACCCACTATAATATGTAATCTAAAGCTAATTTTTGGGTCTCACATTTGTCCTCTTTACTTTCTGTATTACTTGTAAATATATATTTATGTAATAAATTAGAATAGAGAGTATTGATATCGAATATAAAATTACATTAGGTATAAATTACTTGTTCCTCCCAAATCTTATACGTAATTGACCTTTAAAGTTTGAAAGTAATCCCTACATATCAAGAGATCTCTCATCCTCACTGTCTGCAATATCAATGTCAGATACAATATTCTCCTCATAATGTGAAGGGTCGGCTTCCTCTTCCCCTCATTGTAATCTATGGAAGCATCCTACGTACAACACCGTATTGCATCTTTTAGATAAAGCAGTGACGTTATGACCTTGTAATCACCTATATCAGTTATATCTCTATAGAAAAAAATAATTTATGAGGTTCAAACTATTAGCTTGTGAGAGACATGTCCCAAGCGTGTCTCTCATTTGAGGGAGATGCACATCTCTCAAACACGTAATATTGAAAAAACTAGGGTTTTTCTTACAACAAATCGCATGATAAGTTGATTGATGATTCAACCATTATACATTGTTGGCTACACTTGAAATGGTTGAATAGGCAGTTCGCCCCACCTCATGAAAAGTTCTAGATCCGCCACAGTCAATAATCCATTCTTCTTGGATTTCATTGTTGCATAGTATAGTTGAGGAGCATTTTGCAGTTCTTTTAAAGAGAATTACCAAATTCTTAGAACCATAGTTGACTAAAGTATGTGCATAATATGAAGGCAGTAATACTGGTTGCCTATTGGAAGTTTTCCTTTTTTTTTGGTTGTGCCTGTTGGAAGTCTTCAGTTATGGCATGAGAACTTGTCTTGTGTTCGAAGATGAACTATAACTTTGCTGATTATTAGACTGCCAAGTTGAATTAGCCAAGTATTGATGTAGTCATGAAATTGAGATCTTTGTAACTTCAAAACTTAATTTGCATAAATATGAATGGCGTCTAAATCTTGGGATTTGTTAGAACATCTATGTCTGAAAGCATTTCATGTATTTGGCTTCACTCTGTATTCTGTTTGAGTGACAGAGTACATGGCATTGCAAAGTAAATCTTTTTCAATGGGGCTCCTTCTTATGAGCATCTGATCATTCTTTTTCTACCTGCAACCATTGAAATATGGAAATAAAGGTGACTGAATTGCAATTCATAAAGTTTTGAAACAGGATTGAAATTCATGTAATTGGTTACAGTATCCTCTTTTGCTGCACACACATCCCATTTTTATCATTTTCTCAAGTCATTTTCAGTAATCATGAAAATACTTTTTTGGCTGAAAATAGGATACTCTCTCCTCTTGGGTGAACCATCTCCCACCTCCCATTTTCATATGTTCTTTTTGTTCATTCTTCATTTTCTGTCTCATTTTAGCTACGTAGTGCTCGATCTATAACCAATTGTATAAAAAAAAAACTGAAAACCACTGAAACAATAGATTTGTGAAGAACATAAGAGAAAGAAAAGAAAGAAGAGAAATTCAATTTTTGAGCCAATTGAAAGAAGATATTTCGATTTATCAAGGTATGTTGTTCATTTTGTGTTATTGTTTTATTTTTTATTTATTGTGTAACTTTTTCGTTGGTTATCTGAATTTCAGGTGGCACGGCCGTCCCACCTCGCCTCATAGATCCGCCACTAGTTATTGAGTGAATGACCCTTTCAAGCATAGGCAAAGAAACATCAAAGGATGTGAAACAAAACAAGAGTTCTTAGTTTATAAAAAGAAGCCAAGAAACTGTAAAAGAATCAAGTGTCAGATGCCTATCAAAAGATGTCAAATCCCTTCTCTTGTCAGCCAATGAATGTAACAAGATGAAAATTTTCAGTATAGGATAATGAATTAGATCCTTTTCCCCTTAATTCTGCAGTACTTTTGTAATGCATGAATGTATTCTGCAAGGTTCTATTTTTGTAACAAAGGGAGGGTGAAGCCCAACACACAGAGGGCATCACAGCACCTGTCAATTGAGATAACTCTCGGGGTTTATATTCTCCAAGGTTTCAAAATGTTATTCTTGAAGGGGTCCGTTGATAATAAAACCAAGAATAATGTCGTTTTTAAGGGTCCGACTAGCAGGGGCAGATTATATATACATACATATATACATACATATATATATATATATATACATATATATATATATATACATACATATATATATATATATATACATACATACATATATATATATATACATACATATATATATATATATGTACAATTGAAATTTAAATTTAAAAGCAAAAAATGTATTCTTAAATAAAATACATATATAAAAAGTGTATACATATTTTTTGTTTTTTAATTTTATTTTCAATCATTTATTACCCAAGAGGAAGGTTAATGTTAAAAAGTGTAATGTACGCTAATACCTAAGTGTGCCAGTATATACTAGGTTCTCTGTCTCCAGCTTTATATATATAGAGAGAGAATAATGATAAATGGGTTTTTATATTTTCCTTGCAAACTTGGAGAAAACTATTACATCTCCACATTCTTACTTTCGTCAGTAAACTTATACCTATTAAATATCAGTCACTCGATCAGATTAATCAAAAGACTCAAAAATAGGAGTAGGTTTTGTTTTATATATATATATACATACATTAAACAATATTAGAAAGTACAAACGGGACGAGGAAGGTTATTAACCGATGGTACCATTGTTGAGAACAGAGTAGCCAACAGTGTATGAAAAACAACGGTATTAAAACAATTAATACCAATAATTTATATGTTTTCGTCCCTTGTGTTTGTCCTACGCATCTAAAACATAAATACTTTTTCAAGTATTTATATGAGTGATGTGGATACGACTTGATCTATTAAATTGGTACAATTAAAGCTTTCATGCTCCGAGCAATATGTTTTTTTAGCGTTGATGATTTTTTTTCGATATTTATGTGAATGTTCTCTAGTGTACTTTGGGAACAAACACTGGAGACCCATTGGCCGTGAAACAAAGCATGAATTACTGGTAATGCAACCTCCATCTCTAGTGCGTGCACACACACAAACACACTTTATACACACACGTGTATATATATATAGAGAGAGAGTTAAATAAAAATTTATGTCAAACAAAAAAAAGCGAGAATTTTGTAATTGAATATATGCTCAATAAATTGCTTTACTAACTACAGATTGCGACATTCTGTATGTTTTTTTTAAAACAAAAGTAGGCAAAAAAAAGAAATTGATTATAACTAGTCCGAATCAAAATCTATTACCTATATACAAAATGGATTCAAGACTACTTTATAAATAATTGCTTGCCCTGTTGGCTTGCACGTGGGAACTTTATAACAATTAGCAACATTAATATCATTTACATTTATTTGTTTAGCTAAAGAAGTAGCAGATTATAACCAAAGTTATCAATAGCGGCAATAATGCATTAACGAACTCTGGAGCAACACCGCAAACCTGTAGAGATGTCAAAATGGGCCTGATCCTGAAAAAATGCAGGGCTGGGATAGACATTTTTCGTCCATTTTCGGAGTAGGGCCGAATTGCCTGACCCCTCTAATGCTGGGTCGATGTTGGTTGGTCCGGACTGGCCTGCAGAGCCCGAAGTTATATACAACAACAACAATTAAGCCTTTTCCCATATTAGAGGGGGTCGGCTACATGAATTATTTGTTTTCACATAGCCCTATCGTGTATAGTTAACTCAATATAAACTACATCATTCTTTGTTGTTTCTTTTCAACACTTTTGTGGCCTTCCTTTTTTTTTCTTTTTACATTTTCACAATCTAGTCTTCTGTATTTTTTACGGGAATGTCTTTAGGTTATCTTTCTATGTGTTTAAACTATTTTAAATAATTTTCCCTTATTTTATCCTCTATTAGTGTTACTTCTAATTTGTTTTTAATAAGCTCATTATGTATATGGTCTTTCCTTGTGTGGCCACTTATTCATCTCAACATCTTAATTTTTGTACACACATCTTTTATACGTATTGATCATTAACTATCCAACACTAATAACCATAAAACATAGCAGATCTAATTGTTATTATATAACCATGAAACATAGCAGATCAAATATGGAAATTCAGTTTTGCTATTTCTGTGGCTGAGTTGGGCAAGATGATAAGAATTGTGAAGAAATCCTGCAGGAACAACAAGGTGCTGATGTTCTAAACCAGTTCAATGGGTCATTGCGGGCAAGCTTTATTGGCTCTAGCATGAATCACCATAAAGATACTGGAACACAAGTTGGGAACCAGAAAGTTGATCGGTGACAGAAGGGTTGTCAGAGGAAGGTGCTCGACAGAGGGAGATTGGCAAAGATATCGGGGGTAATCATGCTAATCTGCAAAAGGAATCAACGAGATACGGAGGTGCTGAATTCAAGGGATTTGGCTGATAAGGAACATGGGATTTTTAAATTTGGCAATGATAGTTAGAAGCTTCACAAAATAAGGAGCTGGGAGTTGATTGCAGCAATGAGACTCTGCCAAAAATATGGCTCCCGATGAAATTTCTCTACTCAAGGAACTCAACTGTAATGATGCAGTGATTATTATGACAACAGGTGGAAAAAGGGAGACAATTTTTGAAGGCTGCTGATATTGATGGGCCACGAGGCTTAAGGGGAAAGAGAATCTGTGTCCCTGCTACAAATAGTAACTCAGCTATTATTATTATGGTAAATAAGGATCTTGGTAACGTGTCAGCTGGGCCTACAAGACCACCAGAAGCAATACTCCAGGGAATTAGGAAGGTGGAACTGTAGGTGAAAAGAAGAAAAGAGAGTGAAATGAAGCTAAATTTTCAAATAGTTCACCGAAAAATGCAGAGCAGGATTTTGCAAAAAGGATTTGTCTTATTGCTCAGAACTCAAAGGTGGAGATTGCCAGCCTTAAATTGGCCCAACTCCATCGATAAATTTTTTTCTTGAAATTGTCAGGGCATGGGGAACCCCCTGATAGTCCAACATAGTGATGGCAGTGAGGAGGATCCGGGACAGGTATACCTACCTGTACTCGAACCCGACCTACGTGGTCGGTACGAGTCCAGGTTCTCTTTTCCCCAATGGGTATGGGTGGGTACAGGGCAAAGATGGTTATATACATACATCATGTACAGGTCGGGACAATATTAGTGTTGGGTATGGATTGGAACATCTTATCCCTGTACCCGGATACGAATCTGAAAAGGTCGGGTACCCCTGGCCCCATTCAGGTCGGTGCCCCATGGGTCAGGTCAATATTGCGATCCCTAGTCCAACATTTGAAAGGAACAATAAAATTCCATTCCCATGATATTCTATTTCTTGTGGAGTTCAAGTTAACTAAGTTTGGGAGCATTGAGCCACATAGCGTAGTAGGTGGGTCGGTTTTAGCGTGGAAGGAGGAAACTCAGCTGTTTATTATTTCTGTTGGTGATTCTTTCTTTCGCATTGTATGGATCAGTCCACGCATATGGTTGCTTATTTATTTCAATAGTGTAGAGCATGTTCAAAGGGCACAACAACTAGAAACTCAAGCTATTTTGGGAATCATGGGAGATGCCTACTCTTTAGTAGGTGGTTTCAATGAGTTCTTGGTGTCTTCAAAAGAAATTGTAGGTATTAATTATGATTATTTCAGAATTAATGCCTTAAATAATTTTGCCAATTCAATTCCTCTTGTTGATCTCAAACCAATAGGTCACCCTTTCACATGGAATAATAGACAAGATGGGTCTAAAAATATTCAAAAGCTGAAGCGTGACAGTCTAAGCAGGGAGGATCAACCATGTATTGGTCTTTTGTGAAGCTTAAAAAATGTAGGCATATGTTAGTCAGTTAGCGTAAAGGGTAGAACTTGAACTGAAGGAGGAAAATCGATAGAGAAATAAAGCTTAGCTTTCGGATGTTAAGAAGTCTAACTTGAAATGGGATTCACATGGAGTTGTTCAGTTGGAAAAAGAGTTGGAGATGGAATGGACAGATGAAAAATCCTACTTCTGTCAAAAGTTTAGAATCATGTGGCTTAAAGAAGGCGATAGAAATACAACCTGTTTCCATAATGTAACCTCTCATCAACAACTTTATTCATGGACTGGAAGATCTAAATGGGTAGTGGAGAACAGACGATGAGGAAATTCAACAATAGTTGAGCATTATTTTTGTGAGCTTTTTATTTTCCAGCAACCATCGCATACCAGTCAATTTTTAAGAGGCCTTTGCCCTCAGGCAACTACTGAAACGAACATGCATGTCACTAAACATGTTTATGAGGCAGAAATTTGAAGGGTTGCTTTCTCAGTTCACCCTATGAGATCTCCGGAGAGCTGTGAAGCATGGGTATGGCACTTAGGGTGGCGTACCCATACCGGGTACTTCACTAGTACCAGTACACGTATTGATACTTGGGTACTTATTTTGAAGAATGGATAGGGTCAATCCATGAAATCTGATCTAAAACTCAAATTAAAACCGTAAAATTCCCTAATCTTTTCCTTTCACAATATCATCTCTCCCTTTCTTCCGATGAATCTACTCCCTATTTTTCGCGCAGACGTAGTTTTGACAAGACCAGTGGCGATATGGTAGCATCCATCTCTGGTATCCTCTCTCTCACACAGAACAAGGCACAACAATCTCTTTTTTTATCGGACCGTTTTCGTCTTCTTGACTCACACAAATAAGAGGCAACTTTAATGCCACTTGCACGTGAGAAAAACTTATATGACTGTGATATCAAGATTCAAGCACTATGAAAATAAAAAATTAACGTGATAAATAAAAATTAGCATGTGTCTGCTACATATGTTTGCATCTCTTCTTACTGTATCTTGTGGTTCCCTATTTTCATAATGTGTATTCTAAAAAATAGTATGCTTGTGTTTATGCGTGGTCCCCATTTTGATAATATCTTACAATTTATTACCTCCTATTCTAGATAGATGAGATTTGATACATTTGCATCGTGGTTTAGTGTTCTTGTTTTGATATGATGCAATTACTTAAATACATATTTTTATTTTTATAGTTATCAATTATGAATTACCATATTTAATTTCATATAAATTTAATTATATATAATGTATATTGAAAATTTTATATATTTTAATAATGGCGTACGCGTACCTTAGATTTTCTGAAATTACCCATACCCATACCGGATACTGGTACCATACCCGTATCCATGCAACATAGCCGGAGAGTGTCGGATTCACAGGAAAGGTTTTCTAGTAGTGGAACATTTTGGGACAGGATGTGGTGAAAGCAATTCCAAGTTTTTTCGAGAGAGGAGGAACGCTTAGCAATCTCAACCATACAATGATTTTCCTGATACCTAAAGTTCACAACATCAGAAACATGAAGCAGCTGAGGCCAATTAGTTTGTACTCTATTGTATAGTAATGCCTAAAGTCCAAGGTGTTAACTTTGTGCCTTAAGAAATTTATGCTTGAGATAATTGATGAACCTTAAGGTGCTTTCAGTCTTGGAAGAGCTATTTATGATAATGCCTTGATTGCAAATGAAATTGTGCATAATTTGAAGAACAGGAAGGACGGAGAAGGTCAATATTTTGCTCTGAAGCTAGACATGAGTAAGGCCTAAGATTGTACAAAGTAGAATTTTTTCCAGAAAATTATGATTAAATTGGGTTTTCTATTAATTTTTTTTTTTAGAAAATCATTATTAAAATGGGTTTTCCAGCAAAGTGGATTTCATGGATTATGGCTTGTGTTTTAACTGTCTCTTACTCAATTTTGCTTAATGGAGAGAAATATGGTTTTCTCGGACCTAACAGGGGTTTGAGGTAGGGATATCTACTCTCCATAGCTTTTCATTATTTGTACAGAGACATTTGAGGCCAACTTTTGGTGGGTGGTTAGATAAAGAAAAGAATTGTGTCAATTGGAAATTTAGAGGATTTTAACCTAGCAATTTTTTCAAAACAGGAATAATCAATTATCAATAAACCTAAATCTCTGCTTGCTAGAGTTCTCGAAGGAAAATATTTCCCATAATGTTCTTTCTTGGATGCCTCATTGGGGCATAACCCATCTCATGCATGACGTAGCATTTTAGAGAAAGGAAAATTGTATAAGCTAGTATCAGGTGGGATATTTTGGAAATGGATGTTCAGTAAGGTGTGGGAGTATCCCTACTTCCTTGGCTCTCCTCAGTTTCGAGCTGTACACGTTTTTGAGCGTTGCGAAGAGGGGCGTTATGTTCATGAGTTCATTGATGAAGAAAATCATTCTTAGAGGGAGGATTGGATTCATATCTTCACGCAATGAGAAGCTACACAAACTTTGAGTTTTCCTTTGAGCATTATAGGAAAAGTTGACAAGTTTATTTGGTATTTTACAAACTATGGTACCTATACTGTAAGAATTGGATACCATGTCGCTACAAATTGAGAAGTCCTCCCACCACTCCCGCAACTATTGTTCCTGGGGAAAGTTATGGGCAGTTGAAACTCCTCCAAAATTAAAGGTTTACTTGTGGCAAGCTTTTCATTGTAGCTTGGTTGTTAACTGCAACTTAGTTCGTCGAGGCTTCTCTGTGGTTGAGCCATGCAAAAGGTGCAATTCTAAACCAGAAACTAAGATCCATGCTTTTGTATATCGTCCCTATGCTAAGGCAATTTGGTTTGCCTCTTCTTTGGGTTTGTGCCCTCTTGAAAATGATGTTTATTTAACTGAATGGTGGAAAAAATTGTGGTATCTTTTGAAAAATGAAGCTGATGGTAATAAAATTATGAGCAAGATCTCCTTTATTATTTGGAGATCATAAAAGTCTAGGAATGATTTTATGTATAACAACAAAACTTTGGTTAGCTCCTGAGATTCGAGCAAGGCATTCTCTCATGAGCATTCAATTTGCTATAATGATTGATTCCATGGATTCAGTCTTTTTAATCACCAAAAAATACAGCAGTCTCCTCAAGGTTTTAGTTGGTATGCTCCACCTTCACGAAGGATCAAATGCAACAGAGATGGGGTGACAGATAAAACTAATAATAGAAGCAGTTTTGGTTTGGTCTTTAGAAACTCCAGTGGAGAAATCAAATCAGGTCTGGCGAGATTGATTGCTGGTCTTCGTTTCCCTTTGGTTGTGGAGCCTTTTACTGTTCGTGAGGCACTATTATGGGCTAATCTAAAGGCTTTGATGAACTAATAGTGAAGGAGGATAGAAGGTTATCAATGCTGTTAATAGCTCGCAGTTGATAAAAGCATTGCAATGATTGTTGATAATATCAGGTTGCTGGCCAATGATTTCAACTATATCTCTTTTGTTTTTGTTCAGCATCTATATAACAGGCTGGCTGATGTTTGGCCAAACACGCCCAATTTGATTCTACTGTTTGCTCAAATGAGAGAGCTGCTGTTGTTTACCTTCAAAGTCATGTTGTAAGAATCTATTCTATCTTGAGTTTAATGTTATCAATCTTTGTTAACAAAAAAAAATTGTTTTTCATATTAGACAAGTGGCAATATGAACACACACACACATCAAGTGGATGCTCTTAGTTGATGAACGTCACCGGTTTAATGTAAACTAGGTCTCACTCATCAAGTAGAATTTTGTTGTTTTTTATCACAAAAATTGATTTTTTTAGGTTGATTCACACACACACACACACACACACACACACACACACACACACACATATATATATATATATATATATATATAGAGAGAGAGAAGAGAGAGAGAGAATAAATACTATGCAAGAAAATTTGTCTCTAATCTATATAAATTTGTATTTTTAGTTATACGAATCAGTCCACTTCAACCTGCTCATGAAGCAATTCATGTCTCTCTCAGTAACGTTAAGTTCTACCTTTTGTTGTCTCCATATGGGTTTTATTTCACTTAGAGGATTCATATGAAGATTTTCTAAGTGGACCTCATAAGACCCAGATTCTGGGCCTTGGAACAGGGGTTGCAATTTTAAACCTGACCCTACAACACGACCTGCAAAATCATGTCCCGGTCAGGGGTTAGGCATCCCTTGTCTGGTCTGGATCGTTCCAAAGTGATCCAACAAAAGTAGATGATGTTTGGATGGACCCTAACCTGACCCAAAATCAATCCAAAAATGTGTGTGTATAACGTATAGAATAGTGTGCATTATGTTTACAAAATGTATTGTTTCGGCACTCAGGGCACTAGCTCACCTAGCAGGGCTCTGGACTTGCGTGTTGTATACAGCAAGTTCAACTCCCGAGGCATAGATACCCAACTACAACCTCCGATTGTATCAAATAAATACACACACACACACACACACACATATATATATATATATATATATAACAAAAAATACTTTTTACCTTTTGAATATATATTATGTGTCTCTCTCTTAATTAAGAATAGTTTGGATGAGTTGGTATATGAAGTGGTTTTCATCGATACTATAAGGTTATAGTTGGGTTGACCTGGAGCCAACCAGGGTCTTGAAAATGAAAAACAAAAGAAATCAGGTTGATTCCGGATCAACTTGATTTTGACCTGGACACAATTCACCACCCTAACCTCGTACCAGGAGCCCAAAACAGGACCTGCACTTGGAGTTACCTAGATCCATATCAGATTCATCCCCTTGAAGCCTCTTTTTTATCTGAAACCATTTATCTTCTAAGGTTAAGGAAAATATTGGTCCAGGTGGCTAAAGCACACAAATACAAACCTAAAGCTATTTATCGACCACTCTCAGTGGGAGACAAGACCTTGCCTCGTAAAACTACAAAACACCAGAATTTTCCTTCTCCGGCATGAATACACCTGCAAACTGATTCAGAGGCCACCCTTTCGAATAAAAACAAGCAGGGGGAGAGCCATAAAAGACATACAACCTTTTTATGCTTGTGTAGAACCATTTGAAAGAGAGTTGGCTTATTTACAAACTCCAGTCTATTTAGAAACAGATGACATGCATCATGAGAAACTAATACTGAGATAACAACATTTCTTTTACAGACACCAGAGTTTCTGCAGCCAACTCGATTTTCCCAAGTTTAAAGGCAGAGTGCACAAGCTATAGCTGATGCAGAGAGACCCATTTGACTACAAGTATGTGAGAAATGTCACTGCAGCTCATGTGCCTCTGGCTAATCTTAACCGAGCTTGCTGCCCTTCTAGCCTTGCTTCAAGCAATTTGGCCTTAAGAGTGCTTTCCTTTGAAGTGCATGGCATTTTCAACGAACTCTCTGATATGTCCAGGTCCGGAGATCTTCCATGACAAGCCCACTTCTGCACTGGGCTTGCTGTATCATGAACTCCACCTAAAGATTGGTCTCTTGCACCAACAGAATGAGCCTTCAATGAATAACCATCTTCCTTGTGCTTATTTTCAGAATGAAACATACTGCCATTAGGCAGCAGTAGTAACTGGTTTACATGCTCTCCTCTCTGCATTTGATTATGTTTTACGTCTTGATAATCATCCCGCATATCACGGTTATCAGACTTGGGACAAATAGAAATCTCAATCTGGCTGGAGCTGTCAGCTTCATCTGCCTCGACATTGTGAGCATGAATAGAAGTTTTCCTATCTGCAAAATAACCTCTGCTTCCTGATTTCGAACAACTCACCTTGTCCTCAAGTTGCCCCACAGAACTACATGAACTTCGACTCTTAACTCTTTCTTGGGAAACTACTTTTGGCTGAGGGTGATTTGGTTTCATTGCAGCTTCCAGGTCTGCAATGACTTTACTTCGATAAATGTCTCTTTTCACAACATCTCCAGTATCTTCAACACTTCTGTTTATCTCGAAGCCATCCGATTCACTAGCCACTGAATCATCATCCCCAGCAAATTGAGGTCCACTAGCAACCTGTTTTAACTGGACAGATTCAACCGAGCAACGCCGTAGCCAATCATCCTTCCCAACTCCAAGTGCATGCATATCAACCTTCAAATCACGGGATTGTTTTCTTCTTAGCAAAGATCCAATTTCACACTGCAATCCATCCACTGCCGCGTTATGGTCTTGTGAATCATGATCTTCCTCTGCCAACTTCATCTGTACTCTCTCATCTAACCATGCTTCAGCAATATGCACTATGAATCTGTCCTCTCTTTCAGAGGGTTCTTTCTCATACTTTTGTTTCAGTCCATGCAACTCTTGTTCATAATCCGCTACACCCTTTGCAAGCTCATCACAAAGATCTTCCAGAAGCAGCCTTGTTTTTCTCTCCCTTTCCAACTCTTTTACAGCCTTCAAAAGAGTCATCTTTACCTCAGCTAAGTCTCGTGCTAGCTTTCGGTGCAAGCTCTCTGACCTCCTCCTCAACTTCCTTTCATCATCAAGCTCTTCTCTAACCGACTGAACTGATGCTTTGATTCGTTCGTGCACTTTACTCTTTGTAATCAACTTTTCCTCTGCAAACTGTTTCATGAGCTCATCAATCTGTTTTCGATCTTCTTGCTGCTCCAGTATCAATTCTTGAACACGAGCTCGTGCATGATCTCTTTCCAGTTTCAATGTTTTTATTTTTGACAGATTGGATGCGTGTTGCTCTTCCAGGACCCAAATTCGGTTTAATACTTTCAATAACTCTGTCGATGTTTTAAGGTTAGAACTGAGTTCTTGAGGCCTGCCCTTGATGTCCAACGAACTGCATGGAGTAGCCTGATCATATGCTGCAACCTTTAAAACGTAAACATTAGAAACTTGTGTGCCGCATGATACAAGTGGCATTATAGGCATGTTCTCGGAGATAATGTTTTCACCCTAACAGATGTTAACTAAAAAACGAGTGTAATGTATGGAGGATAATTGCTATTATCAAGCTCCCAGAGTATGGAAATTAGATGATGAACTCTTCAAACCAGACGAAAGCAACAGGCAACCCTTTAAGTACACAACAAATATACAAGCAGAAATGGTGCATACCTCTAATGAACTACAAAAAGTTGCAGGTGTGTCAGGATGCGCATCATCATCATTTCCATCAATCATTTTGTGATGTCCAATCAACGATGCAGCCAATTGCCTCCGTAAATTATGAGTACTTGTTGGCTAAACAAAAGAAGGCAACAGGAAAAATCAGCACAATCTCCTGCTGATTATGGTTGCACAAGCATCACAAATTGGTAATATATATGAAACAGTTAATACTAAAAACATAGAACACATCACACACCTACGCACAGGAATTGTCTTGCAGGGATACACACACACACACACACACACAGAGCGAACAACGGGGCGTAGGCGGGTTGTGTTTGTTGGGGGCTCAGATACTTGAGTTATCGGCAGTATTGTCAAGATGATAGATCCTAGCTAAGATCGCATAAGGTACCTATGGTCTAGGATTGTAGGATCAAGTAGAGATCTTAAGATCCTACCTCACATTTTTTCAATATGACAAAAGTACCTCAAAACTGAAAAGAAGAACCTCTGATAGAACATAACGATCAACAAAACGAACAGTTTGCCACAAAAGAATAACCATCGCCATTCACAAACAACCCCCAATCATCCAAGGCAACCGGAGTAAACACAAATTCACCATCCATCCACAAACAAACCCAAAACCATGAAAACAAATTAGATTAATACAAGAAGACCATTCAAAGAGAAGAGAAATGGTAGGTAAAAGAACAGACTCACATGATGGACAACCGGACTATGCGAAGGACCAAGCAAATGCGAAGAGAAACCAAGGCTTTTCTCGCTACGGCCACCGGTTCTGGCCACACCCCTCTTCATTTTCAGAGCAGAATCTGCAGGTGGCGTTCGTGAAACAACGTTTTGAAGTTCCCCCAAAGATTAGCAGCGAGCTTCCTAGCAGACAAAGTGAGCCCCTTCGCGTTATCACCACAATAAATCGGATCCCCACCGTTTTCATCATTCAACTCCGTTTTCCATGTGGGAGCAGGAGTGAGGGCCCCCCTTTCCTGCCTAATGAGATGATTCCTTTTCTTGATTTTATGACGCCTAAAAACTATGGCTTCTCTGTTTCCTCGTCAACAACGTCTTTGCTCCCACCATCGCACTGCTTTAATCCTCTTTCTTCCGCTTTCACCTCCTTCACAGTCAACAACTTCTTTCCTTTCCTTTTTTCTCTCTCTAGCGTAAAGGAGTCCCCACTCTTTCTCTCTCACAGAGGAAAGCATGTTAATGAGGGGTTTTATAAAAGAGTGCAGCTCAGAAATTCCTTGATGTGATGGGATTGGTTCCAACAATCAATTTTAAAGAGACGAACGAGAAGGCTAATTGCTGGTCGCACAGTAACCACCCCCGGTCGCATTTTTGGTGACCCGCATCCAGGGCCACCTGATGCTGGCTCGTGTTGGGTGTCACCCGACTCGTGTAACCCCGACCCGACCTGAATGAGACCGGGGTTAGGGGGTTGGAGGGCATTTGTAAGAATAGAGTAGCAATATTGACCTGACCCGTATAATTCCAATCCAATCCGAATGGGGCCGGGAATACCTGATCCCATCAGGTTCTTGTTCGGGTATATAGCCTCCCTTCCTCCTCTCTTTCCTCCCAGCTATATACCTATATGCATAATCTCACATAACCATCTCCACTGTTTGATCTTCACGGCTCGATCGTTTAATTCAAAGTTAGAAATTTTGAATCACGGGAAAGTATAACAATATATCTAATTTAAAACTTCATTGTCGATATCAAAAATCGAATGACAAAAATGTTTGTATAAGATCATGCATCAAAAGGCATTATGTAACTAAGATTACTTCTCCCTCTCTCTAGAAAAAGAGAAAGAGAAAAATATAATCAAACCTACAAGATAACCTCTCGTGTCATACATTGCTTGACGACCACTACTGTCCATTTGATGACACTAATGAAGCCGTTTATCCACATGATGTGCATTAAATATAAAAATTGTGCATTAAATGCTACCAATTTTCACGTCGATGATTACATGAATGATATAGATCTTCTAATAAAATTAAACATGAAATATTCTCTAGCATCTCTCTTTCTTTAACAAGCTGGGTATAGGTTTACTCATCCTTGACCCACCCTATTGCTATCCCTAGGTGTTTGTGGCAGTCATGTATGGTTTCGTCCCAACCACAAACCACCAAATGAATCCACTTGACTCTTAAAACCATTGTAAATCCCAAACCTGAACCAAGCTTACAATTGATGTCAGTTTGATTCGATTGAGAACCATGATTCGTTACACTTTAATGTGCCAATTTACAGCACTTATATGGCATGATATATAATCAATCACATGCTAAATAAATAAACATAGGTACTTATACAATTATACATCAACTTGCCACAATATCCAGCATTCACATTTGAACAGTGGCAAGTTTTACTCCTAGGTTATCGCCTTATTGAATGCTATATAGACACACACGTACACAAAAGATTGGTATAATGGTTTGCTTTCAAGCTCCAAACCACAAAATCAAGGTTTAACAAATTCCATTGGTTTGGATGACATTTTAAACATCCCTAATTTGCAGCGTTGGTGAAACTGCACTGGACTAGTCGGTTAAACCGGGAACCATAACCTGGTCCAGTTAGTTTCACTCATTTAACCATTTGACTAAGAACATGTCGGTTCAATAAATTTTTATGATTTTTAAAATTTGGATTTATCTATTTCTTTTAGGATTTTTAATTATTTAATCCATGCTCGAATCTCATTGAGGGACTAACTGTTCTATCTTTATGATCATTGAGATATTAAAAAAAGGCAAAATAGTATCTGATCTTCAAAGCAATTTAATCTCTATTTTTACTTAAATAGAAATTAAATTACTTATTTTTATCATTGGTGTCAAGAATTGGTATATAAAGAGCCCAGCCGTTTCGTTGAATAAAATAGATATTAGTGATGGGGTTAAGCCTAAATATTCAAAGGTTGCTTTGCTTTGGAGGTTCTAAGGCGTGGTACGAGTGTGCATCGGTTGATTCGGTTCAATAATCAAATCGAATAGAAATAACTGAAGACCGATCTTCCTCTAAATCTGAAAACTGAATTCGAACTGAATTATGTAGGTACCCAGATCAAACCAAACCAAATTATGTATATGATTCGATTGATTCAATTTGGTTATGTTATTCGATTTACTCTCTTTGATTGAATTCTTTCTCTTTCTCTCTCTCTATATGGGTATATCTATGTATATATCTATGTATATATTTAATATATACACTATATACAAATATTTATGTATATGTATTATATATAAGTATGTATAGGTATACGTATGTATGTGCATATATGTATAAATATATATGCATATACATATAAAGATATATACATATTTGGTTATTTGGTTTTCAAATATTGAAAACCAAACCAAACCGATAAACCAATATTTTTTAAAAGTCCAAATTGAAACCTAATTCCAATAAAACTGAACCGAAAAAGAAATTTTGGTTTGGTTAAGTTATTCAGTTATATCCAAATAATGCCCACCCCTAATTAGCGGAGACACACTAAGAGAGAGAGAGAGAGAGAGAGAGAGAGAGAGAGAGAGAGAGAGAGAGAGAGAGAGAGAGAGCATTAGCTCCACAGCAGAAGTGTGCTTTAGCCTCGTTGCTGTTGGTGGAGAGTGTTTGGTTGGATTATGAGCAAATATTGGATGGTATACTTCTTTTATGGCTCAAGCACAAGGTCTACTGCATGGTCTACATCCCAACTGGTGCATGGGATATTGTCAGTAGACTCCATCGGTCACTTAGAACTCGATTCGTTAAGTTTGGTAAAGATATTGACAATGGAAACAAACTGTAGCCTGCGAGTCCATTGGAGTGCGTTTGATACAAGGTTCAAAAAAACTATTTGTACATCAAATGTATAATCCATTACCGACACAAAATTATGATTTTATAGGTTTAATTTGATTCAAAAACTTTACCACTCAAAGAACAGTGAACTACGAAAACACTCGTATCTTGTAAGAGAATTCAAGCTTTATAAATCAAACACAAAACCATAATTCTTCAAAATTATAATTACAAATCTATATCAGTTTAAGCACATAAAAGGAAAGAGAGAACCGCTTTTCCGTCCTCTGTTTTCAAACAGTTGAGAGAGGCAAGCACGTTACATGAGTTCTTTAAATGAAGACAATTAATAATGTTGAGTGGGAGTTCATGGGGGGAATTATGTGACCTAGCTTAGTAGACCTAGATAGGGAGAGTGCGCATGGGTTGGAAATTTTTGGGACCGTGTGGTCCTTTGCGATTTGCAGTGCCTCCAGCTTACGGCTTCTACCCATCACAAAAGCAAAGCTAGATATAGATATACTTTTACTGGCGTAGGTTGTCAATTGGACGGATTTTCTATGCTTAAAAGTTACATGGTCTTCCCAACAAACCATTTTAAATCTCTTTACCATCAGAAGTGATGTGGCCGTGCTATTTAGAAGTATATATATATTATTTGATATGCATATTCAAACAAATCTCTATCATTTAATTTAAAAAATATATAATTTAGATTTAAATAAAAACAAAAAGTTGCTTCTTAAATTAATTATATTTGTATAAAGTATAAGTATATATTCGTTTTAAAATTTAAATCTCAATAATTTATCTTCCAAGTTCGATGGGTAAAATTTATTTAGATATGCTAACATAAACATACCAATTTCAGAATAAAAACTGTCCCATTGAAGAATTTTCTTTTTTAGAAGAAAGAGTATAACCTCTTGTGGAACTTTTGGATATATTAACATCGACATATCCAGTTTCAGAATAAGAATAGCCTCAAAACCAATTAATTTTTTAAATATATTACAGGATCACCTTGTGAAACTCGAACTCCCGACCAACAAGGGCGGTAACAAGAGTGTGGGAGAGTCTTACACCTGAGATAGGTGAGACTTAGTGATAGACCTACTTTGGAATATATATTTAACCCTTCCTTGAAGAGAAATGTGCATGATGGGAGTCGAACTCCCACTAGAGTTTGAAAGTCCAAAGCGCTCTGCCACTTAGCCAGCAAGCAGTTATAAAAGCTTTATATAAACAAATATTGGTGGTCCTATTAACGGAACTGTTGATTTCAATTTCCGGTTTGGTTCTGATTTGAACCGCCGCACCAGTTCCAAACCGATCATATCTATGCTAGCATATACCAAGCTATATATATAATGTATATATATATATATATACATATATATATATATATATATACATATATATATATATATACATATATATATATATATATATATATATATACATATATATATATATGTATATATATATATATATATATATATATATATATATATATATATATATATATATATGTATATGGAACCATATCTATGCTAGCATATACCAAGCTATATATATAATGTATATATATATATATATACATATATATATATATATATGTATATATATATATATGTATATGTATATATATATATATATGTATATATATGTATATATATCTATATATATGTATATATATATATATATGTATATGTATATATATATATATATATATATATATATATATATATATATATATATATATATATATGTATATGTATATATATATATATATGTATATGGAACCATCAGTTTTAAGTCGGATTGGTTTCGGTTTAAACTGCCACAACCGTTCCGAACCGGCCATATCTATGCTAGCATATACCAAGCTTTATATATGTGTATATATATAAGTATCTATATATATATAGAGAGAGAGAGGGAGAGAGGTTTCACGTATTTGGACAATTCAATTTGGAGAAATGGATGGTCTACATTCAAAAGCAGAGATTATTAACGGCACCACATTTTTTAAAAATTTCAAACTACCCTTGTTGATTCCGTCCGATCTCTCATTTTCTCTCTCCTTTGCTCAACCTCTGTTCGATCTCTTCCTCCACCACTTTCTTTCTCTCCATTGTCCTCTACTAATTAGCAATACAATCGGAGCCAACTGCCACTGCCAAGATGCGATTCTCTCTGTTCTTCTCTTTCAGTTCTTCCTCTTGCCCCTTGACGGAATCTTTGATTTCAGTAATATTTAAGGTATGCATAAATAAGAGACGCACAAAAACTACATCGTCTTTTAATAAGAGTCGCTTTAGCGGCATCCCATTCTAACAGGAGACATGCAATAACCACATCTCCTTCTAATTAGAGATGTGCTTTAGAGGTGTCTTCTTCTAGCATGCGATGAGCTATGGTGTCTCTTTTTATTTGGAGACGATGCTCTACCATGTTTCTTTCTATTTTATGATGTCCAAAACTCTTTTCTCTATTATTATTTTGGAGATGTCAAATCACAGTATGGACAATTAAAATAGTAATTAAAAAGAATTACATTTGTTGATTTTGAGAGAAATAAAATTAACTATTCACCCATGTTTAAAATTAATATAATATTTTAGAGGTGAGAATAGTTGTTTAAGTACGTAACAAAAGTTGAAAAGCATAATAGCATTATTATTGTAATTCTTTGTTTAATGATGAAAAAGATTAAGTGTGTCTTGGATACACAAGAGTCAATTTACTGGTATAGAAAAGTTAAAATACCTATTTTTACTCAAGAAAACAGTGAAGTGATAGAAAAAGATTAAGTGTGTCTTGGATACTTCACTGTTGAGCACTCCCATGTTTGCTCCTCAAATGTTAACTGATAATTGAAATTACACACCGATGTGAAAGTTATTAAGCACACAAATAACTCCAATCACAAACAACAAAGTTACATCTACGACAATTTCAATTTCATATATTTTTGGACATTACTATTTACATACCCACTTTTTTTAATAAATACCAAAATTTTTCCATATAAATACTCTCTTCTCTTACACTCAATTCCAACATTTCTCTTTTCTTTCCCACCTAATTCCAACAAAAGTCTATTTCATCATGTCTCTTTACTCTAGGAATTGAGAGGTTTTATTTAGTGTTGTTACCTTCTTCGTAACTCAATCCATATTCTTACAATTCTTGTTGAAAAAAATATAACAAAAAACAAAAACTAAAATAAAAACTAAAAAATAAATCAATAATAATAAAAAGAAGAAGAAGAAGAACAATAAGAATCAAGAACAAAAGAATCAAAAACATAAAAACAAGAATCAACAACATATAAAATCCAACATTTCTCTTTTCTTTCCCACCTAATTCCAACAAAAGTCTATTTCATCATGTTTCTTTACTCTAGGAATTGAGAGGTTTTATTTAGTGTTGTTACCTTCGTCGTAACTCAATCCATATTCTTACAATTCTTGTTGAAAAAATATAACAAATAAAAACTAAAACTAAAAAGGAAATCAATAATAATAAAAAGAAGAAGAAGAAGAACAATAAGAATCAAGAACAAAAGAATCAAGAACATAAAAACAAGATCAACAACATATAAAAAATCAAAAATCAAAATCTAGGTTAAGTTCTTGACGAGACAGACACGGCTCGAGCGTGCTTCCCAATGGGAGAACGTGTTTGGACCACATTTATCTTTTCAAAAACTTTTTTTTTCATTTTGATTCTTATCGAGAAATCAATCAAAACAACTAAAAACGGAAAAACCAAAACCAAATTAATAGCATACCTCGATAAATCAACAAATCCCCTTCGGATTGGTCTTTTTTATTCTTTTATTCTTTTCTTTTTTTAAAATTTTTTGCTGAAAATGGTTGTAGTTTGAGTAATATGTGACTAAAATGAGATCGAAGAATGGAAAGAAATAAGAGGTGAACGGAGGTTCTTACGAGAAGAACCCAATTTTTATGAAGGGTAATTTCGTAATTACAAAAAATATCGAAAAAATAGGAGGGCGTGGATAGTAAAAAAGCAGTATTCATATCAATTCTCATATTTTTCAAGAAGAAAACATAAAACTTTCGAGCTACCGATGAAATTAACCCACGTGAATACGAGTCGACTTAAGCAATTCAAAATAAAATTCTCTCAAAAATTTAATCATAATTACCAGTACCTAAAACCCAACGTAAGTGCAACCACGCTTACCAGTACATAAGCCGAAATAAGTACTTTGATATATATGAGTATTTCACTAGACATGACCGGTTTCAATGAGAACTGAACCAGATAAAGAATGGACTGAACCGTAAAAAAATTTCAATACTTTTATTTAGTAAAAGTACCATTCCAAACTCAAACCAGAACCACTTCAGAATAGTTACGTTCCAGGTTTTGAGCTATCTGAAACCGAACAAATCTATATCCCACCGAGAGAGAGAGAGAGAGAGAGAGAGAGAGAGAGAGAGAGAGAGAGAGAGAGAATGACGCACCATTAGCATCACTGACGAGATTGAAACCTTTAAGTGCACTGGCTTGCGTCAGTGCTGACCTCCATTGTTCGACCTCGTTCTTGTGATCACGGCTGTTTTCGTATTCTTGGAATGCTGCTTCAAACAGACCATGATCCATATGGAAGAAGACAGGAATGATGGTCTTCTTGCCGCACTCAACCATCTTGGTCAGCTCCATCAAGCAAGAACGGGAGGTAACATAATTGGGAGAGATGATGGGTATGCAGATGGACAACTGCTCGATCGCCTTCAACAGCTTGTTTCCGATGTTCTTTCCAAATTCTAACCTCTCATCATCCATGAATGTCCGGATGCCTCGAAGAGTTTCGTACAAGTGACCCGTGAAGCCCTTTCGAGTGTCCTCCCCTCGAAAACCGAGAAACACTTGATACTATTCGGTAGGAGGAGAAGAAGATGAGGAGGATTCCATGAAGGTAAAATGAAAGAATCGGAGATTGGAGGGCTCAGTGAACTGAATTTAGTCGATTATCAGAGCTTGATCTTTTATGCAAAAATAGACTAGGAAGACTCGTCCAAATCCAGTTCTAGATAAGCATGTTAACAGGCGGATCTCCAAGTGCTTCGAGATGGCCTTTTCCAAAATTTGCGCCTCATGTAAAGTCAAGGACCGAAACGGATTTGGAGATGGAGGTGAAGAACCCAGCACGAATCCATACAGTGCGGGACCAGTTGGACCAGGTTCAGAATTCGTGTTGATTTGATCAAAGTCCTTAATGGAGAACCAAGTCCAAATCCAAAACCAAGTTGCATTGCACACTAAGTAAAGTTGGCTACATGATTCTTAGTCGTGGACGTGTGTTATCTTATGTCATATTAACATTTATTATATTGAGTGCATAGCAACGTTCATAGGACCAACTTCTGCGAAACTTCGATTGGGTTCCCAAAAAAGGTGCATGAAGGTTTAAACAGCATAAACACTATTCCCCAATGAATTATTTTGGTTTCTAGTTCTTGAATTTGGGTTTCGTTAAAAACTACTTGGAATTGTCGAACTTGAATGGAAATTTCAGCAAATTCTACCGACTTCCGCAAAACTCCAATGATGCTCTAGCAAGACTTCAATTGAGTTTCTCTGACGGACCTCAGTGGAAGTGCTTAGTTGAGCTCAAGTATGGGAGATGCCTTGAGTCAATCAGTTGGTATGATGGGATTAACTTCATATGACAGAGTAACCTCGTGACATGATAAAGGGGACCATGCAAATTGGGTGATTTTTGAACTAGGAAAATGTGTATGAACTTTTTGATGCCAAAAATTGCAAAGACATTTGATGAGTAACTGTTTGTTAATAGAAATGGATAAACCACTTCTTAAAAAATAAATACACATCCACTGTCTAAGAATACATGCAACTACTTTGGAAGTTTAAAAAACTGATCTAGAGGAGTTTAGAAGGATTTGTAACCTATCCACCATCACTATATAAATATGGATAGTTATCCACTTTAATCAATCATCGAGCATCATAAATTACTTTAGGTACTTCCTTTTTTCTTATTATGGTAATTATAGCTTTTCTTACAATAGCAATTATAGCATATTCTTTTCGTTAATACAATTCCCCTTTTCATTCTCCATTGTATTCCCTTTATGAGTTTGGTCTTTTTGCATTTTATTGCATAATAAAACCCACAACCATTTATTTATCATAAATATATCCAAAGTTGCAAAATTAGTCAAAAATTGTTTCTATGCAAATTTATTTGATTCTTGAATAGCTAGAAAGCTCGTCATGCCTACTTTATAGAGAAATAAGAATTACATGAATCATAACTCGGATGACTAAGATACGACAAAAACAATATGACACTCACAGGGGCACCTTATCGAGAAATGACTATAACTGCACCATTTATAATTTACAATAACAAAACAACAATAACCAAGCCTTTTTCCATACTAGATGGGATCAACTACATGAATTCTTTGTTTCCACATAGCCCTACATGTGTCATGTTAGCAATTAACTCAACATAAGCTAGATCATTGTTTATTGTTTCTTTCTAAAACTTTTGCAGTCGTCCTCTACCTCTTTTAATACTTTCAAAATCTAGTTTTTCATGCATTCTTACAAACACTTCTTTTGATATTATTTCTATATGTTAAAACCATCTTAAACGATTTCCCTCATTTTATCCACTATTGATACTACTCCCAATTGGTTTCAGATAACCTCATTATGTATACGGTCTTTCCTTCTATGACTACTCATCCATCTCAACCTCTTCATTTATGCTGCAGACATCTTTTGCATATGATGATAATTAATGTCAACACTCATAACCATAAAACATAGTGGGTCTAATTGTTGCTCTATAATATTTACCTTTTAACTTTAATGATATCTTCTTATTACATAGAATACCTAATGACCCTCTCCATTTTAACCCACTAACATTAATTTTATGCATAACATCTCCATCAATTTTTCTATCACTTTAAAAAATTGACCCTAGCTATTTAAAACTTTCCTTGTGTGGCATACAATGAGTGTCAATCTTAATTTCTATGTCCTCTAAAGTACCCAAATGCTCAAACTTATATTATGTATATTTTATCTTTGTTCTACTAAGTCGGAAACCTTTACTTTCTAATGTTTCTTTGCATAGCTCCAATTTTCTATTAACTTTTTCCTTACACTCATCCACTAACACAATATTATATGCAAATAATATACACCAAGGTACTTCATCTTAATATGTTTTGTTAACTCATCAATCACCATTATAATTAAGTATGAACTTAAAGTTGATCCTTGATGTAACCCAATATTAACTTCAAAAAAGTCTGTCATTCTTTCATTAGTCATCACACATGTTTTTGCACTATCTTTTATAAGGTTTATATATGTTAATAGGATACCTCTTTTTACCAAGGTTCTCAATAAAACATCCCTTGGTATTATATCTTAAGTTTTTTTAGATCAATAAATATCATGTGAATGTCTTTCTTTTTTGCTCTAAAATGTTCCATAAGACGTCTCAAAAGGTGAATAGCTTATCTGCCTGACATGAATCCAAACTAGTTCTCTGTTGTACTCGATACTTTTCTTAACCTACATTCAATAATTCTTTTACATAATTTTATAGGATGACTCATTAACTTGATACCCTGATAATTAAAACAATTTTGAATGTTTCGCTTGTTCTTGTATATGAGTATAAGTATACTCACTCTGTATTTTTCGAGCATCTTTTGGTTTTTCCATATTTCATTAAATAGTCTTGTGAGCAAAGTGTTTCTTGTCTCTCTTAGTATTTTAAAGTCCTTCTTTATACTATCTTTTAATCCACCATTTATAATCTAACTTAACAAATTTATAGTTCCTATAAAAAAGTCGACCCTATCAAAAAGCTTGTAACCAAGCTAATGACGAAATCCTAACAAAATTGAAAAATTCACCAAAATTTCATTTCTTATCACGGCCTATTCTTTTGATAAGTTGGATAGCTCTATGTGTCTGATTTCAATCCACCAACAATCACATCCCTCTCAAGAAAGATATAGACAACATATTACAACTCCGTCACACAGTCTACGGTTCACCCGATATGTGCCTCGTGGTGACCTCAACATGATTTGTTTTGAAGGTTTTGACCGGAATCATACTCAAACCTCGGTACCAGCTTGGGAGAGCTCCAAAAATCTTTCATGCCCTCGATCACGAACAACCTGTGCCGAAATATGTTCAGTCGGATTGTCATAGGCTCAAGCATGCCTTAATTTACACACGTTGAACTTAAAGATAGAGAATCCGGTATATGCTAGCATCCTAATGTGCTAGCATATCCAAACAAGTCAGTGCAATCCAACCTTAAAGATAGACCGTTCATATTTGAATCAAAAGGCAAAAAACTATAAATATCATTTTGCAGATGTACTTAATTTACATTCGTACTCTTTTGGTTTTTTAAGTTCAAATACAAATGGATGGTTGAGATTTGTTTGAATACAATCTATCTTTGAATATTTATCCCAATCAAAGCATTTTTCTTTATCCACTCAAGGACCATCATCTTTATATATATATATATATATATATATATATATATATATATATATATATATATATATATATATACACATGTGTTTTGTGTGAAAATGCTAACGTTATTGATACTTTTGTATAATCGGTATTAAATAATATTTGTAGTGGCTAAAAGGTATTCTTGGTTGGTGTTGCCTTTGTATTGTTGTAAGATTGGATGGTTGAGACTCCAATTTGTTATTATAGCTTCTTTGTTTCGTGAGATTGCACATTGTACTGTAAATTTGTTGCATTTTTAAGTGGTTGCTAGCTGACAAGGACACAATTTGTTGACATCGTTTCTTTTTTTTTTCTTTCGTGAGATTGCATATTGTACCGTTAATTTGCTGCACTGTTGGTTGGTTGCAAAAATTGCAATATTAATTGGTTGTTAGACGATATGGACTTCAGTTTGTTCCTATAGTTTCTTTAGTTTGTGAGATTGCACGTTGTAATATATATATATATATATAGGGGAGTTGGGGCTTGCTAAAGCACCATCCCCACACAAGAGGAATGCAAGTTCTAGAGCACCATCCCGACACAAAGAACTCTTCCTTTAAATCAAATCTGCTCCCGATAAGGGGCAGGCTAGCGACCCCTTATGCTTTTTGCACTATAGTGGCCATCAACCAGCCCTACCAGCTAGTTGGTAGTAGCCCACCTTTTGTGTTAGTTGGTAGAATCATAATTGATTCAACTTGTTTTTTTATATTGCATGACATTTGAAGTTTGATTTCAATGTAGTTTGAACCATTAACTTCATAATTAAATGTAAAATAATAACATTATATTTTTATTATGATTCAAGGACTAGAGTAGAGTGATTTTGTGAAGACCAACATTATAAGGTTTGGATCCGTGTAGAAGAGATGTCGATGTGGATGTGTTCCCTCTTTGGATATATAGAGATATTTTTGATTGATTTTAAATGATGCATGTGATTATGAATTACTTTCTAAATGCTTTGAATTGATTACCTATATGTTTACTCACTTGGTGCACAAGAGACTACTTTCTTACTTGCATTGATGCACAAATTATGTCTGCATACAAGGAAAACAATATCGGGTATGGATCCACCTGCTTTGCGACTATATGGGACAACTCGTAATTGTGGTATAGTAACCTGTAGTTCTACATTCTAGTTCTACTTGTACGGTATTTGGATATTGTTTGAGCTGGACTTCCCAATGTGTTATGGTGTTATTGAAAGCCACACAATCAAACAAGAGGACTCAAGGGACTCTTATAACATAGCTAGTAGTTGGGCACGATAGCAGTCTTAATATTGAAATTAAATCTACATTATTACTAAGTGCTTCATTATGCAATCATGTTTAATGATGATACTGATTTGAATTGTGATGTAGATTATTATAGTATGATTTGAAGCATGCAAGACTTTAGTGAACTTATAGTTGTAGACAGTTCACATCCACTTATGGAGAATGGTTGATGCTCATATTTTATTTAATATTATTTCAAAGTCTAGTCACATATGCTGAGAATATTAGAGAACTTGGAGGATAGTGTTTGGCTTTTTTACTGTGATATGGTAGGATTTGAGGGGTTGTGAATAGTTTAATTAATTTTCTTATTTAATTGTCCTGTTTTAGTTGTAGCACAACATGTTTCTATTTGATTTTATTGAGTGATGCCACCATAGACTTTACTCGCTCATAATTCTTGAAGCTTCAACTACCTTAGGTATATCAACTAGCACACATGAAAGACTTGTCTATAATCTTATTTATGAATCGAGATGTTCGTCACTGTTAAAAGGGATCTTCTAGATTGACTATTTTTAGAGATAATTCTTGAAGCTTCAACTACCGAAGGTTCAAAAACACATGCAGCACAAAAATCGTTGTTTTAATTCTTATCTTCATCGAATTAATTATGCTCTCGCATTTTTCTGTAATGGTTGCAAATCGGCATTAATGAACTAAGATGTTTCTACTAGTATTTCTTTATGATTGTTGCAAATTAGCATTTCATGATGGAGACGAATGCTTAAACTGTCTGCAATCTGCATTCAAGGAATCAAGTACTACTCCTGCCTTTTGTGTAGAATACAAATTTATTTCTTATTTATCCTGATTTTTCTAACTCTTATTTTAAACATGGCAATTAAGCAGATGTCCAAGTGTCAATTGCGTAGCCACGAATTTATTTGTAACTCCTTTTCTTTTTCTCACTCATACTTGCATCTGTTGAATATATGTCCAAGTCCCATGTATTAAATGCCTCCCAAATTTCACTCTCATTAATCAATATCAAGGAAGGAGAATAAATCAATTAGGTCCTACCCTGACACAGCAGTCTTCCAAGCAACCTGTTCAACCAGTAGCAAATCAATTAAATGCAAATAACAGTTCGAACTAAATTTTCAATGTAAAGAATGATTTACTCGCTCAACCCGCTCCAGGGGATCAATTATTTCATCGATTGGCTCGTAAGATCTTAAGCTCAGCCACTGCTTGGAAGGAATTTGTATCGAAAGGTCCTCTCGTTTCAGCGCCTTCAACCGTTGCTCGACGGGATCAATTATTTCATCGATCACAAAGTCCTTTGGAAAGATATGCTTAAGCCATTCCATGCCCCTGTGTGGGCCCCACCTCTCATCATAAAATGCCTTCACATTGACCATGTGTTCTGGACATGCTCCAACCTTTATTACCAGATTCCACATTGACCATCGTTCTGTAACTTTGACGAATTCAAGCCTTCTGAACTCGGCTTCATGGGAGGAGGGGAAGTGTTGCGCGTGTCCGCTCATAGACGTGAAGAATTGTGGCACTCGATAGTAATCCTCACCTTCCACTTCCAACATTTCTAAACTCCTCATCTTTCCCAAGGGCAACCTTTTGAGCTTATGACATTTTCTGATTGTCAATGTATAGTGCTTTTGAAGGTGCCAAATGGAATTGGGTAGCTCTTCGATGCCACAGCTCTCGAGGTCAATCCTACTCAGCGCTTTCATGTCACCAAGGGAATCCGGCAACCTTCTTAGATTATTGCAATACCTTAAGCCCAACGTGTACAGCCCATGGAGAAATACGATGGACTCCGGAAGCTCCTCGATGCCACTTCTCTCAAGGTGGAGTTCACTCAACTCTTTTATCTGACCAAGCAAATCCGGCAACCTTCTTAGATTCTTGCAATAACTTAAGTCCAATGTGTGCAGCCCATGGAGACATCCGAGAGACTCTGGAAGCTCTTCGATGCCACTATGAGAAAGGTGGAGCTCACTCAGCTCTTTCATTTGACCAAGGGAATCCGGCAACCTTCTTAAGTTCTTACAATTGCGCAACTTCAACGCGTGCTGCCCATGGAGAAATACGATGGACTCCGGAAGCTCCTCGATGCTACTTCCTTCAAGGTGGAGTTCACTCAGCTCTTTCATCTGACCAAGAAAACTCGGCAACCTTCTTAGATTCTTGCAATAACTCAAGTCCAATGTGTGCAGCCTATGGAGACATCCAATAGACTCCGGAAGCTCCTCGATGCCACTATGAGAAAGGTGGAGTTCACGCACGTCTTTCATTTGACCATGGGAACTAGGCAACCTTCTTAGGTTCTCGCAATTGCGCAACTTCAACGCGTGCTGCCCATAGAGAAATACGGTGGACTCCGGAAGCTGCTCGATGCCACTTCCCTCAAGATGGAGTTCACTCAGCTCTTTCATCTGATCAAGGGAACCTGACAACCTTCTTAGATTTTTGCAATAACTTAAGTCCAATGTGTGCAACCTATGGAGACATTCGATAGACTCCGGAAGCTCCTCGACGCTACAACGAGAAAGGTGGAGTTTACTCAGCTCTTTCATCTTACCAAGGGAATCCGGCAACCTTCTTAGATTCTTGCAATAACTTAAGTTCAAAGCGTGCAGCCTATGGAGACATCCGATAGACTCTGGAAGCTCCTCGGTGCTACTATTAGAAAGATCGAGCTCACTCAGCTCTTTCATTTGACCAAGGGAATCCGGCAACGTTCTTAGATTCTCGCAATAACATAAGTTGAATGTGTGCAGCCTATGAAGACATCCGATAGACTCTGGAAGCTCCTCGATGCCACTATGAGAAAGGTCGAGCTCACTCAGCTCTTTCATTACCAAGGGAATCCGGCAACGTTCTTAGATTCTCGCAATAACATAAATTCAATGTGTGCAGCCTAAGAAGACATCCGATAGACTCCGGAAGCTCCTCGATGCCACTATGAGAAAGGTGGAGTTCACTCAGCTCTTTCATTTGACCAAGGGAACTCGGCAACCTTCTTAGGTTCTTGCAATTGTCCAAGTTCAACGTGTGCAGCCTATGGAGAAATCCGATAGACTCTGGAAGCTCCTCGATGTCACATCCCTCAAGATAGAGTTTACTCAGCTCTTTCATCTGACCAAGGGAACCAGACAACCTTAGGTTCTTGCAACCACTTAAGTTCAAAATGTGCGGCCTATGGAGAAATCCGCTAGGCTCCGAAAGCTCCTCGATGCCACTTACTTCAAGGTTAAGCTCACTCAACGCTTTCATGTGGCCAAGAAAACTCGGCAACCTTCTTAGGTTCTTGCAAAAGCGCAACTTCAATGTGTGCAGCTCACAGAGAAATCTGATGGACTCCGGAAGCTCCTTGATTCGACTAAAAGAAAGATCCAGGTGACTCAGGTTCGGACAGCTTGAAAAATCGGGAATGACCTTTAATTGATAACAGCTACTGAGGTCAAGAATCCTCAAGTTCTTTAACATCTGGTAGTCAACAAACATAAATTAAACAGTTTTTCTACAAATTAATGCAAATAAGAATCATATATTGCTTTTAGTCACACTAACCTTTTTCGACCGCAACCAGCCATGACTCCATACTCGAGTCAGCGGGCCACTACAAGAAAGGTCTAGGACGACAATCTTCCCAAGATCGAAGCTATTTGGTAAGGATTTCAGTGGGCAATGACGCCATTCTAACCATTGCAATCTTTTGGGCATGTGCCTAAAATTACCTTCAATCGTTGCTTGGTTGGCTCGTAAGATCCTAAGATTAGCCATGGCTTTGAAGGATTTTGTATTGAAAGGCCCTCTTGTTTCTTCGTGATATAGATCAATGCCTTCAACAGACGTAGATCCCTGTTGATTGACACTTTTAGACAACTACAGAGAAATCAATATCACTAAACGATGGCGCAGACGCCAAGAAAGAACAACAAAAAGTCACAGGAACATACTTTGCAATGGTTCAGGACATCCAAGACCTTATCAGCACTCCACAATTGGCTTTGCTTCTCTGGTGGATGCATTTTACTAACGATTCCTATCCCCATATCTCGAAGCTGATCGTGCATCTCAAACGTATTTGATTTGCTTATTTTGATTAGACATCTTTGCTGCAGTGTTTCGATTGATAACTCTACTTTTTTCTGGTCACATCCTCGCCAAAATGTGATCGCATAATACTGATCACGACCAATAAAGAAGCCTGCAATATCAAGAAATATCTTTTTTTCTTCATCAGTTAGACCGTCATAGCTGATTCGCAACCTCTCTCGGATCTCAGTTGTGTCCTTCAATGCCTCTAACAGCTCTTTCCATTGAACTGGACCTCTCTTATCAATTAAAAAGGAGCCTATAACTTCTAGTGCCAAGGGAAGGCCTCCAGTGGTGGATACAATTTTTCTAGAGAGGTCCATGTACTCCTCTGGTGGTCGATTTCTTCTAAAAGCATGATAACTGAATAGCTTAACTGAATCGTCATCATTTAATTCATCAGGGCTATAAATTTCATCTGCAGTTAAGCCATGCGCATTCAATACATGTTTATCTCTCGTGGTAATTATGATTCGACTTCCGCATCCAAACCATGTCTTCTCACCTGCAAGTGCCTCGAGTTGGGCCTTACTATCAACATCATCCACAACAATCAAAACCTTCTTCTGAGAAAATCTTTGTTTGATTATCGTTTTACCTTGGTCAATGCAATTTATTTCCACAACATCCTTTAGAATATCACGAACAAGCTTTTGTTGCAAAGACTCCAATCCTCCTGCTTCCTTTGATCCTTGCCTAATATCTGAAATGAAGCTGCTGGCTTTATACTCGTTGAATATTTTGTTGTAAATGACCTTAGAGAGTGTGGTTTTGCCAATTCCCCCCATGCCAACCATTGCAATCATCCTAACATCATTTTCCTTAATGCTTAATAACTTCATTACATCTTCTACACGAGAATCAATTCCAACGAGCTGCCCAGTTAAATGCAGTGGCACGTAGTGAAGCATCTCTTGTACCTCTTTAACAACCAGTTGGATGAACTTTGCCTCATGCCTGTTCAGTAGTCACATCAATGAATGACAGCAAAAGAATGTCTCATAAGAAACGCAAATATGCAAAAAGAAAATTATACTTATGTTGCACAGTTAATCCACCCAAGAAGTTCAGAAATTGGAAATGCATTTAGTGAAAACTCTTAGGTAGATATGTTTCTTTACATCCAAAAGTCGAAATAGGTACAAAATTCAAACAATAGATATTGTTCAATGGGGGCGATGGAGGAACTTCCTTAGCTGGCCTTTTCTGTTCCTTTTTTATATGTACGGAAAATGAAACTTCTTCAAGCTGGGAACAGAAAATGGCAGGCAATCTGGGAGAGCAATGAATTTAACCTAGGGAGCTCGACGGGATTTGGAACCCGATAAAATGTTACACTCGATCCCAGCTAAATAATGCAATCCTCCTCCTGTATCGACGTTTTCTTTCTTTGAATTGGACCCAACAACTGCAGTGTCTGGGTTCAGAATACTTCAAAGACTGCAGCCTACCACCACATCGAAATTTCAATATTCCAATGGATAGTTTGTGTAGAGATATGGCAGTAAGTTCAGAAGAAACTCATCTGGGTGCCACTATTGTTTTTTTGTGCCAATAAGTAATTTGGCTGCTTGAGCACTCACATTTATCCGTGGTACAAGGGTGATTGAAACACGCACACAATGCTCCTGAAATACCACTACTTTCAGGAGGGGAATTTGCGGTGCAAGGGTGATCAACCAAATCCTCTATATGTATGCCGCAATGCACAGACCACATAATGTGAAAGTCATCAAGCACAAACAATTCACATCTCAAACAACAATCTTACATCTACAACAACTTCAATTTTGGAAAGAGGGAGGGAGAGAGAGAGGCACCCATTAGCATCGCTGTTGAGATTGAAACCTTTAAGTGCACCGACTTGCGTCAGCGCTGACCTCCATTGTTCGACCTTGTTCTTGTGATCAGGGCTATTTTCGTATTCTCGGAATGTTGCTTCAAATGGACCCTTCTGCTTTCTTACATCAGAAGGATCCACATGGAAGAAGACAGGAATGATGGTCTTCTTGCCGCACTCAACCATCTTGGCCAGCTCCATCAAGCACCAACGGGAGGTGGCATAATTGGGAGAGATGATGGGTATGCAGATGGACGACTTCTCGATGGCCTTCAACAGGTTGTCTCCGATGTTCTCTCCAAATTCTAACCTCTCATCATCCATGAATGTTCGGATGCCTCTGACTGTTTGAAGGGCTTCGTACAAGTGACCCGTGAAGCCCTTACGAGTGTCCTCCCCTCGGAAACTGAGAAACACTTGATACTCTTCGCTAGGAGGAGAAGAAGATGAAGAGGAGGATGCCATGGAGGTAGAATTAAAGAATCGAAGATTGGAGGGCTATGAAAGGAGAAGGTCAGAATTAGATCCAAAGTCTGATAATAGAAGGGTACCAGTGTCATTTCCCATGTCAGAAAAAGAAAGACTAGGAAGACTCGTGGAAATGCAGTAGTTGTGGAGAAGCGGGTCCCAAGTGCTACGAGATGCCCTTTTCCAAACTTAATTTGTCCCTCATGTAAAGTCAAGGACAGAAACAGACTTAGAGATGAGGTGAAGAACCCATATGCAGTTGGGAACCAGGTTCAGGAGTGGCACTGATTTGATCAAAATTTATAAATCACAGTTTGCAGATGCAGTGCTAGGATCAGTATTTATTTTTGCTTCTTTCCTCAAAATTGATTGATTTTTTCAATTCAGCATTTCATTGCATGGGCTCTCCAAGGCTCTAGAGGGAGTAGCTAACAAGGGAAGGATCCACACTTCTGTGTCACAATTAAGAGCTGACATGGATGAGTTCAAGTCAAGATGGCTGGCTTTTGTATTGATCTTCTGCCATCAATTCAATCTACCAAACATGTCATTTGAAGAAACTTATGGCACCATGGTGGACACTTATCCTTCAAAAACTTTTATCAGACCTAAAATAACTATTAAAAACTTTTTATCTGACCTAAAATAACTATCTTTGTAGAGAAACATGATACATAAACATGTAACTGACTTAATATAAAGGGGAAAGTAAAAGGAAGGAGACCTGTAGAAAAACAACTTTCATGGGCTATTCACTTTACCCGATACCAATTTCTAGATCTGCCACTGCCCATTGCTGATAGGATTAGTATTTGAGGAAGCCATTAATGGGATCAATGGTCGATTCACCATTTACTTTGGAAAGGTAGCCATTGAAATGGGTAGTGAGGAGACCTGAAGGAATGAAGCAGAATCAGCGCAGATGATGTCACACCCACTCGGGTCCCGACCATGACCCGAGCCGAGCCGATGCCATGTGACCGCTTCTCACGAGAGCGTGATGGTGAGCAGTAGTCAAATACAATACTAATTTAATTCAAGTGAAATATTTAACTAAAATAAATATTCATATAAAAAAGTTCTAAACAACTCGCCCAAAATGGTATGGGGTCCACCTGACAATAACCCCAAATAACAAGATTTTATAAATTGTGTAACACTTATCATACCATCTAAAATAAAAATGCATCTCTATTAATCTCCTATTCTGCTTCGTGTGTCTTGAAAGTGCTAACTTAAGGATGAACCCTAAAATAATAGGGTGAACTCCTACACATAGCTCAGTATAAAGGTTAATAATCTTTAAATAGAAATCATAAGTATGCATAACTTCACAATCATCTCATAACAAATTATAATTTTATCTTTAAATCATGATATCAAATTCATATGCACACATTCATACATATGTATACACACATAAGTAGTTACGATAATTGTAGCCCATACTGTATCTATCCCAAAGGCCACGGGAGTCGTCTAACTCTCCCTAATGTGACTTTAGTAACTTCGTCCACGACGGTAACCATGCCGACTTTCATGGTACAGTACTTGGGAACATACCTTGTGTTCGCCCCAAGCCAAATTACTCGAGGGACTTCCAAGTCTCTAGAGACCCCACACAACCTATATAAGTACGACTCAAATATTTATACTTCATCATTTCTAAAACCAAGTACAGTTCATCACATTCATAAATCATATCTAAATTCATGAATATCTAAAGCCAAATCCATATCCATACAACATTTAAATAATATGTTCATACAATACATGCATATCAAAACATGTTCTTTATTAACCAATATCATAAACACATTCTATTTCAAAAACATATCAAATAACCCATAATTACGAACATCATTTCATAAACATCAATAAAATATTTATCAATCATGCACATTTAAATATGTCTAAAACAATAAAATCACTTCTAGCATGTTAATGTAAAAGAATGCATAACCCCCTAGTTGAAGGAGCATTAAGATCCAGTCCCAAACCACTAGGTCACTCTTATCACCGTCAAATCCTCTAATTTTAATCTCTAAACAATTACGAATAATTAAAATATTAAAATTTATTTAACTACGAATCTAAAGCAACAAACAATATCCAAATAGGATCTCAAATGCCTCTAAAATCACCCAAAACCCCATCTAGATCCGTTTAAGATATTTGAGATCCAAACTACTACTTAGATTCATATCCAATCCAAACTGAGTGACACAGTTGGTAGCCTGTGTCACTATATCGATACAAAACTTATAACTACAGACATGGGTCATGTTTCTAAACCAAAATCTATTTGAGGATCCGACCCAAACTTAACCCATTTTCAACATAGAACCTGACATGAAACCTGCTTTGATATAGAACTAGTTCTTAACATGCGATGCGAGGACATGACACAAATCTATGTTGGTTCATGGCATTTTAGACATACATAACATGAAAATAGGATACGCCCAAAAGGGGTAGATTCTCATTGTTTTCCAGCGTCTATTTCATCAATTTCCATCAACGATTAAGGTTGGTGATGGTTCCAACCGATTACCTACCCATCATCTTCCAATCCAACCCATGATCGGTGACCGGCGGTGTCGTTTTGGCCGAAAAACTCATTGAAACAAAATGTTACAAAAATTAGGAAAAATCCGACGAATCAAAATCGTTTCTAGGCCAAATTGATACTCACGACTTACTCAAAACCTCCAAAACCCTTTATTTTATCTCAATGCTTCGATCCAAGCCTAAAACGATGATTATCAATAAGTTTTTTATGAAGAGTCGAGAAAAAATGAAAATTTGAAAAATAGTTAAACTCACCGGATTCTAGATGATTTTTCATCGATGCTCAGCATTCTCGCTACTTGCACAGTATATCTCGTCAGTGCCCACCACAGAGGCCCTTTTGAAGGTCGTCCAAATCTAAAAACGGTTGTGCATTGATAGCAATGGGGTTGCCATTGCTGTCTCTGCATAGCAAGGTTGTGCAGTAATGCTTGGGCGTTACTGCACTTGCCCTTTTCAGGCGGGTCTAGATCCAGTGAAATCTCGATCCAGACCTCCTGACCCACTACAAATGATGATGATTAATCATCTCGTTCTATTATCGCCATGTTAAGAGCCTTACATTAGGAAACTTCGAAGAGCTACTTTGGATAGACGGCTAGTCATGGGTCCAGTTAACCACTACCCTTAGTAGGAAATTTCCTCTATGTAAAATCGCTCAAGCCGAGTGATTGAATGCCAAATACATAAATAATGTAAACTTCAAAAGGTGGGTCTCCATAAAAGTTACAGCTTGTACATCTCCAACTGTATCTTGGTTAACTTTATGAGATTTTCACATCTGTTTTGTGTTTGCTCATCTTGCAATCCCCATTAGAGAATGGTGGCTGCATGCAGGATGGGATGGTGGAGATCAATCCTAGGTCATCTGCTTACCTGCCATGCATCTTCAGAAAAGGAGTGAAAAAGCCAGGATAAATTCATGGCCACATAATGTACAGAAATGCCAATGGTTGGCATTGAGAGTTTATAAGTGGGTTCGCATCAACATCTTGTATCATTTTATGTTTGCCAATTTCTTGTTTCATATAAAGCAACATGATTGATTCAAATATGTTTATAGTAAGAAGCATAATTATAGACAGAAGCTTAAAATGCAAAAAGGAGGAAACAAGTAATCGATCGGTTTTACAACACCTATTATATCAAATCGACCTTCACCAATAATGTGCATGGCACTATAAGATACTAAGGAAAGATTATGGTGGCGATATTGTTTCTGTTTAGTCTTTCTCACTTCAGGTGTAACACACATTTATGAATATTATAGAGTTTAATTATACATATAAGACTTACATATATAAAATATTTTTCTTGGAGGTTATTGAATTTACATAACTTTCTATATCATTTATTTTTTCGAATATAGAAAAAGAAGATAATTATTTTTAGGTATTGAGATGTGTTAAGGAGTTACTTTATCCAAATAAACTTCCAAATATAACAGTTGAAAATATTTTTCTAAGGTAACACATCTTTTATGTAGGATGTCGTGTTGCAAAAATATTGAAGGATAATCTCAACCCAATTATCGGGCCTCTCATCAGTCCTCTTCATTAGCTAAGCTCTACCAACACTCTAGTGTGTGTAAGCTATTACTACTTTAATATTGTTTGTAAATATATATTTACATAGACAATTAGAATGAAGAGTATTGATATCAAATATAAAACTACACTAAAATTAGAAATCACTTGTTCCTCGTACATCTTGTAGGCAATGTGACCTTTAAAGCTCAAGACTAATACAGGCATATCATGAGATCTCTCATTTTCACTGTTTGTAATATCAATCTCAATATTTGAGGTTGATGTATCATCCTCATAACGTGAAGAGTGAGGTTCTTCTTCTCCTCGTTGTCGTCTATGGTGGCGTCCTCTATACTACATAGCGTTGTGTTTCCTAGAAGAACCGGTGATGTTACACCCTTGTATTCATGTCCTGTCAATCATATTTGTATAGTAAAAAAGAAATTTTTTGAGGTGCTAGTGTGTCGGTAAATAATTGCAAAAGATGCACCCCAGGGGTTCTCTCTCACGAAGAAGACACACCATAGGCATGTCTCCGTTACGTTTTTTACCAAAAAAATTGAGTGAAGATGCATGAAAATAACTTAAAAATAAAAAAGCAACACCAAATCAACAATATTCCTTAATAAATCAACAAATCCCCCTTTGAATCAGCCCAAGAAATCTCACCATCCTTTCATAGAATTTGGCCACATGATATGGATGGGCTTATGCTGGATAAGTTTGTGGGTTATCACACAAATCATATTAAATCTCTCGATTGAGGTTTCAGTAAATCTTTTCTTAACCTTGCATGGACACTCTCGACTTTGCACATTTAATTACAATAGGTTAATCTAATCGCATTGATATTCAAATGTAACGAATGTATATTTTCTATTATACATATACTTTAACAATATATTAATGCACTAATAATAATCAACATATATATGTGTGTCATAGTTGTAGTATTAATCAATCCATGCTGACACTAAGAATAAAAAATATCTTTTTACTATATAAGTACAACCGAAAAATTCTTCCACTTTGCATCCATGACCGTCTATTGCTTTGCATAAATATGCTTATTTGTATCTATAGACTCAAAAACTTTCTTCCAACTTATTCCATATGGAGTGACAAATTCTTCTATCCCGTTAATCATAATTAAACATCATTTTCCTAGAAATGTTGGCTCCACCAGGATTACATCTATTTGCTAGTATATATGATGGACATTCTATGGTTCAATAAGGATTTTAAGTAGTAAGATTCAAATGTGTGGCATATGACGACTATATTGTATTTTGTGGATCTTACTTGTGGTTCTTGCATTGTCAGGTTCACAATTGTGTACCTAATGTCATAAGCTCATTTTGCCAAGATCTCGACCTGGATTAACTTAGATTTCTTAACCTCTTAAAAGAGAAGAAAGCTAACCTCCTCTCTTATTGTGGATGACAATGGGGAGAGGTGAGGGTCAGGTATCTTCTACCTGGCCCCATACGTGAACCTCAATTTTCTGCCCCATACCTACACACTCGTTACTGTTGAAGGAAAAAAAAACAAAGTGCTCCATCAACGCTACATATTTAGTATTTGTTTTTATATATAGATAGATATATAGAGAGAGAAAATGGTTCGTGCGCACGCCTATTTATGCTCAATCCACTTAATTATCTCCACCATATGATTCGCATGATCGATGATAGAGATTTGGATTTAAAAAACATTTAATGTATATTAAATTATTTTTTTACTTTTTAAATTCAAATCTCCGTTGTTGATGATATAAATTGAATGGTAGAAATGTTTAAGTAGAATTGAGTATCGATGGGTTCATTTACCAAGTGCTCTCTCTACATACACGTATATATATACATACATATTATAAATATATATATATATATATATATATTTACATTCTATTAAAAGGATTTCCAATTTTTCATATTTCCCCTCATTTGGGTTTCAATACCCCTGGATGCCCCCACCCAACTTTTTGTGAAGCAACTAGCACATGAAGTAAAGTTTTTCTTTTGTTTTAAGGTTGAGATAATGGGAGATTTACACATTAAATTTGATATGGTGAATCGTTCATACAGTTCGTTATCTAAATGGAGCTGGGTCATTGAGTTACATGAGCTTAACATGAACAATGCAAGTTAGACGAGTTGAGTCATTTGTTCAATGAGATGAACACGAATAATTTATACAGTTCGTTATCTAAATGGAGCTAAGTCATTGAGTTACATGAGCTGAACATGAACAATGCAAGTTCTCTGTGTCACACGCAAACGCTGGACAAACATGTTGGTCCAAATGAATAAAGTGATACATGCAATTTAAATGATACAAACTTTTTTGTTTTCCACCACAATTTGAATGAGAAATAAAACTTTTACTGAATTTCTAGTTAATAAAATAATTTTTCTTCTGAAAATTATACGTGCTAAGTAATATGTTTCTATTTTCCACGTGCAGCTTGTGCTGAACTCATCTAGCTCATTGTGCATTTAGCATTTAGTTCATTTTTGGATCGGCTCGAATGAGTTAAGGCAAACATGAACAAATAGAACAAGCCACAAACGACCCACTGGTTCCTCCAGCTTGCCTACAAAACCTACTTAATGATCAAATTTATCCTGTACTTAACCTCCGGCACAATTAATTACTAAGCACAGCTTGCCTATATATGTGTGTATGTGTGTGTTTACATGTGTATATATATGGTAAAAAGTGTACTACGTACGTCTGACCCAAAAAAAACAAAAGATGTGCACCACATGCCAATGGAATCTTCAATATGTGTTATGTAGCAATATAACTTTATTTTTCTTGTATTTGAAACATGACTGCTGTATGGGTACGAACTTGTGTTGTTTCTGATCCATTGGCAATTTGATGAGAATTCCCTGCTTATCTTTCGTCATGGCTTCTATATTATTTAAACTAACAAATCTTAGTTAAAATAAACTATAATCACCATTCCTCTGTATGGGGTGTTGAATATGATCTCTTAAGTCCTCTATTACGGCAGATTGTAATGGTAGATTCTTCATTTTTTTTTTGTTGAGTTTTGGTCCTATTAGTTCTAGTAGAAGAAATATATTCTAAAGCAAGGGAGAAAAGTTGATAAACTAGAAGGTCGTCAAGGAATATAAAGAGGTATGCATATGTCAACATTTGGGATTATTATCAGTAGTTGCATTCATGCCATAGTCAATTAGCTTTAATTTATAGTTGTCAACCGAGACCTTGGTCATCTCTGTATGTATAGTTGTCCACTAAGAAAAAAAATTATGGGGTCTCACTGAGACAAGGATATGAATTGAGGAGTGTGAAGATGGATTCTTGGTGATGATTTTTAAGGAGGAGCTCTCTCATAGAAGGCAAATCTGGATGAAAACCTAATTAGAGGGCCAAACAATGTGGGTAGTATGATTCAATAATGATTGGGTTGAATTGAGATGAATGAAAAGTACCACAAAATAAGAATTCAGGAGAAAATATTCTTGATAATTCAGTTATCTAGCGATACTCTTTCAATTTACTAGTGGAATCAAAATCAGAGCATAAATACAAATGAAGAAACACTATCTCATTGTAGCTAATAGACCATAACCAAGTAATGATCTCTATTGACAAATCCAAGGTTGGAGGAACAAGGCTTAAGGCAAATCTTATCGTATCAACAATGATTTGTTGAAGGGAGAGGCGTGAAAACCCGAACTCGATGAGGCATATGTGAATCCGAAATTAAAGAAACCATAATGGACCTACTAGAAGATAGGTAGGATTATCATTCCAAAGGACCTATGGAGCATAATTTTCTAAATGATAAACCATGGCTAAAAAGAAGAACGTATGTCACAATTTAGTACCAAACATTATAGTGAAAATGTACCATGCATACTTACCATTAACTTTGGTTCTACGAATGAAGGTAATGTAACAACAGAACTAAAAAAGCATAAATGTATGGTATTCGTCATCTATCACTGGTCTAGTACCTAAAATGTGTCTCACTTGAATATATTCTCCTCCTTCTCGTGTAATCTTCCATCTTTAGAATGTTTCCTCTCGTGTAGTGCCTCCGATGTCTAATATGGTATCAAAGCCACGAAAGACCGTGCACACAGAATCAATGGCAAGGACGAAGGTGGTGTTGTCCTCTGATAGCTTCGTGTGGCTCCATCGATAAAAGGTGAGCACCTCTCTCTCGGTTTGAGGGTAGAAGAAAAGAGAGGAGGGAAGGTTTGTCATTTCTTATGCCTGCTATTGCTCCTTCAGAAAGAGATGACATAATCTACCATATTGTAAACTCCAATGATATTTCTCTCAATGTCTCTCGAGAAATTCTTTAGGACAGTCACATTGTTCGAATCATGAAAAAGAGGCTGGTTAGGAAGACATTTGATGTGAAGATGGAGAGACTCAAGGATGCACAAACACTGTTCGACGAAATGGTTGAGAGGATATAGGATGACGAAGACAAATAAAACAAATTTGTCATTCCAACTGTGCTAGCTGCCTGCACTATGATTTAATCATTGAAGCATGGAAGAGAAATCCATATTCACATTATGAGAAGTGGTATGGATTCTGATGCTATAGATTGGAGCACTATGTCTAAGATGTACACAAAGTGCGAGAGTATTGTTTGAAAAATAATTTCTATGAATACCTTGATATTCTAATGCGTCTTTATCGACATGTTCATTTAAGTCTCTTCCTAAACAAATCATATCCCTTTGTGAAATTCTTTGAATTATTTTATCTAACTCCTCCCAAAAAGCTTTCTTTATACTATCTTCTAATACTACTTGGTCTTTACTCCTAATACTAATTTCATTATCGTAATTCGGTCACCATATCAAATAATGTCTACTACACTACCCTTTAAATCTTTATTTATAATAATACCAACTCCATTTTGAGCATTTTCTTTCCTCAATACCATCATTTAAAACCTGTATCATCAATCTCTTTTGCTTTTCTTTAATCAACTTTGTCTCTTATAAACATAAAATGTGAATCTTTCTTTGAATCATAATATGTACCACTTCCATTAACTTATTGGTTAATGTTCTGATGCTCTGAAAATGGGGAGACCATTAGTGTAACTTGTTCACTATATATACGTAATAATGTAGGAGACTAACTTTTTTACTCACATCCGTCCATGATGTAGGATCCCTTCTGCAATTGATTCACTACATTCAAGCGAAGATGTGGAGACTCTTGCTTACTTTTCATCGCATTCGGTCTCTTCAGTACATCGTTAAGAGAAAAAACTTTAAGACAATGCTCATAATTTATAGAATCTATGGTAGATAAATCTAACAAAGTTTTATGCTGGTTGTCGGAAGCCTAATGCAACCCTTCTTCTTTATTTGAGCTTGGGATCAACCATGCAAGGGTGATCCCTTACATGGGTGGAGTTTAAAAAAATGTTATCACTTAAAGAATTTTTTCGCTGTGTCAAGGATATGTCTTTAAGTTTTTGTTTCTAATTTTGAGCCTAGCTTGTTGGTATGAACTTGCCTTACTTGGTCCCATGTGGTGGTAAGGCAAGGCTCTCCTTCCTGTATCATTCATCCTCTGAAAATCGTGGTAAGTGCATCACATAATTTGCATTGCATATAAATGTTGACATTCGATGATACAATGCGATACGTATCATATCGTACGGCAAAAAAAAACATTTTTTTTCAATTTTTTTGAGGGTTTCTGACCTTTGTTCACTTCTCGCTAACAAATCTTCCAGTATGTTCATTTGGGATTCCAAGCTGCATGTGTGTAACATGTAATTTTGGGTTAGTTTATAAGAATTTTATTGAATAAGAATAATTTACGAATAAATAATAATTGTGACAAAATCATTTTCCTTTCTGTTGCCAACTTTTAGGTATATTTATGCTACCAGTTTCTTATTTCATAAAATCGTAAATAATGAAGAATAATTTGGTTGCCTAAGTTCATTGAGTGGGCATTTCACAGCTTCACTTTAGGGTTCACCTTACACGACTTTCATTGAGTTGAACATGACCAACGTGTGTGAGGCTTAGCTCAACCTGTGAAATGAGATCAGAAGTAATCAGATGACCTGATTTTGACTCACAACATCCATTCATCATCCTTTTATTTCAAACCACTTCAAACATTAGTTAAAAAGCTAGTCTCGAGTAAGAGAAAAATAGGATATCATCAAGTAACAATATCACATCACTGGAGTATCATACACTCAATAATCAAATAAATTGAGCTCATCGTTTTGCTAACATTTGAAAATGAGCAAATGTGCCAACTACATGTACAAAGATAGTAGTTTGTTAATTTTGATATATTAGAGGAGTAGATTATAGAACATAATGAAGAAAATGCATTCCTAATCGAAGAAGACATTGCATGGATTAATTTGGAAGGAGTGCAACAACATCATTAAGGAGATAAAGATTTTGATTTTGAAGTAAAAGGTGGTGAGAATCTTTAGCAAGGAGAAGATTAAGATTATTTAGTTGATGATCCTTATTACAATATGTAAATGTAAATGTATTTCATTTGTTTGCTCCAAAATATGTAATTTTTTAATTGTTTAATGGTGAATGGTCAATATGTACTAAACTTTGCATTATATGAATTCTTTGTAATTATCATATTTTTTCTAATTTTTTCTGATTCTTTTAGATTTTTACTAATTTTTAATATTAAAGTACGATACGCTATGATACGATAGGCTCGTATCATGGACCAAAATGATATACGATAGATACACGTCGAACAACACTGAAAACGAGACCGCTCATATAAGCCATTTATGAAAACTTTCTTACGGGTGTTTCATTGACAGTATGGAAGTTCAGCGAAACATATAACCTGCCACTAGCATGAAGATTTATCTCTGAAAAGGCTATAGTTGGAAAATTAGAAAGCCCCAAAAAAAGAGACCAGTGCCTTCAGAAATCTGTACTTTCTAAATGCAGTTTAGCCTGTTTAGGTCCCCTGAGCAATTCAAACAAAAAAACTGCTCAATTGTTGGCCATAATATTGACCTTTGAGTTTGAAAGAAGCGTTCATAGTTATCTGCAGCATTGATATCATGTTGTAGCATGTTTCACGTGATGTGCTTTACTGTCAGTTAAATAATATTTTCCACTCTAATGATGTCTCTGTAAGTCCGTCCTGTGTCTTTGTGGTCGAGAACCAACTTGATAAGGCCATGTGGAAGGTCCAATGGCATCAAGAGCACTTTGTCACGAGACACCGTCCTGTGTCTTTGTGGTCAAGAACCAACTTGATCCAGGCCATGTTGATGGTCTAATGGCAACAAGAGCACTTTGTCACGAGACATTTCTAGTTGCTTGGAGATGATGATACATAAATCAACACAAATTTATTGCTTAAACCTTCAGCTTCTCCTGGATATCTCCAGGGCCTCTACCCTCGAAGGATTAATTTTCATCTCCATACACCTCTGTTAGATGAAATCCTAGAAATAGGTCAGCTTTCAACCATCCTTGTTGAGCTGTGGTTGTGATCCGTGATGGACCTAGAAATTCTTTTGCAGAGATGAAGTCCAGTAAGCTGAAATTCAGGTGAGGCAATCTATACGATCTTTCGGAAACTTTAGACTCCTTGTAAAGCTATTTTTGGTTTTCTGGTGAGGTTGTGGCCTCGTCCCGTTCATAAATAAGCCTGCCACTGTCTGTGATGGATGTCACGTTATGTTTGTGTGCTTTATAAGAATACGATGTAATGACGGTCAAATTTAACAGCACTCAATGGAAAGGTAGCATACCGTAACTAAATTCTGGGATCTCCTGTGCGTGTCTGCATGTTGAGATTCTGCTTAGAAGGTGTGCATCAAAACATTAACGTTCTGCTTTATGTTTGTCTCTCTCCTTCAGGCAATTGCATACATAGGAGGATCTCTGTTTCTTATATTCGCCGATGTGACATTGATCGAGATATTCACTTAAGAAACATGGATCGAATTTACTTTTGTTTCGGTTTTGAAGCGAGGTAGCAGCATTGAAGGTCAAACCTGCATTGTCTTTTCACTTTGTATTTCATTTTCAATGCATCTTCTTAGTTGTTCATGTTGAGCTTACCTTCTTGAAGTTGCTTCATATTTCAGGTGAAATTATTCTTAACCAATAAGGTGTCATAATTTGGCTTGGATATTCATTGGAATGGTCAGATCCGACAACTGTATCTGCTTGCTTAAATTTCGTGGGATCTGATCTGAGTTTCTCAGATCCTATCCAGGACCTAAACCAATGAAGTTCCAGTCTGGAATGAAGAGTTGTACAATGACTTTAAATAGGTGTCTTCTCTTGATTATCAAGGCCCAGAGAGGCAACTTTTTGTATCTTACGGTCTCTTGTGTATTAAGCTCTATATACAACTAAAAGCTTATATCTAATTAATTAAACAAATTTCAATATACAAATAAAAAGTTTGGCCTCATCTACCAAACGGCACATGCCATTTAAATCAAATCTATCTTATCTGACATTCAGATGGATAGATATAAGAGAGAAAGTACAATTGCAAATTTTGTTGAGTTTGGCCTTTTGAGACTTGCAATGCGAAGCAGTATAAATATCCAGTGTCCGTCCTTGAAACCATGAGGTTGGTTTTGTGATGATTTGTTTATAGAACATGGGTGATTTTGTAAGGATTTGTTTGTACATCCTTATTATGTTTTTATGCAAGTTATCGTTTATATAGTGTGATATATGTCAATATTTTCTTGAGAAGGTGACATTATTTGCAAGGGATTTTCTTGAGAATGGGGGCTGTGGCCCGCGGTCCAGCTTGCTTAATGCGGAGCCAGAGCTAGGAGAACCACAAAGAAATCTACTTGCGTCGACGGAGCGTAGCACAGTGTCTGGGAGGTTTTCTCTTTGACGATAGGCCAAGAGATTGATACCAGGCTGTGCATCAGCTACGTTGATATAGTATTTCTTTGTATATATATCTATATATATGTGTGTGTGTATATATATATATATATCAAGGAACTGACATGAATAAAAAGAAAAAGTGTTTATATATGAATAAAGTGTACCTGCATAAAGTAAATGTGTATTTTTTACTTTTTATATTCAAATCTCAATCATCCATTACCAAAGATAGATAATTGAAATTTATTTGATTTGTTAGTACCTAGATATACTAGTGTTTCTTTCTCTTTATATACATATATATGTGTGTGTATATATATATATATATATATATGTGTGTGTATATATATATATATATATGTGTGTGTGTGTATATATATATATATATATATATATATATATATATGTGTGTGTGTGTGTGTGTGTGTGTGTGTGTGTATATATATATATATATATATATATATATACACACACACACACACACACACACACACACACACATATATATATATATATATATATATATATATATATATATATATATGTGTGTGTGTGTGTGTGTGTGTATATATATATATATATATATATTACAAGGTGTTTTTTTTCGTTTCTCGACATTTGTTTCCCGTGTCTTGTTTCCATTTCAGTGCAACATAACGCATCACTTGGGTGGTCTTCCTAGCCTAGCCTTTTTTTTTCTTTCCTCTTTTCGCACGATATGAGTCCAAAGTCTGATGCAAACTCCAGGTATCAAACCCATGACCAACTTGTGATTTTCAACCCCCAGCTAGGTGAGCTATTGGTCTTGCAATGTACCCTCTTTTATCAAAAAAGAAAACTGTGATGAAATCTAAACTGATTGACCAGATTTTAGGGATAGCAGCGACATGGTCTTTGTTTCTACAGTGTGGTTTGAGTGGCAAGCGAAGTTGAGAAAAAACATGCATTCCCGGCTTCCAATTTCTCAGGTCGTTTTCAAAATTGTTATTATTCTCGAATTTAAATTGGAAAATCTCTAAGAGGATATATAATTAAATAAAATATATAATAACATAATTCTCATCTAATTCAATTTTTTTCTAGTAGGTATGTGCATGAAATATCGTGCAAGGCCAAATTAAAAACATGCATTTCCAGATGGTTTATTCACTAATTGAACCGAACGAAAACAACTGAAAGCCAGATTAAGAAAGAATTTGAGTGAAACCGAACTGGAGCAGAGATAAAATAACCAAATCCAAAAAAAGATTGGTCGGTTCAGTTCTGTGTTTACTTATAACCTAATCTTTATATGGAAGACTCGATGCCAATTGAACTTTAGGCCACATAACACGACTTGATCAAAATAGATGAATGTGATCAAGCCAACTCTGTTTATCAAACAGAGACTAGTTTGAAATACCAAAGTAAACAAACTCAAGCACAAAGATTGAATCTAAAAAAACAAAAATCAAATTCAAGTGAAATAACATATTGTAAGGCATATCTTTCTTTGCCTCCATCATCAATAATTCGGTTGGTTCCCCTACTCTATGATTTTGAGCCTTCAACCCCAACAGAACCAAAATAGCCAAATTTATTTAAAACATAGGGCTAAAACCTAACCAGAAAATTGGAAGAACGACTGAACAAAAGGAGTCAGATATGGTAGGTGCACACCTTTTTTTCTCCGATTCTGATTTTATTATTGCTAAAATCTGAAAATTATTCTGATACTCTTGAACATATGGAACTCTCTCCTGTAGGTTCTCATCTTACTGTCAATCGCCCGACACCATTTTTCTGACAACCCACGACTCAAAGCTCAATCCAATCCATGATACTAAAACATCCACCATTGCATAGTGCTTTAAATCTAGCTGGAAAAAGTAGGGAAGAAAAAGAAGGAAGAAGAACGAGAGGAAAAAAAGAAAAAAGAGAGAAGAAGGCCGATTCAAATAGGGTTTTAGTGATTTTGGTAGGGTATTTCGTTAATTTGATATATTTTTGTTGTTTATTTAATGTATTGATTTCATTTTCAGTCGAAATGAAAACGAAAAAAATGAAATAGAATTCTTGACTTAAGACATGTCAAGGGCATGTCTCTAATGAGGGAGACACGCTTGTGTCGTGTCTCGAGTCAAAACTTAATACTATTTTCTAATTTTCTTATTCTTTTTTGTATGTTTCTTATTTTTTTCTTTCAGTTGTTGATTCTTATTCTTTTTCTTGTTATTGATTTTATTTTTATTGTTTTTAATTCTTCTTTCTTTTTCTTTAGTGAGATTCGTAAGAGTATGCGTTATCGAACTATAAAAAAGGAAACAACACTAAAATGAATGAAGTATTGGTCGCCAGAACAAAGAGATATGACAAGACATATCCTTGCTGAAATTGGGTGGTAGAGGAAAGAGAAAATGACAAGAGGTAATTTTGATATTTTAAAAAAGAGATGCGTTGATAATAAAAAGAGTGTGCGGATATTCATCAAAAACAAGTTTGCGAGTTCCAGTGGACAGAAACGGTTAGCTGACCCTTCAAAAAAAGATTATGTTGCTCGCACCATTAGCTCAATGGGAGGGTTCTCCGCGCTGTTGCTGTTGGTGGAGGTTTAACTCTCGAAGGGTGCATGTATGAGTGTGTGTTAGACTTCTTCATCTTGTAAAAGATTAAAAGACAGAATTGATACACATCTTTTTATTATCTACACCTTTTTTTACCGTGATTTTGATTTTGCTCCTAAAATCAAAAAATTATCTCGATGCTCCAAACTGTTTGACTTTCTTTGTGTGTGGGTTGTCTCTTTACTGTTGAACGTCCCAATTCATTTCATGAGTGAGTCACGATTTGAAGCTTGATCCACCATACGATACTTAACCATCCATCGTCATAGTGCTTTGAATTCAATCAAAAAATAAAGAAAACGAAGAATAAAATGAACAAAAAGAAGATAAAAAGATAAAAGAGAACCAATTTGAAGAAAGTTTGAGTGATTTGGTGAGTTTCATTAATTTGTATCTTTTGTCATTTAATTTTTGGTTAGAATCAAAATGAAAAAATGATTTGAATTTCTCAACTCGAGACATAATTTTTTTCTTCTTAATTCAAAGAAGTGAAAAAGGAAAACACTAAAAACAAATGAAATATTGTTAGCTGAAATAAAGAGACCTTTGTTAGAATTGAGTGAGAGTTGTTAGAGTGAGTGAGAGAGAAAAAAGAAAATGTTAGAGGTAATTTCAGTATTAAAATAGAAAAAAAAAGTGTTGATAGTAAAAAGAGTGCCAATGGTAATCCAAACAGAGACGACACGGATCCAAACAAAATTTCTTCTCGGGTCACTTTGACCCAATCCAGATCCAACCAAGGTGCTTAAACCCCAACCCAAACACGGATATTTTGAGTTGGGTCCAATATGCAGCACTCTCTCAAGCTACAGCTTTTCTCGATGAGCCTCACATCTGTTTGATTATACATCTAACTCAACATGTTAATTTTTCGATCCTCAACATGTTCATTTCTAGACCAAGTATATTACCGTGGCCAAGAAATTGAAAAGCTAGTCCAAATCTGGATAAGGAAATGGAATTCACCAAACGCTAGCATTCAAAATGACGCTCTGTTCAACTTGAAACACAGGACACAAAAACGAATATAAGCAACAAAATCCCCATGACTCAGGCTATGAAGAAATTGCAGTTTGCCGAGGGAACCATAGAAGTATCCTAATAGCTGTTAACGGGAAGCCCTAGAACGAACATCAAAGATACACTAATCATGCCGATAATAAGGTCATACAGCAACTAGCTCTTTGTTTTCTCGCTGTGTTACTCCAGAACGCTATCATACATCTACTGGGAATACGTTGGTCCATGATGGATGCTGCACCGCCTGCTGGCCCCTTCCTCACGGCTCCACTTTCCTGACCTGGATATTGTGAGTTGTTTGTGACCGCCAAATCGGTTGCCGCCCACTCTGAAGTAAAGCAACCTCTTCTCCTTCTCTGACCATTCCATGGCTCTGAAATAGAAACCAGTTATCGTTGTCTTTTTCTGATACTACAAATGTCTAAACATGCAGCTTATGAACCCTCAAAAGTGTGTGTGTGTGTGTGTATATGTATGTTTATGTGTGTGTATGTGCACACATGCACATGCATGTGTGCGCATGCACGGTGCAATTCACAGGAAATATGATATCCCTCTCTCCATATTACTACACTTTCTGATAACCGCACCCTTGGTTCACCATCTTAACTGTAAAAGTACACATTGAATCTTCCTAGCGACAGAAACATATGCCTTTAAGAAGAAATAAGTTGTCTGGCATGTTCAACATAATTGCATACATAAAAGAGCTGCGGCTGACGGACAAAAGGCAACCATCAACAACCAAAGAAATAGCAACAGTAACATATTCCTTTAAGAAGAAATAAGTTGTCTAGCATGTTGAACATAACTGCGTACATAAAAGAGCTGCGGTTGACAGATAAAAGGAAATTCCATTTTCCATCAACAATCAAAAAACTTGGAATCAAACTATTTTATATCTTAGATGACCACCGGAGAACGTAAGAGCACTCAACAAGCTTGAACTTGCTCAGTCTGACGATTATGAACGAATATGAAACATCATAAATGTAAGCATGATCTAGAAAACAAAATCTGGGAAGTCAATTCGGACAATTCCCAGTAGCACAAGCAAGGGACCTACAGTAAGCCAAATGTCTAAACAGAAACAACTTATTCAGTCAGCCCTATTACTAAAGAAAAGCTCCAAAGGTGTTCAGATACCTTTAAGAAAGACAAGGCTGCTTTAAAAGTTCCCTCAGCATCATCCAAGAATTCCATGTATATTGGACATACACCTTGATACAAAGCTAATCTCTGCTTCACTCTTTCCCTACAATGACAACAGCAAACACGGGGAGCAACCAATTGGTTATATAACCCAAAATAAGTCAAATGATGTAGTCTCATAACATGGAGCATGATCGTGACAAGATCAGACACAGTATACGAGACAAGAAAAGCCATGCAACACCTCCCACATGAGAAAACAGATATGTACATGGGAGTAACGTAAACTGCTCGGCAAATTTGGAAAAAGATAAACTCCAGATGTCATAGTTGGCGAAAAACTCAGGTAAAGGTTCATACTCATCAGTAAATGCAAAAATGGTCCCAGAAGGACGATAGTGGCTGAGTAAGATTGCCATAAATCCAGTCCTTGTGAACACCACGATTGGTGTGCCTAGTGTATTGGACATCATAGTTGCATGGTATGCGAACATTTCACTCATGTGATTCTGCAATGTACAAGAAGACCCAGTGTGAGTCAAGGAAGGAAAGAATGAAAAGAAGATGAGAAACATGACTGTTGTGGAAAGAAAACTGAAGGATTCCATGTGCCAACCTTGAAAGCTCGACCAAGATTAGCAGGTCTTTCTCCTGGCAGAATGGTTTCTTCAGTTCTCAAAGATACTGTATGCATCACCTTTACTGCCTTCAATGGGAACCTGCAAGCAGTCAAAATCACGTTTAACTTTCTTCCTCAGATAACAATGAAGCATAGTTGGTCAGTGCAAGATGCATTCAACTTTGACTACTAGCAGAAATGGTCAAGTGTGCCAGGTACCGGAACTTGGTTGAATTTCCTGGGCCCGTCATGAAAACATAGATAAGAGACGGTGGAAGGCTGGAACCTATGTCAATTTTCATCTGGGATATTATTGAAAGAAACCATGACAAGTTCTCTTTGACAGTGAAGGAAAGACTTAAAATGACATCAAAGTTTTCAAAAGGAACCTGAATTATGGAAGGGAAGATGACGATGTTGAAGCAAAATAAATAAGACTGCCAATATACAGCATAGGACCATGAAAGTATAGAATAAGACGATTCAAAAATTCAGTTTTGTAATCTATAATAAGTTACGCAGCATACTTTCCATGAGCTGTTTCGCCTGACAGCATGACAGCATCAGAACCCTCACGAACTGCAATGGCGATGTCAGAGACTTCAGCTCTGGTTGGAGTGGGGTGGACGATCATGCTCTCCAACATGTTAGTTGCAACAATGACAGCTTTTCCCATGCTTCGGCATATCCTTATGATCTCTTCCTACAAGCAGAAATTGGGAAGTCAAACTTTTATTATGCCACCCCTTTCACAATACTGGTAGGAGAAAATAATGAAGTACAGTTACAAGCTGAGGCTTCAAATCAATCTCAATCTGCTAGACTCTCATAACTGAATTGTTTTACCACCCCATTTCAACACAATGCTGTTTCATTTGTTTATTTTGTATGCCTTCATCATTGATCGTTTTTATCATGTCAGTTGTGAAGAAAGTATGTAAATCACCCTTTTTTTTTGCACTAATTTTTATCTATCTTCTATGCGTAAAGTCAATTATATCCTAAATTACGTGTATAGGATTAGGCTTTAGTTCAAGGGTAAGGTAATTTTTACAGTTAGACCTCTAGATGCGTCTCCACTTATAAATGTTGTCAATGATCCCTTTTACCCTAATGTAATTGAAAAGAATTCATAGTTGTGTTTGTTCTCAAGTTCCTCTTCTCTCTTTTCCTGTTGAACTTGGATCAATCAGCAGTAGCCACTTTGACACTTGCAGAATACCACAAACTTAATTGCAGATTCCAAGTTCCAAAAATTCACCAACACATGGACAAATCCAAGTAGCCATAGTTATGAATTTCTGGCATGAATGGACGTTACCAAGCAAAGAAGTATCATAATGCAAAGCATGCAAATTGATGTTATTAAAAGCATTAAGCAAGATCTAAGGACCACACTTCAGAAAAATGCATAAAGAAAAGCCTGAACATGATTAAGCGGCCTCATCTAATCTGCAGCCTAAACATTAAAACCACAAAGGAAGAACATATTTCATGAATATGACACTTCTATATGTACTTGATTTATATAATCACATAATACCCAAAAAAACAGGAACAGATGGAAAATACATATTGCATGATCATCCTGAGATACTACATTATATGTAGCCAAAAGGTAAATCTTACTTGCAGTAGAGGAACCTCCTCAATAGGGAGCTCTGCTCCAAGGTCTCCTCTTGCTACCATTGCCTACAAGCCATCAGGTCAAGAACATAAGATGAGGCTTATTGAAAGAAAAAAGAAAAGAAAAGAAAATCGGCATTACTATCACAAAGCCTTACAAGTTACGACAAATTAATATCACATGAATATGGTTTTGAGTGTAGCTGCCAAATGCAGACACACACAATTGACCAAAACTGACCCTCGTGCATCTAGGAACAGGTCATGTTTCTGACAAGGAGTTAAGCTCTAAAACCATATACTGTCTGAACTTGCACGTGTGTATGGATAACTATAACTTATATAATGTCAGAACAGAGTGCCCTCGTAACACATCTTGCACTTCAGCCTTCTGAATTGAACAAATCAACCCTACGGTGAATTGCTGTTCAGGAAAGGTAAATGCTTAAACGCACCATAATCTAATTCAAACCTTTTTGCAACAGATGAAGTCAACCAGAAAACATAAGCAAGATTTTTAAAAAGAGAAGTGGCAGATAGGCACCAGACCATGAAAACATGAAACAAAAGCATAATTGCGAAAGAATCAGATTTAATATCATGAAAAATTCTAGGGCATGCTTCTCATTTTTCAATTTTTCACTGTGCAAGTGTTCACATGGCACGTGAAACCCTTCTAAAAACACTTGCTGTTGTATGTTTCACAACCATGAGAAGCAGGTTGCACGCCACTGCAGATATGAAAACTGGTTGCAGGTTCTATTGTTTGTTTCATGGTTGTGAAAAGAGGTATTTTCATATGAAGACACGAATTTCACAATAAATCAAGAATGACCTAAGAGCATGTTTGGTAAAATGCGCTTATTTCATATGAGGTAGCCCATTGTCACTCCATGAAACAAAACAAGAAAAACGTTGTTGCAATGGTTAGTGATGCAGTCATATCCGATTGGTCATCAAAGCAGGGATGTTACATTGGTTAGTGGTGCACTCTTAGCAAATTGCTCATCACAGTACAAAGAAAACGTTGGCAGGGGTGAGGGCTATCTCCAACTGTAACTTTGACATGAGTAGAAAACCATGTCAAACTTTTCCCACAGTTTCTCTAATGGTTTCAGGAAAATCATTTCTTAAATCTAACAGTGGATTGCACACCATTTCAGGCATCCAGTGCACTTTCCCATAGTTATAATACAAATAACAAATGATTTCAGCAGAAAAACTTTACATTTTCCATATCCCATATGAAAACTTTGCCAACAAAAAGCATGAGAGTATTTTCATGGTAAAGTAGGCTTAATTCGTATGAACTACCCAATATTCATATCATACAAACCAACGAAAAAAAGAGATTCACAGTAGTAAATGGTGCATTTGACCCCATTTAGCCAATTGAAGCCCCTGCTGAAAGGAAAATGCACGATTGCACTTTCATGGTAAAATGGGCTCAAATCAAATGCTACCCATTTTCACATCATGAACACAAACAAAAACAAATGTACACAGTAATTTAGATTGCATGAGAAACATTTTTTCCCAACAAAGAAAGAAAAAATGAAGAAACAGATGTACCACAAACACAATTATTTCATGGCAAAATGGGCTTTAGTTCCTCGCAACAAAAATTTGTTTTCACATCATGAACTCAAACAAGCAAAAAGTACTATAATTGGCCAATGAGGCATTCTTTTTTTCCATTGACCACAAGTATGAAAAAACTAATAAACAGGGAGCACTATACTGCTATGTCAACTTTCCTCATGGTTTCTCTAGTGGTTTTAGGGAAACCACAAACTTTTGGCATGGTTTCTCTAGTGGTTTTAAGAGACCACTACTTGTTTTCAACTCTGATATTGCCCAGTTCCTCACAGAGATGAAACAAAAGTAACAAATGCTTCCCATAGGGAAGAATTTGCATGTCCCATATCCCATATGGAAACTTTGTGCAATGGTAAATACAAGAGGAAATAAACATGTCGTTAATGGCAAAACAAGTTTCCCACCCTCAGTGTGAAAAGAAATGAAGCCTGATGTTGTACTGACAACTTCAGTGTATGCAACAAAGAGATGTACTCCGAAATACCCAGTTGTCAATGAAATCTCAGAGTCAGAATGTCATGGTTCATGAAAGAGTTAAACTTCTTGATCATTTGAGAGATGCTGAACCAAATTTAATATCATCCCAATCCTTTTCTGCAGAAATCAATATGAATATTATGTCCATATGAAACCACCATAACTTCAATCCCCACCCAGTACCCGCATACACACAAAGGCATGCAGAAAAAGATAGACACTAATAGAAAATTATCAAGAATAGGAAAACTAATCAAAATCTAACCAGTGATGGAAGGAAGTGTTGCACTTTTTCCTCTAACATTCAAATGCCTCCTTGACTTGAGCTCTCCTCCATCAATAACTTCACATTGATGTTCAAGACTCTCAAAACAATGCTCTACAGTATCCGTGCAAGCTTCCTAACTCGAATTGTGGTATATTTTGAGTGTTTCAGAATTTTTTCTTTGTATTTATTATTTTTTGGTGTTATTTACGGTTTTCTTTTTTTGAATGACAAAATATGAAGTTATTAAGTGTGTGGATATGATTTTTATTGCATTCATGAAGTGGGAGACACTCTATTTGAGTGTTATGTGAAGATTGAGGATTTATGAAGTGCTTTTATTTTTAGGTTGTTGATTGAATTGAAATGCTCAATTGAGATGGTAGGAAGGGGTGTTAGAGACTCTCAATCTCGGTTTGATGATCCGGCATGACAGTGGGGTATAACAGTTGAGGATTCCAGATTAAATATCAGATGTTTGTTTTGTGAGAAGGTGATTAGTGATGGATAAGAAAGAAGTTGCTTCTTACACAGGCAGAGTTAGAAGTTTGCCTGAAGGTCTTAAATGGCAATGTCTTCAAAATGATTGAGGCAGACCTTGCAGTGAACAGATGGTTTTATGATGCATGCATTCCATTTAATATAACAAATAGTTTTCATTTTCAAGTAATGGCACATGCAATCGCTAATATTGGATGTCCTCTTATCCGAAGTTGAGAAAAAAGATATTAGATAAGACCGTTATTGAAGTGCAAGAATATTATTCGACTTTGAGAGAGTCATGAAAGGATGCAAGATCCACTATCATGGCAAACGGATGGACAAATAGGCAAGGAAGGACCTTGTTAAACTTAATTGTCTATTATCCTAAAGAACTTATGTTTTTTAGAATTCTAGACACGTCAGAAGAGAGCCACACTGCAGAAATCCTAAGGCAAGAGTTTAATAAGGTGATATGCGAGGTTGGGCTAGATAATGTAGTGTTGCCAAGATATCACCAAATTTATTTACAATCATGCATTTGTATTGTGTATGATGAGGAGATATACAGATGGTGCAGAGCTTCTTCGTATAACTACAACTCGGTTTGCAACTAATTTCTTATCTGTACAAAGTATTATGAAGCAAAAACAAGCCTCGAAAAGAATGTTCTCCTCAAATGAGTGGCAACAATTTGCAGAGTTGCCTCAAAATAAAAGAAATAGAAAGTTGAACGAGATTTCAGAGACAGACTTAAGGAGTACATTTTGGAATGCATGTGTTACACTGTTGATGATTACATGTCCTTTAGTGAAGGTTTTGAGATTGACTGATAGCGAGAAACCATCTATGGGCTACCTTTATAAAGGTATGCATAGGGCAAAAGAAGCTATGATAAATAATTTTAATGGAAGAAAGAGAGATTATGTACCCGTATGGAAAATTATAAACAATAGATGAAACAAACAATTATGTTAGCCTATTCATGCAACAACATATTATCTAAACCCAATATTCAGGTACTCAGTAAGCTTCAAAAGGGACGGTAAGGTTAATCAAGATATCATTGATTGTATAGACAGATTAGTCCTTGATGAGAGTAGAGCATATATTATACATCGAGAGATGGAGATCTATGATAATGTTCTTCACTTAATGGGTTTTCCTGTAGCAATTCGCAACCGCACTAATATGCGCCCAGGTAAATTGTTTATCTTCGTATTTAAGTTTCTTAAATCTTATATTATTGTGGATTAAGTTCCTAATGTTTGTCTTTTTCTACATATGTTTGATGGAATAGGTTTGGAAGTGATTGCTCAAACCTTAGAGATTTTGCAGTAAGAGTTCTGAGCCAAACCAATAGTACAACGGGTTGTGAAAGGAATTAGAGTGTCTTTGAACACATCCATATGAAAAACCGCAATAGGTTGGAACATAAGCGGCTCAATGACTTAGTTTTCATCCGTTGTAACATGTGGCTTCGCGAAAGGTATCTTGTATTAGTTAGTACTTAAAGATTCAATTCAATATATTGTTTGACTTCAATTGATAATGTTATTTACTAATTACTTATCTTTCTTTCTTGTAGGCAATTAAAAAAAGATAAACAGAGAAGAAATCAAATTTGATATATTAGAAGACTGGATTATGGAAGATAACGAAGAAAATCTCTCCAGACTGAAGAAGACATTGCATGGATTAATTTGGAAGAAACATAACAGGAGATAAAGATTTTGATTTTGAAGCAAAAGATGGTGAGAATCTTCAGCAAGGAGAAGATGAAGATTATTTAGTTGATGATATTTATTATAATATGTAAATGTATTTTATTTTTTGCTTCAAAATATAAATTTTTTTTCAATTGTTCAATGGTGAAAGATCAATATGTACTAAACTTTGCATTATATGGATTCTTTGTAATTATCATTTTTTTCTGATTTTTTTTTATTTTTTTGATTTTTTTAGATTTTTACTATTTTTTAATATTAAAGTACGACACGATACAATACACTCATATCGTGGACCAAAACGATACACGATACAATACGCGTCGAACAACACTGAATAAGATACAGTTGGCCTCCTGAAATTTGCTATATCTATATGACACCATTTTTTATGCCCGAACCAATTATGAAGTGACTGCTCAGAGTTGGCACAATCAGAAGGGAAAGGATAAAAAAACTTTGAAATTCAGTATGTACATGAAGCAGTGAATTCATAATAATATAGCCTACTTGTGCTAGAAGTGGAGGTAATGCAAAACATAATTTGTATTCTTTCATATACGAAGTCTTCCTAACAGTTTTCAGCTAAGACACATTATCTGCACAAAAGCTAAGGTATATTTAGATATGAAACCTACCGTCAACGAGAAGCATATCTCCAACTTCCACATCATTAACAAAATCGTCATAATTGACACTGACACAGCTCTCTGAGCCAACCCCACTTTTGATGGTAAAAGTAAACTCCTGCCCAGGTGTTAGCGCAATTGGCTGAGGAAGATCACCGCTCCTCACCTCTGGACCCTGAGGTACAATAAAACTACATAAATATAGCATGATAAAAGACATAGAAACATGAAAGAGGAGGTAAAAAAAGAAATATTTAGCTAAGATATATAAATATCAGTATAAAATAACAGGCACAGTAGATCTCAGAAAACCCGTGAACACCTGCTCAAAACTATGAAATCAGGAAAATAACCAGGCCCTGAACTTTTCCTTTCCTGACCATTATCCAATAACTAATAAAACGAATCATGCCATCCTTGTGCAAAATATCATTCACAATAACTTAAGCAGTCAATGATATGTGATATGGCACAAGAATGCCACAGCCTTCAATTAACTGGGCCAGTGAGTTTTGGCTACATGCTCAGAAATAACTCTATGTTTTTCTGTCATTAAAAAGAGAAAGGAGTTAAAACACCATAATGCATAAAGTATTCAGAATGCAAATATGTTAAAAGAAATTCAGAATGACATTTCTTTGCAAACAGAAGCAGTTACATTAAAATAGTGGAAGAGGAACAAGGGATAGTTCACCTTAGTATCCAGCATAATTGCAATCACATTATCTTTCGATTGTGAGTTGTACTCCTTAACTAAATCAATAACCTTTTGGTGAGATGCATGATCCCCATGGGACATATTCAGTCGAGCAACATTCATTCCAGCCTCAGCCAACTTCCAGATCATCTCACGTGTGTTAGTTGAGGGACCAATTGTGGATACAATTTTTGTTTTCCTCCTAGCAGTTGATCTGGAGGAAATGCCAGATGGTGTGTCCACAAGTTTCTGGGCATCCCTATCATGGCCAAAGTTGACAATCCCCTGCTCAGTAGGATATAAACAATCAACTTTTAGATGTCAACAAAAGACATACTTTGTGACGATAAATATATTAGGAGAACTGATAAACAAGTAAAAAATACAATAATTAGCATAAACATGATGGAGACCTCATAGAAGAGAAAAAACATTGTATAAAATGGTTAACAAGTAACCACATAGCATTCCATATTGATAGACAGAGAACAATTGCTATTATTTCTACCAAACCAAATAAAACTGAAATCACCACTAACTCATTTTCATGGAAACCAGACCACGCAGACAGACTTAGCAAGGTCTATCTAGTGCAGAGCATGCTTCTGTTTTAACCATCTGGTTTATTTTACCGGGAAGAAACTTCTTGCTACATTTTGATGCCATTCCGATTTTCATGCTCATTTTTGTTTTTGTTTTTCCCTTGAAGGACACTTTTATCTTCATGTGTCCACACACTGTTTGTCAAGAGGAAGGAAAGATTAAACATATGTTTATACTGGAACTTGTTGGCTAAAAACAAATTATATGTAGATGAACCAATATGAATGCATTCAGGTTACAAATTTAAGTAGAATCGGAACAAAATGTAGAAACAAACTAAGGAAACAGACACACACACACGACCTCCGCGGGGAAGGCGGGCAGGATCTCGGGCTCCGACTGCTTCGTCCGCAGGCTCGTCGCCTGCACACCTCGCTGACGCTTCCGCAAACGCACATTCACCGGAAGAATGAATTTTTCAGCGAGCGGAGATATGAGAGAGGGAGAAGCGCCATGGAAAAAGCGTTGCTTGTGGATCGACCCCGACGATATGAGCTGAGCCATCACTCTACCCACTTACACAAACCAAACCAACAAGCGAATGACTCTCTCTCTCCTTCTCTCCCTCCTATAAGGTAGAAGAAGCCGCCATTAAATACGGAAGCGACGGAGGGAGGAGAACTTCGGTTGTATCGAAAGCTGAGCGCCTTCTCTTTCACCGCTTGGCGGCCCACTTTGGGTGGGGATGCAGATGTGTCCCACGACGATAAATTCGACGATACGTAAAATGTCGTCACTCCATAAAATATCGTTTTAAAAAACTTACTGTTGGCCCACTTTGGGTGGGGATGCAGATGTGTCCCGCGCTGTTGGTGGAGAGTTCGACTCCCAGAGGGTGCGTGTTAGGCTTCGGCCTCCTCTTGTAACTGGAAAAGAATGCTACTGTGATCAAGAAAACTGGTGGTTCGTCGACGATTGGAGAACTCACTATGTTGGCACTCAACTGAGCCAAAATCAGATACTATATGTAACTTAAAAGTTTGGGGCCTAAGTATAAAAGTTTTGAGTCCTTTTGAGGCCTACAAAATAAATTTAATTTTCGAGTGCGTAAGGTGGTTGCCTTAGTCGCCTTGTTCGTCGACAGTAAGTGGTGGAGGAGACCTCGTTATGTTGGCACTCAACTTAGAGAAAATGAGATCATGTAACTTAAAAGTTTGGGGTCCTTTCAAAGCCTAAATAATGAACTTAACTTTTGAGGGGGAGTTAATTCAAGCCCCTCAGGTAAAATGAGGACAGCCCCTACATTCAAACCTCCCTTTTTACCAACCCAATGCGAGCTTTTCTATTTTGACTTGTTCCCCCGCCGTGATCGAATGAGATAAGAGGCTCGTGGGATTGACGTGAGAGGGTAGGGATGGCTATATTGCTGGGAGCGAACTCCATGCTAATATAAAGCGCATGGATACAAGTTATGCCTTGGGATGAAAGACAATTCCGAATCAGGCCCCCCCGGTCAGTGCAATGGGATGTGTCTATTTATCTATCTCTTGACTCGAGATGGGAGCAGGTTTGAAAAAGGATCTTAGAGTGTCTAGGGTTGGACCGAGAGGGTCTCTTAACGCCTTTTTTTTTCTTTTCTTATCATCGGAGTTATTTCAAAGGTAGTCACCTTACCTAGGAGCTACCTTGTGTAGTAGCAGTAAACTCAACAACAACAACCAAGTCTTTTCTCATTTTAGATGGGGTCGGCTGAAAAACGATGTTTAAGCCGACATAACCTTTATTGCAACCTAAGTGTCACCATTTGGCTCATTGGCTCTTTAGTGAACATGCTACTACTAGTCAAGTTAGAGGATCTAAACATGAGCTGCTTGTTAAAGTTGAACATAGTGGCTTACATGTATAACTTTAGTCAAAAATTTTAACTCTTAATTACTAAACGCACACTTTTGTTTCTATTTTACTTTTGTTTACCACTCTCTCCTCTCGTTTCTCTCTAATCTCTTCTCTCATCTCTTGTTATGCTCTTGCCTCTCTTCTACAGTTTCTCTATATCATTCAAACCCGTTAGCTCTCTTTCTCATGCTACCGACTGTTGTGATTGCCAAAGTATGCCTTTCATCATATCCACATTGTCATCGAAGGCCTTTTCTTTTCTTTCTTCATCCTAAGCCCTCGTCTCCTCTTTTAAAGAGGTGCTGCATAAGATGTGTGTCTCCTCTTTGAAGGAGAGACACGTCTCATACATCTCCCTTTAAGTGAACACGCGTCTCTTCTTTAAGAAAGACTCATGTCTCTTATGTTTCATCTTTAAGAGAGACATTCATTGCGCATCTACCAGGAATGCATCTCTCTTAAAGAGGATATGCACAAGATAGGCATCTCTTCTTTAAGAACGATGTGCGAGGTGGTACATTTCTTTCTCTTTTAAAGAAGAGAAACACTTCTTTAAGAAAAACGACACACTTAAGGTACATCTCTCTTCAAAGAAAGGTGCATTCCGGACAATCTCTTCTAAAGAAGAGATGCCTGAGTTGTGGCTCCTCATAGACGTGGTGTTTGAATAACTTAAAAATTTGAGAATTTTCAGGCTTAAGAGGTATGCTCTTAGACAAAAAGTTAAGACAGAAGTTATTTTTATGGAGCTTCCTCATAAGAATAAAAAATTTGATTGGTCATACACTCAATTAGTTAGGTTAACATGGTTCTCTAGCCTATATGTACAATTTGATTGTGAACTTAGTGCTCCTTAACTTGGACTGTAATATATGAACATGTGTGCGTTTTGCACTGCGATCAAGAAGAAGGTCGCCTCTTTCATCTTCTGCTCCCTTTGGAGCCACTGGAAGTAGAATGGCATTACACAACAGTAAAAGCAAATGGTTCTCGAGTGCAGAAGGAACCGATTCAAGGTTAGGCCTGGTCCGTGCGGCCTGCAGACGAATTAACAATAACCTATTTCCCCCTAGTTATCCAATTTATGTATTTGTAGCAGAAGATTCAGAATAAAATACAACAAAGAAAACCATTTCAATTTCTTCATGAAAAATTTATTGCCATTATCTTGGTCTCTCTCTCTCTCTTAACAGGTTCCTAAACGCCGGGGATTGGGAACTGGGTTGTAAGGCCTTCAACTCTAGTTTTCAGATCCAATACCTTATTCCTGAGAGGAAACTCTTGAGACTCAACAAACTCGAGGAAATCCTTCAGCTTGGTACCTTGGACGGCATTCTTTGCCTCGAGTGCTATCTGCACACCCTCATGGACAAAATCTGCAACCAATACAAAATCGGCCTCCTTGAATCCTCTAGTAGTCAATGCTGGTGCTCCAATGCGAATGCCACCTGGAACTACGGCACTCTTGTCACCTGCAAAATTGGGGCCTAATCATCAAAACAAAGTGGTGAAATGAAAGAGAACAAAGCATATGTATATATGTATATATATATATATATATATATATGTATATATATATATATATATGTATATATGTATATATATATATATATATGTATATATATATATATATGTATATATGTATATATATTTATATATATATGTATAGAGAGAGAGAGAGAAATTAATCGCTGAGAGAGAGAGAAATTAATCGCTCATGCATCTATGCTTAAACATTCTCAAAAATCTCAACCATTCAATGGTTAGTTGAAATTTAAATTTCAAAAGTAAAAAGTATTTTGTTCTCTTAAATATCAAAGGGCTGAGATCTTTAAAAAAAAATAGAATACGAATGAGTGTGCACATGAACTAGAAAATAAATTCATGTACACATGCATCTATGCTTAAACATTCTTTAAGGATCTCAACTGTCTGATCATAAATATCAATAGCTGAAATTCAATTTTCAAAAATTACCTTAATACTTATTGCAAGTGTAATAAACATACTCAATACTATTTGCTTTTTGAATTAAAGATGTCAACCATTGATCTTAAATGATCTTAAAGATCAAACGGTTAAGATCTTTAAAAAGATCATAGCATGGATAAGTGTAGACACATAGTAGTCTACACTATCTCTGACTATATATATATATATATATATAAGAGAGAACATAGTGTCCATGCTCAAATCTATTTGAAGATCTCAACCGATCGATATTTAAGATCAAAGGTTAGATCTTTAAAACAAAAAACAGAATAATACCCCGTACATTTAATGCACCTGTAAAAACTATCATGGTACTTCTTTACTTTTTAAATTTAAATTTAAACCATTAAATATCATCGATCAAATTGTTGAGATCTTCAAGGATGTTTGCGCATGAATGGAGTGTGCACATTTACCATGTTCTCTCTCTCTCTCTCTCTCTCTCTCTCTCTCTCTCTCTCTATATATATATATATATATATATATATATATATATATATATATATATATATATATATATATATATATATATATATATGTGTGTGTGTGTATGTGACCGTGCATGCATGTACACGTGCATGTGCACGTTCATTTGTGTGTGTGTCTGCGTGATCACGCACCAGGAACAGAATTCTTGTTTAGAGTGATTGAGCTTATATCCAAGATTTTCTCAACTCTTGCACCGTCGATTCCCTTCATATCAGAAAAGCATAATCAGTAAGCATAAACAGAAAACTGATAGGGAAAAGAAAGACCGAGTTAATTGCATAAAAGATGTCACTGATGTGCAGAACTATTCACAACACGAGATAAGAGCCGCCTAGACCCTCAGATCACAATAAACCAATGAAGGAGAACGAAGCACTAGTTGCCAAGAGTTCCTTGAGATGATAAGCCTGGACTTTGAAGCCATTAGTTAAGTTCTCCTGGCATGACCTTACTTTTAAGTTCAAAATCCTGAAGTTGACAGTGGGACCCAAGAAAGGCAGCTCAGTACAACTTCCTATTTGTGCCTCTCACATGATCCCAGCTTGAGAGAACTCGAGCACAATTGACATGCATGGTAAAGGTAGGCCCTTACACGCCTCCAATTCAAAAACTCTATAGAATTAGATGGAGTTTCTTCTATCTTGCATTTGAGAATAACAATCAAATTCTATGAAAGAAAATCTATGTGCGCATAATAAACACTTGTGGAACTAAAGGTCATGTACATGCTAGCTTGAAGCACAAACGTGAAAAGGAAAGGAAAAATGTGAGTTTACTTACCATAGGCCTCAAATCCAGTAACACAAGATGATTATCAGTTCCGCCGGAGACCAGCTTGTATCCCAACTTCATCAAACGGTTGGCCAGAGCTTTACAGTTGGACACAACCTGCATGAAACTATACTGTCATTGGAGATTGTTGGAAAAGTATTAGCTAAACGGAGAAAACTCAGACAGTGTTGTGCTCATAGATTCAGTTGACTTGATTCTTTTCAATTCTCATAAGAACAGGACAACATATTAAGCTTAAATGATAATGTCAATTAGAGTCAGGAACATAAACAATCAACTGAAGAGAATCCATTAAGCTATATCACATTGACACTTCATGCCTAACCGTGTTACCTGTATCACACCATATCACACGATACACCTAAGGACCTTTTATAAAGATCCTTAGCTAAACAAAAACCCGCGCTTTTGTGAGATTTCTAACTTTCGTTTTGGGTCTTCAAGACCCTCCAAAGTGATTTCCAGCTACGGGGAGGCATCTCCAACCGTTCAAGGGTTTTAAACACCAACATCACTCCGTTAGTGGTATCACCAACATTTTATGGTTGTGGTATAAGTTTTTTTTTTTCTCTTTGTATTTAGTGTTTTCTTGTGTTATTTGTTTTTTTCTTTTTTTAAATGACAATATATGAACTTATGTTATGAAACTCTGCCCATGTAAGGGATCACCCTTGCATTGCCGGTCCCAAGCCCGGATAAAAGAGAAGGGTTGTGTTAGGCTTCCGACAACCAACATAAAACTTCGTCGGATTTTTATAACATGAATTACAAAAATTATGAGCATTGCTTTGGGCGTGTCCACTTAGCGACGTGCTTAAGAGCCCGAATGCAGTAATAAGTAAACAAGGGCCACTACATTTTCGCCCGAATGTAGTAAATCAATTGCAGAGAGGGTTCCCACGTCATGGACAGGTATGGGTAAAGAAGTTAGTCCTGCTACACTGCCGCTCGAATATAGTGAATAATTTTCAGAGAGGGTTTCCGCATTTTGAATATGGATGGATGCGAGGGGTAAGAAAGCTAGTCCTAGATAATAAGATTCATATTGGTTCTTGGAATATCAGAACATTATCCGGTAAGCTAATGGAGGTGGTAGATACAATGATTCAGAGAAAGATTTATATTCTATGTTTACAAGAGACAAAATGGGTTGGAGAAAAAGCAAAGGAGATAGAGAATATAGGTTTTAAATTACGGTACTTAGGTAAAGAAAAGGCTCGAAACGGAGTTGGTATTATCATAAATAAAGATTTAAAGGATAGCGCAGTAGACATACAACGATATGGTGACCGAATCATCACGTTGAAATTAGTATTAGGAGCAGAGGTTTTGAATATACTTTGTGCTTACGCACCTCAAGTAGGACTAGAAGAAAGTATAAAGACAACTTTTTGGGAAGAGTTAGATAAGGTGATTCAAAAGATTCCACAAAGGGAGATGATTTGTTTAGGAGGATACTTAAATGGGCATGTTGGTAAAGAGGCATTAGGATATCAAGGGATTCATGAAAACTTTGGTTTTGGGAATATAAATGAGGAAGGTAGGGAGATTTTAAATTTTGCTATAGCATTTGATCTATTTATAGTCAATACAATCTTCAAAAAATGAGATGAACATTTAATTACTTATAAGAGTGTACTTATAAGAGTGGCTTATCACAAACACAAATTGATTACTTTATTTGTAGAAAAAAGATAGAGCGTGTTGTAAAGATGGTAAGGTAATTCCAGGAGAAAGCTTAACAACTCAACATCGACTTTTAGTTATAGATTTACAAATTAAAAAAATGGACAAAGAAGAAAAGAGTGTATCAAGCTATTCGGACTAAATGGTGGAACCTCAAAAGCGAGAAAGAAGATATATTTAAACAGAAAGTACTTCAAGGAGATGTTTAGAACTATGTTGGTACACATATGTGGAACAATATGGCTATACATATTAGGAAAGTGGCGAAAGATGTGTTAGGTGTATCTAAAAGAGGTGTACCGGCACAAAAAGAAGCTTGGTGATAGAGTGAAGTAGTGCAAAATAAAATCAAGGCAAAGAAGGCATGTTACAAATTACATTATGCTAAGAAAACTAGTGAAACTTTAGAGGCTTATAAGAAAGCAAAGAATGAAGCGAAAAAGGTCGTGAGTGACGCAAAAGCTAAAATTTAGGAGGATTTATATAAAAAACTCAACTCAAAAGAGGGAGAAAGAAATATTTTTAGGATAGTTAGGGCTAGAGATAAGAAAACTAAAGATCTTAATTATGTTAGATGCATAAGAACGATGATGAAAAAATTCTATTGGCAAATGATGATATAAGAAATAGATGGAAAAACTATTTTTATAAGCTTTTTAATGAAAATAAAGATATTATTATTAGTTTAGGAGAGTTAGCCAAATCAGAAAAATATATAAACCATAATTTCTACCGACGTATTCAAAAGAATGAAGTTAAAGAGGCTTTTAAACATATGAAGGGTGGTAAATCAGTAGGACCAGATAATATTCCAATAGAAGTTTGGAAAATACTAGGAGAAATAAGAATCACTCGGCTCATAAGACTATTTAATGAAATATGAAAAAAGCAAAAGATGCTCAAGAAATGGAGAGTAAGTACACTTATACCCATATATAAGAACAAGGGAGACATTCAAAATTGTGCGAATTATCGAGGTATCAAGTTAATGAGCCATACTATGAAATTGTGGGAAAGAATTATCGAATGTAGGTTAAGACAAGTATCAAGTACAACAAAAAACCAATTTGGATTCATACCAGGCAGATCTACTGTTGAAGCGATTCACCTTTTGACACGTCTTATGGAACATTTTAGAGCAAAAAAGAAAGACCTTCACTGTTAATGTATGTAATAGGGAGCACAGGCCCTTAGGGCCCGTGCTAACTTGATATGGAAGGAGCTCCCCAACAACTAGTGTTGGCCAGCCAGCACTAGCCCTCTTCTTGACCTCTTTTGCTCTTACATCAAGTGTGTTGTAATGTCTTTAAATAAGACACCATCTCATCAATAAATTAATGATGTTTTGGCACTGCTTTTGACTTGTTTGTATATGCTTCTACTCTCTTGTTTGTTATACTTAAAGATCAGCATTCATTCTTGAATGTCATTTGACTCTTGGCGATTTGGTGGATTTGATTCGTGAGGTATCAACCTTCGACTATCGACAAATATTCACATGATATCAGAGTCTCGGATTGAAGAAATCGAGTGCATTGAAAAGCATGTCACCAGTGCAAAATTTGAAGAATTATACCAAACTTGAGGATAGTTCATAATTTTTTATTTTGCATAAAATGGAAGGTAAAAACGAGTCGTTTAGATGTATCCTAGACCTAAAATGTTACCTAAGTTGGGCTAGAACCACGAAAAATTATTTTTTGTCAAAAGATTTTTGGGATTACATCAATGGAACCATAAAGGAACCAACCTTGAACATCGATGGTTTGGATGATGATGAAATCGTCAAAGCTCAAGAAAAATACAAGTTAGATTTGAAATTATGGGAAAAGATGAATGCAAAAATCACATGGATTATTTGCCAAAATGTGGACGAAAAACTTAGAAATAGGATTTGCTTTTGAAAATGCGTTTTAAACGTGGGAATACTTGAAAAAACTTCATTCTCAAGACGATTTTGTTTTCCAAATTGATCTAATGGAAATAATGGTTACGCTAAAACAAGAGAACCTAAGCATTAGAGACTACTATAATGAATTTTCAGAGTTATAGACACAATTTAAGAAGTTTTGATAAATTTGAAAATCTTCACAAATTAGATGAATTTCATGAATTTCTAGACAACCAATATTTCTTCTTGTTTATGCGTGGGTTAAGAGACGAATTTGAAAATATTAGATCAAACCTTATACATAGAAAACCTAGACCTAGAGGGGATTCTTTTTTGGCCGATCTTGTTATGGAGGAAACAAGATTAAAGAATATGAATGTGGCTAAGGAAGTCGTGCTTGCCGCATAAAAGCCGGGAGCAAACTTGAAGACCTACAAGCCTCCGCATGCAAAGAACAATGAAGGCATGTCAAAGAAGCCCATGGGACTACAGCCTAACAAAGACACTATTTGTCATTATTGCAAGGAAAGTGATCACATCAAAACCACTTGTCCTCTACTTTGAAAAAAGAGTGGAAACGTGAGAGTCGTAGAAGAAGGAGGTGTCTTGCCTAACAACATCAAAACGTACATAGAAAAAAAATTCAAGAAAAAAGCAAGTATCTCCGGGAATGCATTATCCACTTCTCAAGGTATATCTTGGTTTTTAGATTTCGGTGTATCTTTTCATTTGACACATAATGAAGATGCTTTGATTAATTCTTGTGAAACCATTGGAAAACATGTGTTTACGGCCAATGGAACAAAACTCCAAATCAAAAAAATAGGAAACTTTGGAAAAAAAAAATTTTAAATTCAAAATGTAAGTCTTATACCTAAACTTAATTTGAACTTACTTTCAGTTGCTCAAATATGTGATAATAATTGTATAGTCACTTTCTCATCCAAACATTGTGTGGTGCATGATCACCTATCGAGGAAGGTGATTGGTCAATGTCATAGAGCAAGTGGACTATACAAAATGGATTATCTTGTTATGCCAGATTTTGAGTTTTGTAACGTAGCCCAAGAAGCTACTCTTTGGCATAAAAGACTTGGACACTTTGACTCTCAAAAATTATGTAATATTCCATTGATGAAAACAATTAGAGAGAAAAAAGTTTGAATGTAAAGATTGTACTATTAGAAAATTGCATCATCTTTCCTTTGAAGAAAGAAATTATGTACCAAACAAAGCTTTTGATCTAATACATTCGGATGCTTGGGGCCCTGCGCCCGTTGTCTCTAAAGGAGGAGTTCAATACTATGTAATTTTTATGGATGACTTTACTCGCTTTACATGGATATATCTCTTAAAACATAAATCCGAAGTGTTTGAAAAATTTGTAGTTTTTTGTAATATGATCAAAAACCAATTTGGAGCCACTATTAAAATCTTTAGATCCGATTCGGGAGGAGAATACATGTCTAATGAATTTCAAAAATTTATTGAAGTAAATGGTATTTTTCATCAAAAATCATGCACTAAAACACCCCAACAAAATGGTCTACCCAAAGAAAACATAGACATGTTATTGAAACTTGTAGAACTATGTTAATTGCTAGTAGGGTTCCTAAATACTTATGGGCCGAAGCTACTCTTACTGCAGTATATCTCATAAATAGAATGCCTTCATCCAACCTTGAAAATACTTCACCTTTTGAAAAATTGTATAATATCTCTCCATACTACGAGCGACTTAGAGTTTTTGATGTAGATGTTTTGTGTACACAGATAAGAATGATAAACTGTCACCTAGAGCTATTGAATGTGTATTCCTTGGTTATGGCATTGACAAGAAGGGTTATAGGTGTTTTGATCCTATAGAAGACAAATTATATGTGTCTAAGGATGTAAATTTTTTTGAGAATAACACTTATTATGGCCCAAACCCTTGGAGAATTCTGAACCTGTCATCTCTCAAGATTTTTTTGAACTAGAAGATGATGATTGTGACTCAGTAGATCATCAAGATCCTCAAGAAAGCCCTGTTACAGACAATGACACTTCACACACAACTATTAATACCCAATCAATTGTCAAACCCTTCCCCTCATATTATTCAAGACGTCCTAGAGAACCCAATGATGTCCATATAGAACCTGATACTACAAGATTAGAACCCAGGGTTTCAAAACCTCCCCAGCGATTTGTGTCCTATGAATCTTTTGAACCACAACGGAAAAATTTGATTGCCACCCTTCGTTAGGTTAAGAAACCGAGGTTCAATCATCAAGCTAAGGGTATCCCAAAATGGGGAGATGTTATGAAAGACGAACTCAATGCCCTAGACAAGGCTAAGACATGGATAATTGCACCCATACCAAAGGATAAGAAAATCATTGGATATCGATGGGTCTATAAAATCAAAATTCATAGCAATTGTCACATTGAGAGATAAGGCTAGACTAGTCGCTAAAGGTTATGCCCAAGAATATGGAATTAACTATGATAAAACCTTTGCCCCAGTAGCTAGAATGACCACAATTAGAATTCTCATAACTACTAGTGCAATTAGGTAATTGAACATTTATCAACTCGATGTTAAGAATGCTTTTCTAAATGGTTATTTGAATGAAGAAGTCTATATGAGTCCTCCCGGTCTCAACCTTCCTCTTGGTCATGCTCTTAAATTGCGAAAAGCCTTTTATGGTTTGAAACAGACTCCTAAAGCTTGGTTCGATCGATTTAAAAAATTCATACATTTGCATAATTTTACGACTTGCTATACTGATATTACATTGTTTGTACGAAGAACAAAATAAGGCATTGTCATTTTGCTTTTGTATGTGGATGATATGATCATCACAAGAAGTGATGAAGCAGGAATTGCAGAAGTTAAACTTAACCTTCATCATGAATTTGACATGAAAGACTTGGGTCTGCTGAATTATTTTTTAGGTATTAAGATAACTAAAAATAATTGTGGTTACTTTATGTCTCAAACAATGTTTGCTAATGATATTATTGAAAGATCTGGTCTTACAGATATCAAGATTATTGACACACCGAAAGTTCTAGGCACCAAGTTAGGATCCACTGATGGTGAGAAACTAGCTGATCTCACCCCATACCAACAGCTCATAGGTGCCCTTACTTATCTGACAATTACTAGACCAGATATTTCTCATGCAGTACACACGTAAGTCAATTTCAGCAGGCACCCACTTCTATTTATATGAGTATTGTTTTGCGTATTATTCGATATATTAGAAATACTGCCCACAAGGGGATTCTCTTAACTTCTTCTTCTTCTTTTAATTTATCTTTATATACGGATGTTGATTCGGGTGGACATGTCAACGATAGACACTCTACGACTGACTTTTGCATGTTTTTATGTGAATCTCTTATTTCCTAGAAGTGCAAAAAGCAACAGAACGTGTCCCTCTCATCCACCGAAGCTGAATATCGAGCTATGGCTACAACTACGATGGAGATATCTTGGATCACAGCCATTCTAGTAGATATGGGAGTCTCTTTGCAACATCCTGTCATCATGTATTATGACAACAAAAATGCCATGTACATTGCCTCCAACAATACTTTCCATGAGAGGACAAAACATATCGAGATGGACTGCCACTTTGTTCGTGAAAAATGCCTGAATAAGAAGATTTCACTGTGTTATGTCACATCTGATATGCAGTTAGCAAACTTCTTCACTAAATCTCTTTCGGCTACTCGGTTTTAATTTTTGTTAGACAAACTTTCAATGTATACCCCGTAAGTTTGAGGGGGGTGTTAATGTATGTAATAGGGAGCACGGGCCCTTGATATGGAAGGGCCAAGGCCAGCCAAGCCCTAGCCACAGTCGTTGGGAGCTCCCCAACGGCTTCTTGACCACTTTTGCTCTCACTTCAAGTGTGTTGTAATGTCTATAAATGAGACACCATCTCATCAATAAATTAATGTAATCTTGGCACTTTTGTGTATGCTTCCGCTCTCTTGTTTGTTATACTTAAGATTGACATTCATTCTTAAATGTCATTTGACTCTTTGCGATTTGGTGGATTTGATTCATGAGGTATCAACCTTCGACTACCGACAAATATTCACACTTCACATGATATTTATTGATCTAGAAAAAGCTTATAATAGAGTACCGAGGGAGGTTCTTTGGAGAACTTTTGAAAAAAGAGGTATCCCATTGACATACATTAACCTTATAAGAGACATGTATGATGGTGCAAAAACATGTGTGAGGACTCATGAAGGAATGACAAACTTCTTTGAAGTTAATATTGAGTTACATCAAGGACCAACTTTAAGTCCATACTTATTTATAATGGTGATTGATGAATTATGGTGTATGTTATGCAGATGACATTGTATTAGTGGAGGAGTCTAAGGAAAAAGTTAATAGAAAATTGAAACTATGGAGAGAAAAATTAGAAAGCAAAGGCCTCCGACTTAGTAGAACACAAACACAATATATATGGAATGTAAGTTTGATCATTTGGTTACCTTAGAGGACATAGAAATTAAAATTGACACACATTACATCCCCCGAAAGGAAAGTTTTAAATACCTAGGGTCAATTTTTCAGAGTAATGGAAGAATTGATGGAGATGTTACACATAGAATTAATGCTGGTTGGTTAAAATGGAGAGGAGCATAAGGTATTCTTTGTGATAAGAAGATACCATTAAAGTTAAAATGGTAAATATTATAGAGCAGCAATTAGGCCTGTCATGTTTTATGGTTATGAGTGTTGGGCATATAATCATTACAAAAGATGTCTGTGACAGAAATGAAGATGTTGAGATGGATGAGTGGTCATTACAAGAAAAGACTGTATTCATAATGAGGTTATTAGAAACAAATTAAGAGTGGCACCAATACAGGATAAAATGAGAGAATATTGTTTAAGATGGTTTGGACATATAGAAAGAAGATCTAAAGAAGAACCTTTAAGAAGGTTAGAAAAACTAACTTTGGAAAGTATTAAAAGAGGTAGAGGGCGACTACAAAAGTGTTGGAAAGAAACAATAAAGAATGATCTAGCTTATTGTGAGTTAACTGCTAACATGGCACACGATAGAGATCTATGAAAACAAAGAATCCATGTAGTCGACCCCGTCTAGTATGGAAAAAGGCTTAGTTGTTATTGTAATATGTCAACTTATGAAGTGGGTGTGAATATCCTTTCGTTGTATTTGTGAAGTGGGAGATACTCTATTTAAGTGTTTTGGTGGTTTATGAAGTATTTTTTTTTATTAAGATTGAAATATTAAATTGAGATGGCAGAAAGGGTATTAAGGACTCTCAATCTCGGTCCAATGATCCGAGCATGGCAGTGGAGTACAACAGGAGAAAAACAAATTGAAAATCACGTGTTTTTCGTGAGTGATTAGTGGTGAAATTTCTCATTTTAAACATTACCTAGAAGGGAGTAAGAAAGAAGTTGTTCCTTGTAGAGACAAAGTGAAAAAAGTGTCAAAAGTCATTAAATGACAATATCTACAGATAATTGAGAGTATAGTTAAGAAGAGACAACAAAATGATGATATATTAATGTTTGAGGAAGAGGATGATGTTGTTGGACTTTGATACCATGATGTATGCTGCACCTAGGACAGGGGTTGGTAGTAATAATTCTTAACTTACAACCAAAAAAAAGAGGATTGTTGAAGATGTTGGAAGTGATAGAAGAATAAGGGTTAAAAGAAGATCTTATTCTGGTGTACAATCATTTTTTTTCTCCTCATACTACACCTGATGCTCAATATGGAATTCGTATTCCTATGACTTCAAAGCAATTGCATGGGCAGGCAAACCTTGTAGTAGGAAGATGGTAGGAAGATGGTTTTATAATGCATGCATTCCATTTAATGCAACAAATTCTTTTCATTTTCAAGCAATGGTAGATGCCATTGCTAACATTGGTCTAAGGTATAAGATGACATCTTATCAAAAGTTGAAAGAAAAACTATTAGATAAGATTGTCCCTGAAGTCCAAGTGGATTATTCGACCTTGAGAGAGTCATAGACGGAGACGAGATGCACTGTCATGGCATACGGATGAACAAATAGGCGAAAAAGGACTTTGTTAAACTTTTTTTTTATTATCTTTAAAGGACTTATATTTTTAAGATCCCTATACACGTTAGAGGAGCGGCATTCTATAGAGATTCTAATGCAAGAATTTAATAAGGTGATATTATAGGTTGGGCTTAATAATGTAGTCCAATTAATTACAGATAATCCAACTAACTATAAAGCAGTTGAAAAGGAGTTAGCTGATACTTATGTGACTTTTTATTGGACACTATGTATAACTCATTGTCTAGATCTCATCCTTGAGGACATTGGAGAGATGGATGAGGTAAAGGCAGCAACTGAGTGTTGTTAAAATATTACAAAATTTATCTATATCCATGCTTTTGTATTAATAATGAAAAGGAGATATACAAACGGTGCAAAGCTCCTTCGTATAGCTGCTATTCGATTTGCAACTAATTTCTTATAAGTACAAAGCATTGTTAAACAAAAACAATCCTTGAATAGAATGTTTTCCTCGGATGAGTGATAACATTTTATAAAGTTGCCTAAAAATAAAATGAATAGAAAATTGAATGAGATTTCAAAGACAATCTTTATGAATAATATTTTAAAACTCCTGTGTTAGACTATTAAGGATCACATGTCCTTTAGTCAAAGTTTTGAGATTGGCTGATAGCGAGAATAAGCCATCTATGAGCTATCTTTAGTATTAAAAAATGATACAGGGTGATACGATACGTACCATAGACCAAAATGATACACGATACAATACGCGTCAAACAACACTGATACCCAACTTGAATGGTCAACAGTCAGCCATGTCGAGGTTCATGTTTGTCCCTTTTTAACAATAAAAGATTCTCTCCATCCCTCTTTATCTTTTTTCTCTTTCACCCAATTGTTTCTCTCTCTCTCTCTCACCCATCACACACATATACACATGCGATGATCACATTCACTTATCAAGAATTGCCCCTGATTGATGAAGTTAAGGAATGGATAATAATATCCAAGGGAAATTCAAGATGGTTGCAAAGGGCAACTTGATTTATAATGACAAGATTCATGAAATTGTTGTTAAATGTAATAGGATGAACTCACTCCACCGTCTCGTGCATATGCTTGCCCTCATGTACTATGAGCAGAGCATCTCAAGCTTCCAGCACCAGGTGGGCACTAAAGAGTATCTACAGGCAAGATTTTTAATAATTTTATCATACAAGTTGAAAGGATGAACAATTATCCACACTAATTTTAGTAGGTGCATTCGAGGTACTAGAAGTTATAGCATGTAAAAATGAATAATTATCCACACTCTATAGCCAACAAATTATAGATTTTGCTTCTTGAAGGTATAGGAGAGTTGGTAGGAGTGTAGCAAGAAAGGATGCACTGGATCCCAGTTTTCACTTGGTGGCGATTTCATGGTGCAGATGCTACATGAAAAGCAACAGCTACGATGTCTTCAGAACAAGAACCTATCAGCACATAATCTGTGAACAGGGAATGGAATAACCATAGCTACATCCATACTGTGAACAGGAAAAGCTTAATGAAATTTTATGCCGATGCCACAAAACATAATCATTTGAGCCTTCAGTTGCTGGATGGGTCAAATTTTTGTAGGGTAAATTTGTTTTTGTTGTGTATTTAAAAATCATCGCTTTCTTCATGTACTAATCATAAAAATGTGCAAGAATTAATAAGGAGGACCAACAAAAAATCAAACATAATCCAAATCTTCCAGTTGTTGAAGGAAGATGCATGAGGTTGGAATGCATACATTGGGGAGCTCACGATCTACATCCAAGTCTAAGAAACACAACTGACACAGCTGAGAGCTTCATTGACAATAATGATACTAATGTTGATGAAGAACCATCACCATGACAAACCAGTGTCCTCAAGGAAAAGTTGACTGTTTCGTTACTGTCTATATGTGGATTAAGGCAAGGTAAATAAGTACAACAACAAATGAGCCTTTTCCCATACTAGATGGGGTCGGCTACATGGATTCTTTGTTTTTCAGAGCTCAATCTTGTGCCATACTAACAATCAACTCAACATAAGCTAGATCATTCTTTATTGTTTCCTTCCAACACTTGGGTGTCCTTCCTCTTGCTCTTTCAACATTTTTACCATCTAGTTTTTTTTATATTCAGTAATAAATTTATTTGAGGTCATGAAGTAGATGCAATTGAAGGCCCTCTAACCTTTTATACACAACAACTGGAAAAGATAGAAAGGGAAAAAGAAAGACCACAAACTATTGATGATGAAGGATTCTGTCAAGGAAGGTTAATGATAAATAATGGAGCATGGGATGGAGCATGGAGTAGACATGGTTGTATCTAGGCTCTTAAAATTTTTGAAATTCCAAAATCTAAATTTCATGCGTGGATGTTGGAGTTGGTGGTATGGTACCCTTAAGAACTTCAAAATTTTAACTTATGATTTAAATGCATGAATTACAATAATGGGCTATTTGTTTAAATATTTGTGCTTGCAATTTTTGTTTGAGCATCTCTCTTATTGTTTCTGCTTTATATTTCAGGCCTCTAAGCTTTCTGTTTATGTTTTTTGGACAAAACCTTGCTTTTATGACCTCTTAGAGTGCTAATTTGGTCTATTGTAGATTTTACCACATCAAATACAAAGTAATTCCTCAACAAGGTGCATTTCACTTAACAATATTTAGTTTTCCAATTTTTTTTATGCATAACAGTTCTCGTTTGCCAAACATGAAAAGTGAATGAAATATGCAGGACTCTGAGATGTAAACTTTGTAACTTTTAGATGATAGGTTGCGATATGTTGGCAGCGGCACAAGACAATACAAAATGTTACATGTTTATAGATTTTGACTGAACTTAAAGTTTCTACCATGCTCCTCGTTGAATCCAACTTTGCTTCACCTCCTATTTGATTCTCATATTGCTTACGGTTCAATTATCACTTCCAGTTTCTACCATGCGCCTGACTTTCTGCTTCACTTCCCGTTTCCACTTCCCAATATGTAAACTGGCATCCACGCCTAGGAAAGTCTTACACAGAGGACCACCTAAGCATGCCAAATAGGTCCCTTTTCTAGCCAGGCCGAAAACCAAGGCACATCCAAATAACTTGGGTCAAGAAGACTTCTTGGATTTTGTAGCTGTTGCATGGAACTTGCAAAAATCAAGCCAGAAAATAGACCTTCCAAGTTCATGTCCAGTACAGAACTACGTATATAAAAGTATGGTTTACTGAGAACAAGTGACATGATACTTGGGACAACTTGAGCACAATTAAAATTCCACAGAGAGTGAATATTTATATACCTGCTTCTGATAAGCCTTAAATTCAGCAGACTGAGCATGCTTTAAGCAGACAGCAAGACCTCCAATACTGTGATTATGTGGTCCACCCTGCAAATGCATGTCTAGATATCAAGGTGATTGAACAGCAGTTAATTGTGAACCAACATTTGACAACTTTTAGGTAATGGGATAGAAACTACAACTCACTAACCTGCAAACCTGGAAAAACAGCATTATTTATGGCAGACTCCAGGTCAACACCTAGAACAGGGCCTTTCTTGAAGAAGATCATACCACCCCGTGGACCTCTTAGTGACTGAGGAAAAAAATCAGCAATGAGAACCAATTTGGAAAGAGAATGTTGGATCCAAGTGTAGGAAGAAGAGTAAACTTTTCAAATTTTCAATTGTTAAGCAATCGTTTCTTGAACTGAAAAACAGAGTCCATATTAGATATTACAAGACGACGAGGCATGTAGGAGTCCATATTACAATTTACAAGATGACGAGGCAATGTAAATTCTTATCTTCCACTCACAGGAAGACTAAACAGACCTCATGTACACTACAACTCCCCACAGCATAGAGAACAACCCTATCATTATGCTGGTTCATGCATCTTGCAAGGAAAACTGTAGAGAAGATAATATGGTTATGGAGATAGAGTTGCATCCCAATTAAACACGTAATGAAATATTAAATTAGCAGTAAATGCAGGTAAGAAAAAAATGAAAGTGTAAGAGAAATATCCATTTTATGTACAACATGCTTGTTCAACATTTGGGAAGTTTAGGTTAAACAAGAATCCTGTCATGGATGCTTGTATCCTCAAAGATTAAAAAAGAAGAAGAGAAGGTTGAAAGGCTCAATGTACTATTCCACCAAACCACAAAGATGTAAGCAAATAGAATTGGTCCATTTCCATGACTTTTGTTAGAAGATCCGAACAATAAATATCAGTGCCTTTCTAAAGCTGCATATGTACTAGCATGAACATGCTGAAAAAACTCAACCAGAGATACTCCTATGGAAATGAATATCTTCTCTAAATTTAAAGAGGTTGATTTGTTTTGCACATGGTAAGAGAACCAACAGTTGATTATTCCTAACAAATACAAGGAACCATGAAATTAATTAGAAGCAAAGAGACGGAACTTGAGATGGAACAACTTTATACTCTTGAAATTGGAAATTATCTCGACAGTTTCAGTATGAATCGCCTCTGAATGCCTTTCCAGCTACAAATCCCGCAATTCAAACTCCAAATAAGAGATCTAAGATCTAACTATGTAGACAAGCTTCCGTGAATGAAATAGTTTGTGGGATGTTACAGTTTGATAAGTTGACAATAGAGTTTTATTTTATAAGATCTCATCAACTCTCCACTGAAAAGAAAACACTTTTCCTGATTCATATTTTTCAAATAAAATCACTTATAAACCCTTGGAGAAAAGTTTACCTTGTGTGTAGTTGTGGTAACAATATCACAGTATTCAAAAGGATTAGCAACAACAGAAGCTGCAACAAGACCGCTAATATGTGCCATATCCATCATCAGAAATGAACCAACAGAATCTGCAATCTTCCCAAGTTTAAGCACAAAAAAGTAAGAGATTTAATGCATAGGAGATCGAGTAAACATCTAAGTTCTATGAAGACAATATGAAATATCTCTACCATGATGGGATTTATGTTCTAATTTTGATAATGGAAAATGAGTACCTTTCTCATGCGTTGATAGTCAAAATCTCGAGGATATGCACTTGCACCAGCAATAATAATTTTGGGTCGGAATAGTGTAGCTGTTTTCTCAAGCATATCATAGTCAACAAGTCCTACCACACAAATCCAATGTGCATTAAACCAATGCCCTAATGAAGGTAGCTGTCAACATCAAAATATTGAGTTTATGCAAAGTGTTACCTGTGGATTCATCAAGACGGTAAGGCATAGATTCAAAATAAATTGATGTGCCTGATACAGTGCCTTTAGTGTCATGAATCCATGAGGACAAATGCCCCCGGTGAGGCAAGTCCAAACCCTGGTAACTTATCATAATATTAGGGACAATCACATAATGGACAACGCCATTTTGGAATAGTTAAACTGAAGAGTGGAAAAATAGCTTTACCATTATTCGATCATGCGGTTTAAGAATTGCAGTGTATATGTACATGCAAAGAGTAGTTGGGGAACTAGATAATGGTTGAACATTTACACCCCCAGTCCTTTTCCATCAACATGAAATGGTGCCAGTGCCCCTTTTCTTGACATAGGGTTTCGAAGGTTCATCAATGTACTCATTGCCACCATAGTACCTTACATGTATAATATAATGAGACTCCAATCAATGAAATTATAGAATTGGAAAAAGGAAGGAAGCATTTAATAGAAATTATCATTTCTCTAAGAACAGGAAAAGTAAAAAAGAAGAATTTACCTACTCTTACCCGGTAGTCCCTTCCTGAGTACCTATGTTTGTGAGGTACATGAACCAACAGCTTCCATTACTGCCCTAGATGTGAAGTTCTCAGAGGCAATAAGCTCCAAGCATGTAAACTGTCGATGCTTCTCCTTCTCAATTATTTTATAAACTTCAGGATCTGCTTTACTCAAACCATGATCCACTAAACCACTCATGTTGCCTGAAGGAGAAAATGAAAATGAATATAATAAGGAAGGAGACACGAGACATCTTCATTCAACCCATAGATGGAATGTATGCCACTCTTAATACTTAAAGAATATTCTTAGACAATAAAGAGTATCTTCGTGACAAAACCAAAGAACAACCAGAGAGTTAACAGGTTTATCCCAAAAGACGGTCAACCAAGGTGTTTCGTAGCCCACACCAGTGTTATCCATATCGTACAATACAGTACGATACGTATCATATCGTGGGACTCTCCACGATACAATACACAATAATGTGTCGTATAAGATACAATATCATGTTGTATCATGTGATACAACTTGTATAAATATCCCTAGCCGAATAGAAGCCTGTGTTTCTACAAGATTTCTATCTTTTGTTTTGGGTCTTCAAGCTCCTCTCAGGTGACTTCCAGCAAGAGTGAGGCATCTTCAATGGTTCAAGGGTTTCTAAAACTACCATCACTCCGTTAGTGGCAACACCAACATTCTGGTGATTGTGGTATAAGTTTTTTTATTTTTATTTTTATTTGGTGTTTTCTTGTGTTATTATTTTTTTCTTTTTTTGAATGACAATATATAAACTTATGAAGTGCGTGTGAATAACCTTTTGTTGTATTTGTGAAGTGGAAGACACTTTATTTGAGTGTTTTGGTGGTTTATGAAGTGAATATGAGGGATTTATGAAGTATTTTTATTTTTAGGTTTATTAAGATTGAAGTGTTAAATTGAGATGGCAGGAAGGGGTGTTAAGGACCCCCAATCTCAGTTCGATGAAGGGAAACAGATTGAAAATCATATGTGTTTTCTTAGAAGGTGATTAGTCGTGGAATTTTTCGTTTGAAACATCACCAAGCAGGGACTAGGAAAGAGGTTGCTTCTTTCTCGTTTGGTGGAATAGGTTTGGAAGTGATTGCCCAAATATGAGAGATTTTCCAATAAGATATCTGAGGTGAAAGAAATTGGAGTGTCTTTGAACATATACATACCAAAAAGCTTAACAGGTTGGAACATAAGTACCTCAATGACCTAATTTTCATTTGTTGTAACATGCGACTCCAACAAAGATAATAAAGAATTAGTTAGAAATTAAGTATTCAATTCAATGTTTCATTTTATTTAATTGTTAATATTATTTACTTATCTTTCTTGTAGGCAATTAAAAAAGTTAAATAGTGAGGAGAACCAATTAAAAAAGATAGTGAAGCAAATTCACTCCTAATTGAAGAAGATATTCAATGGATTAATTTGGAAGAAGCACAACATCAAAGGGATGATTTTGATTTTGAAGTTGAAGGTGGTGATGGTCTTGAACAAGGAACAGACGATGAAGATTTATTTAATTGATCCTGATTACACTATGCAAATATAATTCTTTTTTCAATTATGAAATTTGTAATTTTGTTGAGGATATACTCCTTAAATGCTTTATATATTGAAAATTGAATGGTGATTGATGAATATGTACTCAATTTATGCATTATATGAATTGTTCTCAATTATCGTGATTTTTTCTAAATTGTTTTGATTTTTTTGATTTTTTAGTATTAAAAAATGATTCAAGGTGATACGATACGATATGTATTGTATCGTGGACCAAAGCGATACGATATGTATCGTATTGTGGACCAAAACGATATGATACAAACAACATTGGCCCACACATCAACTATTTATTTGCATTAGAAAAGTTCACCAATTCAAGAATCACAACCAAACTGAAATAACCACAAGCTGGAAGACAACTATTGGGATAACGGAACTTTTCTAGACCCCCATCAAGGTTCAATAACAATTGAACTTTTAGGCCATGAAAAATAGCTTTATCCAAATAGATGAATGCAACCGACACTAACAGCCACTAAGAACCCTGACTTTGTGTTTGTGCATTTTGGTATATCATAAGAAACATTTTGTTATACCAAAATGCACAAACACAAGCTTCAAAAGCAAGCCCAACCAAATCAAAAACAGAACTGAACCAAAACAATGTATTGTGGTATACCTTTTTTACTCCAGATGTGGATAATTCAGTCAGTTCGGTTCTTGATTTTCAGTTTTGAGCCTCCAAAAGTTGAAAAATGGAACTAAAAGCAAAAAAGTTCTTTGGTCCGGACTGGTTTTTCCGTTATACCCAGTTTTTCCTCACCCAAATCCTTATGTTTAAGAAATGAATCGTTCAACTACATGGGCAATCTCATTACAATGTAATTCCACTGTGTTAACTTCTTGTCAGCTAAATTGCAACAATGAAAAGGAATGTCAGGGACAACACAAAGAAATCATTACTATTTACTGATAAATACGGCCGTTAGAGGGAAGCTTTACTCTGGTCTATCTAGAAGATCCATTCGTAACACATACTTTTCCAAAATAGGCGACCAAGGAATAAACCACGGGGTAAACAAAAAAAATCATAGTTAAGGAAATTCCGACTATCAGAAAGAACAGGGGCGGCCTCAGATATACTATATAACCCAGCTTGAGCAACCTTCTGGAATATTTGACCGAGTAACTTCAAGACTACAGTTGATATAAGGTAAACGCAACACAGACAGAGACAAATACCCAAGTATACAATTGGTATGCATGACACGCTGTAGTTAACCGTCGCAATAGAGAAGAAAGGACAACATTTATGAAGAATAAAGATTTGATTCCCAGGACAGACTTCTAGTATAATAGATATTTCACTAGAACTCCAACCAGACTTACCAATCTCCTCTACTATTTTCATGTAACGCCATCATGAAAGAAATCAATCTCACATGATGGACAAGTTAAACAGAAAACCCGCACTTTTACCGTTAATCGTATAGAAAATCATGTCCCAGACGCACTTTAGGTAGAATAGAAGTAGCTTCATCAAACTCTATCTAGATATCCACGTTCCAAGGCTACCCTCCAACAAAAACATAAAGAAAATTGGTTTGCCAAACAAAAAATAATCACAAGCCCATCGTAAGAATTTAATCTCATTTTCCCTTAAAGAAAGAACGAAGAAACAGTACAAACGGAGAAATCACCGGCATATGGGGCAGCAAAACTGGGAGAAGAGGGCGTGGTTGCCGAAACCACACTCCCATCGACGGAAGCCTTGCAGGGACTCCACATACTAAGCCTGTCCCTGTAACAACGCTCCGAGAACGTCGAAACTCTCGGAAATAGAGAGCCAGAATTCCCCACCAAGATGGTCTTCTCGAAGGACCCATTGGCGACTCCATTGAAGGACAACATGATTCTTGAGGAAAGGCGCTGCCTTTACTCCCTCACAACAACAAAGGACACTCCCCCAAGCGATAAAGATCAACAGAAAGAAAATATTAGATTAGATGGAGAAACGGCGGTGGGTTGAGAGTTTATCTCATCAGAGCAATCTTGCAGGAGGGATTCTTGGTGGTACAGAGAGAGCGGCTCAAAAAGCATGCCACGGAGCGGAAGGGTGGATTTGGCTTCGAGGCATATGTGCCACCAGCGCCTAAAAATACACACAACCGAAAAGCAGGAGCATTTCCGAAAGATCTTTCACAAATGGTCGTCTGGTAACGTAAAACTTTAGGGTGGACATTGCAATATCAAATCCTTGCCGAAATTACGATGTTATAAGAAGGGCCTCTCTTTATGAAGAGCAGCTCTACGTTGGATTATGAATTGCCCCAAAGTAGCATCGCTCACTAGTGGTTGGCTCTCCCCCAAGAGGTCAGTAGTTCAATACTCGATTGTGAATCTGTAGCTATCTGCCTAACGTACCCAAAAAGCAAAACGAGACCATTATTTATGAAGTGACGCTTCATTGTGTGTCATGGACTCCCAACAAAGCAAAGTCTTTGGTCATCAAATTCCTGGATGCACAGTTGCACACTATGCTCTTCCGGAGACAATGAATGACCGCGAAGTCCAAGTCCTATGCTGCAGCTTTTGAAAGTGCTGGTTCATGAAAGTGGTCTCTGAAATTGTTGATAGACGTTCTGTTCTTGTACATATCTGCTAACAGATTACAGAGGGAGGTATATACCTCAGGCCTCATCATTTTTTTGTTACATTGGTAGGCAGGGGTGGCTTGTTGGGATTCTCTCTATGGACAGTGCGTGAACTCTTGCTTTTATGTGTTGGGAGGACCAACCACAGCGCCGAGTCATATACTCGGCGCAATCACTTGTAAACTGTAGTGGGCTGCGGTCTGCGGGCTGCGGGCTGCGGTCTGCCTAACACCATCTTGCTCAAAAAAAACAAAAAAGGGGTCTATAAACTAGGTCACAAGGTTGGAGGTGCGAGAGTGATGGGTTGCCATTTGAGTCAAGCTTTATCAAATATTGGTTTTTCACCTCTCACTTTTTTTATGAGTTTTCTAAGTCATGTCAACTATGATTGTAAGTGATATTGATATGTTGTGTGGTTTTTTGTATAACACTATCTTTCCTATACAACCATTATCATCATGTAACTCAATATACTTTAAACAAATCTTAAACCCATGTTTACAACATGGTTTAAGAAAAGATCATATGATTAAGGGGTTTGCCAATATATCATTAGTTGAATGATATGGATGTCTCATTTCTCTTAACCATATCATGGACATAGTGGTACTTAACCATTATGTACTTGCTTATGGAGCTATATGTTCTTCTCTTAATGAGAGTGATTGTTGCATTGTTGTTACAATAAATAATAATCAACTTGTTGACTATATCCAACTTCAAATCAAGTATGAAGTGACTTATCCAAACGATACTCATTGTAGTTATATAACAAGCAATATATTGAGCTTCTTATCTATGCAATGTTATGCAAGCTTATTTCTTACAAGCCCAAGAAATAACTATACCTTCAAACAAAAATATTTATCTAGAGGTTGATTTGTTGTCATCTTTACTCTTAACAAAGTCAACATCTAAGTATACTATCACTTTGAGTTCATCTACTTCAAAACAAGTTTCAAGTCTTTCGTTACTTTAAGATATCTTAGAATCCTTTTCACAACTATCCAATGTTGTCAACAAGATTACTTTGATATATACTTACAAAACCAACAATGAATATGATATCAGGTTTTGTATGCAACATAGTATATATTAAGCTACCAACAACTTATGTATAAGGAACATTATGCTTGTTATCTCCCTCACAATGACAATCAACCTTGCTTAATTTGACTCCTTTCGTAATGAGTGTAGTTGTAGGATTTCATTAACCTATTTTAAATTTCTTGAAGATATTGTTTATATATCTCTCTTGACTTAGGCATAAGAGTTTAGATTCTCTATCTCGAGAGATCTTTATTTATAAAATATAGGATGTCTCTCACATATCTTTCATTTTGAACCTTGCGTTCAACTATGACTTGGTTTTAACAATCATCTCATTGTCATTTCAATCAATAATATGTCATCTACATATGATTATAGAATGACAAAGTGGTCTCCACTATTCCAAATATATACACAGTAGTCAAGTTCATTAGCCACAAACCCAAGTTCAATTATTGTATTAAAAAGTCAAATATTATTGATGATGTGACTAGGCCATATAGGGATTTTTTGATCTGTATACTTTATTCTCTTGGCCTTTAATATGATATGTTACATAAATATGATTTCATCTAAATCTTCATATAGAAAAATATTTTTTTAAATCTGATATAAATCCAAATCATAATATGCTAAAATTATGAAAATTATTCTTATGAATGCAAATTTTGCAACAGTAAATATGTCTCCACATAATTTATTTCCTCATTTTGCAAAAATCACTTTACAACCAATCTTACCTTAAACTTGTTGATAGACCCATCAACTTTATATTTCTTTTTCAGAACCCATTTATAACTTATGTTTTTTCTTCCTTTTAGCAAATAAGTTAATTACCAGACTTCTTGTTATATTTACACTATTTTAAAAAATTTGTAGAGGTTTACTCTCTACCTCGATAAGACCTTAATTGTATGTCCTAGTTGGTTCTTAACTTCTTGTTATAATCTTTAAATATTTTAAGTGCCTCACATTTATATACTAAGATATATATATATATATATATATATATATATATATATATAGAATAATCATCGATAAAGGTTATGAAATTATAAAAGTTGTGAAATAAACCTTACCTCGATATGGTCTCACTCTAAATAGTCTATAAATCAGTGTTAATGATATCTAGTAGGGTTGCTAGTTTAATTATGTCTTTGGAAAATATTTTTATTGTTATTTTTCCTTATATATAGGTTTTACACTTACTAAAAGTGTTTTCCTGAAATCAAAGTAGCAAATCAAAGTTGAATAATTTTCTTAGCTTTTTTAAACTTATATACCCTAAGCGTTTATGTCATACATTCACATCAACATTAGAGGCACAATCAGTATAAAGAGAAGAACTATCATTTTCATTAATGTTAAGTTTGAAATATCAATGCTCAACATCAAACAACTCAGAGAAAAATGTTATTTCATGCTTCCCCATAGTTACCTTGCTAAGAACAAACTTGACTTTAAAATCTTTCTTAAGTAAGATAGAGACCGAAACCAAATTGTGCCTTATTGATGACACAATTAATAAATCAATTAATACAATTGGTGTGTTTTATACATGTATTCTAAATGACCCAACCCTAAGGACATCTAAAAAGTGTTATTTCCTATATATACCCATGTTTCCATAGTTTATATTCCTTTAGGTATATAGCCCCTTACTTGCACTTTGAGATTTGTCTCGTTGTTTCTCTAATTGACTGTGTTGTTGGGTGTTTCTGACGTTAGTCTTCTTGTTATGACATCTCTCTTGTAGTGTATCATTTTTTTTATAGTTATAACACTTGACCTTAAAAGCGGTTTCCTATAATTTATTAAAAGATTGATCATCGTTCTTGTTATTCTTTCCAAACTTGTTGTTTGATTTATTTTTTCTCTTATTAGGTTTGGAGTTGGACATTATCTCATCTTGAGCTATTAACAATTTTTCTTTCTTGTTTTTATTTATATGTTCTTGTTCAATTGCTAGTTTCATGAGTAACTAAGAAATGTTTGTTTCAACTCCTAATATAAGGACAGTGATAACCATATTCCATGAAGGGAGAAGGATGTTTAGGATAATGAATATTTGTATAGATTCGAGGATGACCAATTTTACTACAGCTAAGTCTCTTATCATTACCATCATCTGGTTCACATGTTCTACTACATAATATTCTTCTTTTATTTTATAAGAACTTTATTTTTGTAGTAACAATTAGACATGTAACTTTATTGTAGTATTATATTTAATTGTTATCGAGTCAAACAACTCCTTAGTGGTATTGTATTCCTCGAAGACCCTAATAAGGTCATCCTCTATGTATGTTAGCATTATTGTTTTTGCTATTGTGTCATCTTTAAAGAATGCTTTATACATTTTCTTTTACTCTTTTATTGCATAGGGAGTGAGTGGCCGAATTATTTCTCCATAATTTATATCTTTCAGTGTAAATACCAACGGGATATGTCTTTTCTATATTTGAAAATTTAGACCATATAGTTTCTCAAGTTTTTCCAATTCAAATACACATATTCTAGAATTTATTTTCAATTATTTGAAAAACACAATAAGATGATCTAAAAGGAAAATATTCAACATGCAATATATAATAGATAAGACAACCAATAGCCAACCATCAAAAAGAAATTTATAAAATATTCAAGTACTAATATGGAAATAACTCTAAGTATCAAAAAGCAATTTCAAACAATGCTTAGGTATCATTTTGTAATTTTTAATATGATTCTGTTATTTTAGAATCAATTTGGGGACAAATCTAATTTTTTTCTATTATCTATCAATGTAGTTTTCCTAAAATTTGAGGAGTAAATCAGTAATTTTGTCTATCTAGTTTGGTAATTATTCAAAAAGACCAAGGATACATTAGTAGATTTTCGAAACTGATTGAGAAGAAAATAGTAATTCTGTCAGAGGATAGAATTGTACTTTCATCTGTTAAAAGGCAAAATCATCTTTTGACTTTAAAATATTTAGATTTTTTAATAATTTTATGCAATAGCAGTTTGTTATTTTACTGAATAACTAAGGTCAGAATGAACTTTTAATCCGTTGCCCACGACGATTTTCCAAAATCACGGTGGAGGTGATTTTCGCCAGTGGTTTTTGGAAAAGTCGAGATTTTGCATCGCGGTTTTGACAAAAATTGTGGGCGGTTTTAGGTGAAGAAAACCGTGAGAGAGGGAGGGAGAGTGAGGAAGGAGAAAGAGAGACGGTTGGAGAGTTGATCAATCTTCCCAGACCGTTTTTTAGGTTCCTTTATCGGGTCCATCATTTTCTAGTTTCCCGTCAGTCTCAGGCCACCTATACCAGTGACTTCCGACTGTTTTCCAATCTTAGGCCACCTTAAATCTAGTGGCTTCCGATTGTCTGCCTAACTTTTTTTAGCAATCTCAAGGAGTATTTCTCTTTTTCTTTCTTTTTTTATTTTAAATCTTTTCTTTGTTAGCTTTTAACAGAGTACATTAAAGTGAGGCCCTGCCCTTTGTATAGGAAAACCTTACACCAAAAAATTTTTGCAGCATACTTTCTGTCTTTTCTTATTTTTCAAATACTAGTGGCATCTATGTTTTGTAGATTCTGATCAACCTCATCCTAATACAATTGATGGGTTGCTTTACCTTGTGCAGGATCCTCGCTAAAGTCTTCAATTGCGCAACGAATAGTGGAAGGACCGAAGAAGACACGCACAACAAAAAATAGTAGTAGAAGAAAAAATGTATTCACAGTTGTATTACAGATTACCAGGAAATATCAGTTGTATTTCACTTTCTCTGTTTTTCTATCTTACTCTATTGTATTCGCTACAATATTTATAGTGAAAAACTTTGTGTAAAAATCAACATCATCTTTTTGTTATGAGCTTTCTGTTACCAACCTTTGATCTTATCTTTTAACGTATACATTTTTATTTTTAGGTAACATATTCATGGAATATGAAAAGATAGCTTGTTTTCATGTTTTTTATTAATTTACTATCGAGAATGATCAAATTCGACGTTACATAGACAGGACTGCAAATACAAAGATATATATATGTATGTATGTATTTATGTTGTATGTGTGTGTATGCAGGAATCCACGCATGTGTGTGTTTTACTATATATAGTTGATAATTTTATGAAATGAAGATGAAACCACTGTTTTCGTCAAGATGTTATTCACCAAGGATATGGTAACCAAACTATTTCTAAAATAAAATTTATATTTAAGATTGCACTGCACCAATTAAAGTATATATGCTTATCGTAGCATCTATGATGCATGACAGCAGTGGTATAGGTTTCGCACTCTGTAAATATTATGACCTCTATTTCTCTACCAATTCTAGGTCACGGGGTAAGAAGTTTAGATGAAAACTCGGCAACTTCGAAATAGTCTTCTTTTCTTCAGGAACTTGGAACCAAATATTTATTTTCCCTATTTCGCAGATGGCAATAGGAAGCATGTTTCCGTGAGCCTTGTTCAAATAAAGCACGACATCTATATGTCAGGTAGTTCCACCACCAACTCTTAGTAGGCATTTGTACAGAGTAGTATTAGAAAGCGAAGGATGAGGTTTGACTCACTAAGATGCTACTGATGGTGCATGTAAGAAACAACCAATTGAAACAAAAAGAATTACATCGCCCATCATTACAACACCTCGATGCCCATCCAAGGATGCGGATCCAACATATACAAGGAAAAAATGGAGAAATCCAATCACAATTCACAATCATCATGCGCTCTTTTTCAAATGCGAGAGATACAATACATGTGACTTGGCCGGATTCACCCTAATGTCACCAGATTTTCTTAACCAACTAGGAGGTTTAACGTCAATCACGTGACAGTGGTGTTTGCCACCCCTTCCGGTGGAGGTTTTATTATTTGCCTAGTGCTTTCTGATGTTGTCTGTTCTTAATCCTTCTTATCTTGCCTTTGCTCTTCTGCTTCCTCTCAGCTTTCTGTTGATGCCGCATACTCCGTTCTCGCTCGTATATAACTTGCCAAAAGATTTCACCAGTCAATGGCCACAGCCATCTTCGGCTCGGATGATCTGAATCAGCCTCTTCTGCCAATTCTTCATCCATGCTTTTAAGTGTCGAAAAGGAGAACCATCTGATCCACATTCGTCCTCGTCCGGTTGTGAATCCATGCTGCTCTTGCATAGCCCCAGTATGTGCTTTGACATAAACCATCCGTCTCGCAATATTAACAACCAGCTCAAGCAGGCGTGCATAGCAATGCCGGTCCTACAGCAGTGATGAGAATGAAACAACAAGCACATGTTAGAGGACTGCACCTAGATGCATGCCTTTGTGTTCACTTGTTTACACGGCCACATGCATGTCTAAATTTTCGTTAACCTTCAGAAATAAACAACAGAAGAGCACGAAGAAAAAGGTCGGATTCAATTACCATTTACAACTCCGAAGAAATCAATGCAAAAATCAAGCAGTTGATTACATAGTTGATTACATACCAATATGTAAAAATAAGAAAATACAAACCCTTAATCCCTTTCAAGCATAATTTTCAAGGAGTAGATATTTTAGGCAAAAGAAACAAGAAGGGTCCAGTAACCTACGTTATCAATAACACGATGTATAAGTTGTTATATCGCTCTATAAACCATAACTGACCTTGCAGTCACCATTTTCGGTATCCAACGAAAAATGACTTCTTTAGCGAACTTCCACCATTTTATGGAGGGGACTTTTCTTCTTCCTCTTCTCTTGCTCGTTTTTCTATCTTCTTCTACCTTTCTATCTTCTTTCACATCTTGTTTGTGTTTTCTGCCTCTTTCTTTTCTGCTCATTGGTCCTGTTTCTTCTTTTTCATGTACATGCAATGCATATGTTATATTTCTTGATTACGTACAAAATGCATTTGTCTCCATCATATTTTACTTAAGTTGACAATCTCACAACAACCTTATTAGTTTGAATTTAAAATCACTGATACTTTAAACTCAAATTTGATAAATATATTCATGAATTAAGTGCATTTTAGATTTTGTTATTTAGATTGATAGACAATTATAAATGTGATGGACATGTCTTGTCATTTTTAAAATAATTACATATCTTTTATATTTGCTTAATGTTGGTGTATCCCTAATCCACATCTTCACGAATCGTTTATGGCAGCTGAGCTTTTAACTATGTGCTCGTTATTATTGATAACGTAGCAAATAAACTCGCAGAGAAGACTTCCTACGATTCAGATGAATAAAGTACCTTTTTGGTACTCAATCAATATTGCATGGTTCTTCGGTGCTCATCATATATTTCTGCATCTAAAGCATCTACGAACATCCTAACATTGAGAATCATGTTAATGGACAAAGATGAAATGGACATATAGCATGTCACACCCGCTCCGGTCGCGACTGCGACCCGGGTGGCGGCTTCTTGTGCGGGCATGATGGTGAGCAGTAACCAAATACAATACTAATTTAATTCAAACTCAATGAAATATCTAATTGAAATAAATATTCATATCAAAGTTCTAAACAACATGTCCAAAATGGTGTGGGGTCCACCTAACAATAATCCCGATTTATGATGAGCACCGAAGGCTATGGATAAATTTGTGACTAGATGTATGACTTGTCAGAAGGTGAAGGCGGATCACCAACGACCAGTAGGAACCTTGAGACCGTTACCTATTCCTCAGAGAAAATGACAACATATTAACATGGATTTTGTTATTGTACTTTCTCAAACCTCACAAAAGCACGATGCTATCTAGGTAATTATCGACCGACTTACTAAAGTTGCACAATTTATACTCATTCGAAAGAATATGACATTATCAAAATTAGCTACTGTTTATATCATTGAGATCGTTAAGTTCTATGGTGTGTCAGAGACCATTACTTTGGATAAAAACCTTAATTTTACCTCTCATTTCTGACAGAGTTTACAAGATGCTCTACAAATAAGATTGCAGTTTAACATGACATTTCACCTACAAACCGATGGGCAAGCTGAACGTACTATTCAAACTTTAGAAAATATGCTTTGATCATGTGTATTGAATAGTAATGACCAATGGGATAACCGATAGCATTTGATTGAGTTTGCATATAATAATAGTTTTCAAGCGAGCATTGGGATTCACCCTATGAAATGCTTTATGAGAAAAAGTGTAGGACTCCACTATGTTAGGATATTCCTGGGCTACGACCTGCAATAGGTCTAGAGATACTTTGACATTCGTCAGATAATATAAACTTGGTTCGTTAACGCATTAAAGCAGCTCAAGACTGACAGAAGAGCTATGCAGATAAGAGATGTCGTGATCTAGAGGAATCTTACCAGACCATATAAGATGTAGAGGGGGGCGACTTACTGGGGAGAGGTCTCAGGAGTAACCGCACGAGCTGAAAAAATGTGAAAAGTCGTCAGAATCTGGTAAGAAAATCCTCATTTTTATTTTTGTCAATTTTCTCATTTTTAGTTGTTAAAACCGAGTTAAATCATAGGGCTTTTGTTTGGTTCATGCTAAACCTTCGAAAACAAGCCTTAATACATAAAAATTGGCTAAAAACAAGCATAGATTTATGAAATTTTTCTCAAATTTGAGTTACTATTTTTTATGAATTTTCCAACCAAAACGACACCACTGACGACTATTGATGGATTGGGTTCGAAGAGGAAGGGTAGGTGATCGGTTGAGAACCATCATCGCCAAAAACCGACGAAATCGATGCTAGAAAAATCATGGGAACCGACCCTTTTGGGCGTTTCCCTCGTGTTTGTGTCGTGTCATGTCTGGAATGTTATGAACCAACACTGATTTGTGTCGTGTCCTCGTGTCACATGTTAAGAACCAATTTTGTGTCAAAATATGTTTCGTGTCAGGTTCTATGTCAGAAACAGGTCAAGTTTGAGTCGTGTCTTCAAATGGGTTTCTAGGTTAGAAACAGAACCCATGTGAGTAGTTATAGGTTTTGTGTTGACACAGTAACACATGCTACCTATTGTGTCACTCAATTTAGATAAAATATGGATCTAAGTATCAATGTGGATCTGAGATAGCTTAAACAAATTCAGATTGGGTTTTGAGTGATTTTAAGGTCATTTGGGATTCGATTTAGATACAGTTTATTGTGTTAGATTCGTAGTTAAATAAATTTTAATATTTTAATTATTTGTAATTATTTAGAGATTAAAATTAGAGGATTTGGTGGTGATAAGAGTGATCTAGCAACTTGAGGACTGGATCTTAGCACTACTTCAGGATAAGAGTTATGCATTCTTTTAGAAGACCATGCTAGACATGATTTTACTTGTTTTAGATATATTTAAATGTGCATGATTGATAAATATTTTATTGATTTTTGTGAAATATTATTCATAATTATGGGTTATTTGATATGCTTTTTAAATAGAATATGTTTATGACATTGATTGATAAAGAGCATGTTTTGATATGCATGTGTTGTATGAACATGATATTTAAATGTTGTATGGATATGGATTTGATTTTGGATATTCATGGATCTAAATATGATTTGTAAATGTGATGAACTGTAATTGGTTTTAGAAATGTAATGATGTGTGAATATACAAGTCGTACTTGTGTTTGTTGTGTGGGGTCCGTAGAGACTTGTAGGTCCCTCGGGCGATCCGGCTTGGGGCGAATATAGGGTGTGTACGCGGGAACTCTATCGTGAGAGTCGGTATGGTTTTATTATGATTTCTGTTTAAAGATGTTTAACCTCTTGACTGAGCTATGCATAGGAGCTCACCCCATTGTTTTACAGCCTCATCTTAATATGCGACAAATGTGATGACTTTAGTTTTTGGAGGATTATGATTGTGAGATTATTTATTACTTTGAAAAAGCTAATGTAGTCGCATATGCTCTTACAAGGAAAGGAAAAGAGTTAGTAGCTCATTGTTCTACTATAGTTCGAAGCAAAGCAACCAAGAAAATCATGAGATCACTTGTTATAATTGTAGAGGTATGAGACATAGAGCTAGAGACTATCCTTCAGATAAAAACTTTAAGAAAGGTTATACTCAAATATTTAGAAGTGTATAGTAAGAAGACATGAGAGGTCGTTGTTTAATTTGCAAAGAGTTCGGTTATCTTAAGGTTGATTGTCCACGAGCTGCATATTATCCTTCTTCTTCAGTTAAGGAAAGCACTATGAGGCCTCCTCCTCCTTTAGTACCTGTTCATTAACAAGGACTACCTCGATTGCCTCAACCTCAAGTAACTAACCAGGGATGTGTCTATGTTGTACAGGGCCGAGAGTCAGGTACCTCTCATTTGTTTATCAGTACCTTATCAGTTTGTGATATGCTTTCGCGCTTTTTGTTTGACTTTGGTGCAACACATTGCTTTATTTCACCTATTTTTGTAAGTCATACGGGTTTAGACCCGAAACCATTAGATGAATTCTCTGTATGTTTCTCTAATAGTGATGTTATTGTGTCTTATCGGATTTTGCGAGATTATTTTGTATTGGTTGGTAGTCATGACTTGAGAGCCGACTTGGTTTTGTTGGAGATTTCGAACTACAATGTAGTTTTGGGCATGAATTGGTTATCAAGGAATTGTGTTGTGATTGATTAAAAGAAGCGAGAGATCACTTTCTCTATCTCTCGAGAGACTACTTTTGTTCTTCAAGGTTAGAGAGAAGAGAACCTACTATCTGTTATATATGCTCTTTAGGCATAGAATTATATACGTAACGGATGCGAATGATACTTAGCTTTTGTTATGTAGTTTGGTGCTGAAGAGATGTTATTAAATGATAATAGTATAATTAATGAGTTTCTTGATGTTTTTCATGATGATCTACCGGGATTACCGTCGAAATGAGAGATATAGATTTGGATAAATTTATAGTGATTTTTATTGATGATATTTTGATCTATTCAAAGATAGAAGAGGAACATGAAACCCGTTTTAAGAATAGTGTTGGAAATTTTGAAAGAAAAACAAGTTGTATGCAAAGTTAGAAAAATGTGAATTTTGGATGAGAGAAATTAAATTTTTAGGACATGTGGTAAATCAAGATGGATTCTTGTTGACCACTAGTAAAGTCGAAGCGATAATGCGTTGGGAGCAACCAAAGACAATAACTAAGATAAAAAGTTTCTTGGGTTTAGTTGGATATTATCATAGTTCATAAAAGGATTTTCACAAATAGCTTTACCATTAACAAGATTGACTAGAAAAGGAACTCCTTTCGTATGGACCAAGGATTATGAGAAAAGTTTTCAGGAATTGAAAAGAAACTTACTACTTACTCCTATATTAGTAATTCTGATCCTTTAGGACATTTTGTAGTTTATAGTGATGCTTCTAAAAAAAAGGATTAGGATGTGTGTTAATGCAAGAGGGAAGGTAATAGCTTATGCTTCTAGGACAACTAAGGCCACATGAGAAAATTATCTAACACATGATTTAGAATTAGCGGCCATTGGTTTTTGCTCTAAAAATTTGGAGACATTGTGTCACCCCGCATAGGCGGCAAAGACTCAAAGTCCTTGGATACACCATACATCCTTCCAAGAGCTTCAGAAACTGCAAACCTGTACAACAATTTGTCAAAATAGTTTGACAAGTAATTACATCAATCAGATGAAGCACTTTCCAACGAGCATTAGCAACCTTGCAGAAGTGTTACTCAAATTAACACTTATTATTTATTAATGATCTGATCGTAAGCGATGTCACATGATAATGAAATGGTACATTCAACTTAATGCAAACAAAAATTCTTTCATTCATTTCTAGAGTAGTGCTACAATGGTCACAAGATATCTCGCGCAACAATGCATCTACCAAACCCAGTGATTGTGGAATCTACATATTTTAACAAGAAGAAATCAAAGACATTATTTTCAAAAAAGGTGCCCTAGGTGGTATAAGGGATTTAATTAGCAGGTAACATCTTTTTCTTGATACATAAAATGCACTCAACATACGGTCAGGAAGCCCATATCACTTGGAAACCACATTTTTCTCTTGCGATATTAGCTTCGAAAAAACTTATGATAGGGTGTCAAAAGATATGCTTTGGAAAACCTTAGAAAAAAAAGTATCTCAATAATATACATCGATCTTATAAAAGACATGTATAATAGTACATAAACAAAAGAAGAAATGATAGATTCTTTAAAGTTAATATTATATTACATAAAAAATCTAACTTTAAGTCTATATTTATTTATATTGATTATTGATGAGTTAATAAAATATATTCAATAAAGAATCTTGGTGTATATTATTTACAAATTATACTACGTTAGTAGATGAGTTCATGATTACTCTTTGTTACATTCGGGTACCTCTAAGAGAGAAAGCCCAAAAAAGTGTTCATAATATCTAGAATTCAAAATAAATAAAGTTTACAAAGTTTTATGCTTACCATTAAAAGCCTAACGCAACCTTCTTCCTTTAGTCGGGCTTGAGATAAGTAGTGCGATTCTTTTCATAATTGGAGTTTACCTATATATATATTATATATAGCAATAGTTTGTACTTTCGGCATTATAAAAAATTAAAGAGGAGAAAAATGGTATTGCTCAAAGAAGATAAACTATTCTCTACATACGTGTTGTGGACTTGCACTCGAATATCAATTCTTGAGTCTTTGGAATTCCCACTACATCCCAGTCGACCACTTATCGTAGATGAACCTCTAGAATACCTTTCTACCATGCCCACCTCTACATATGTGAGATCCTAGCAAACAAAAGTTAATTTAATCAAGAAAGATAATATAAAGTTTTAGAGATGGCATGTAAATGATAATTTGGCATCATTGCCTTCATATATCAAAGGGAAAGCTCTAATCATCTATTTGTAAACGATGAACTTAGAAAAAGGAAAAATATAATTAGAAAAGAATTTTTATATGAATTAATTTTAAAAGATAATGCAAATCCTAATTTTGGTATTGGATTCTGGTGATAAAATAAATAGATGGCCGGAGATGAGCTGTAGAAATCCTAGCCGATATCGTTCACGAAATCGGTCATCCGGCATCCCTTGATGAGATTGCAGCCTCCCCTTCCCTAGCGAACTCCGCAGATGTCGGTCTCCTCAGCCGGATCATGCGCTTTCTGGCGATCCAAAACGTCTTCCGGAAGGTCGATGACGAGCTTTACGACCTGACGCCGCTGTCCCGGTTTTTGATCGCCGGAAGCGAGCTCGATTCTGGAGCACTCGTCTTTCTCCACGACGCGGCTGCGTTTGAGAGTGCTTGGAGCGGCATGGCCGAATACGTGCGGTCCGGCGGAGGAAAAGGCAATGGCAGCTCCGCATTCTCGCTGAAGAAACCCATCGAGTACTTGATCAATCCTTGACATGGTCTAACTTGGCCGAAATCAGTCGAAGAAGCACCTTGCAACTCAATCCATCCACTTGCTTTTCCGTTGAAAAATCCGGCCATCTAGTAGCCGAACACAGTAAAACCTGATATCCACATCAAATAAGAAAAATTGATTGATATCCCGATGTTGTGGTTGGAAGGGAGATACAAACCCATTGAGTACTTGATCAATCCTTGACATGGTCTAACTTGGCCGAAATCAGTCGTAGAAGCACCTTGCAACTCAATCCATCCACTTGCTTTTCCGTTGAAAAATCCGGCAATCTTGTAACTGAACACAGTAAAACCAGATATCCACATCAAGTTCATAAGAAAAATTGATTGATATCCCGATGTTGTGGTTGGAATAGGCTGTAAGACATTCAAAGAAGTTTGAAAACCCTAGTTGTCACTTTCTCCTTTTGGTTTTTCATAGTTTTCCTACCATCCTACAGGTGATCTCATAGAGACAAAAACCTTTTACTACCACCTATAGCAACGAGATTATCTTCAGACCTTATAAAACTCGCTAATGCGAGTTGGATATAGGAAAACCAATAGGAAAAATAGGGCTTTTTGGCCCAAAACAGCAAGGCAAGGTCATGTAAGAGATCACACTTGCATTGATGGTCCCAAGCCCAGATAGAGAAGGTGGGTTGTATTAGGCTTTCAACAGCCAACATAAAACTTTGTCAGATTTTTATACCATAGATTATAGAAATTATGAACATTGTATTGGGGCGTTCACTCTTAGTGATGCATTGCATAGTCAGAATGTAGTGAAAAGTAAATAAGGGTCACTACATTTTTGCTTAGATGTAGTGAATCAATTGTAAAGAGGGTTCCCACATCATGAACGGGTATGGATAAAGAAGTTAGTTATGCTATATTACTGCCTAAATGTAGTGAATAAATTACAATCATATTGGTTCTTCGAATATCCAAACATTGTCCGGTAAGCTAATGGAGGTGGTAGATATTATGATTCGGAGAAAGATTCATATTCTATGTTTACAAGAGACAAAGTGGGTTGAAGAAAAAGTAAAAGAGATTAAAGATATAAGTTTTAAGTTATGATACTCTGGTAAAAAAAAAGGCTTGAAACAGAGTTGATATTACCATAAATAAAGATTTAAAGGATAGTTTAGTAGACGTACAACGATATGGTGATTGAATCATGACGTTAAAAATTAGTGTTACAAGCAAAGGTTTTGAATATAGTTTGTGCTTCTGCACCAAAGTAAGACTAAAAGATACTATAAAGATGACTTTTTGAGAAGAGTTAGATAAAGTGATTTAAAGAATTCTACAAAGAGAGATGATTTGTTTAGGAGGAGACTTAAATAGACATGCCAGTAAAGAGTAGGATATTAAGGTATTCATAAAAACTTTTATTTTGGGATATAAATGAGGAAAGTAGGAAGATTTTAAATTTTACTATGGCGTTTGATCTCTTTATAGTCAATACAACCTTCAAAACTCGAGATGAACGTTTAATTACTTATAAGGGTGGCTTATCACAAGCACAAATTGATTATTTTATTTGTAGAAAAAAAGATATAGCGTGTTGTAACGATTGTAAAGTAATTTTAGGAGAAATCTTAATCACCCAACATTGACTTTTAGTTATAGATTTTCATATAAAAAAATGAACAAATAAGAAAAGACTGCATCAAACTATTCAAACTAAATGGTAGAACCTCAAAAGGAGGAAAGAAGGTATATTCAAACATAAAGTCCTTCAAGAAGATGCTTCTAATTATGTTGGTACACCTTATGATATATGGAACAATATGACTATACATATTAGGAAAATAGCGAAAAGGAGGAAAGAAGGTATATTCAAACAGAAAGTCCTTCAAGAAGATGCTTCTAATTATGTTGGTACACCTTGTAATATATGGAACAATATGACTATACATATTAGGAAAATAGCGAAAGATGTGTTAGGTGAATCTAAGAGAGACGTACTTGTACAAAAAAATGCTTGGTGGTGGAGTAAAGTAGTACAAAATAAAATCAAGGCAAAGAGAGCGTGCTACAAATTATATTATGCAAAGAAAACTAGTAAATCTTTAGATCCTTATAAGAAAGCAAAGAAGAAAGTGAAAAAGACCTAAAATTTGAGAGGGTTTATATAAAAAACTCAACTCAAAAGAGGGTGAAAGAGATATTTTTAAGATAAATATAGCTAGAAAAAAAACTAAAGATCTTAATTTTGTTAGATATATCAAAGATGAGGATGAGAAAATTTTAGTGACAAATAATGATATAAGAAATAGATGGAAAAACCATTTTTATAAGTTCTTTAATGAGAATAAAGATATTAGTATTATCTTAGGAGAGTTAGTCAAATCAGAAAAGAATATAAAGTACAATTTCTACCGACATATTCAAAAGCATAAAGTCAAATAGACTTTTAAACATATGAAGGGTGGTAAATCGGTAGGATCAAATAATATTCTTATAGAAGTTTGTAAAATCTTAGGATAAATAGGAATCACTTTGCTCACAAGACTATTTAATGAAATATGGAGAAAAAAGATGCCCGAGGAATGAAGAGTGAGTACACTTATACCCATATATAAAAATAAGAGAGACATTCAGAATTGTATGAATTATCGAGGTATCAAGTTAACGAGTCATACTATGAAATCGTGGGAAAGAATTATCAAACGTAGGTCAAAACAAGTATCAAGTACAATAAAGAACTAATTTAGATTCATGTCAAGTAGATTTAATGTTGAAGCGATTTATCTTTTAAGATGTTTTATGGAACATTTTAGAGCAAAAAATATATATCTTCACATGATATTTATTGATCTAGAAAAAGCTTACAATAGGGTACCGAGGGAGATTCTTTAAAGAACCTTGGAAAAAAGAGGTATCTCATTTATATACATAAATCTTATAAGAGACATATACGATGGTGCAAAAACATGTATGAGGACTCATGAAGGAATGAACGACTTCTTTGAAGTTAATATTGGGTCACATTAAGGATCAACTTTAAGTTCATACTTATTTATAATGGTGATTGATGAATTAACAAAACATATTCAAGATGAAGTACCTTGGTATATGTTATTTGCATATGACATTGTGTTAGTGGAGGACTCTAAGGAAAAAGCTAATAGAAAATTGGAACTATGAAGAGAAACATTAGAAGTAAAGGCTTCCAACTTAGTAGAGCAAAGATAGAATATATGAAATGTAAGTTTGATCATTTAGTTATTTTAGAGGATATAAAAATTAAAATTGGCACATATTACATCCCTAAAAAGAAAGTTTTAAATACCTAGGATAAATTTTTTAAAGTGATGGAAAAATTGATTGAGATGTTACGCATAGAATTAATGCTTGTTGGTTAAAATGGAGAGGAATATCAGATATTTTTTGTGATAAGAAGATAGCATTAAAGTTAAAAGGTAAATATTATAGAGCAACAATTAGACCTGCTATATTTTATGGTCGTAAGTGTTGGGCAGTTAATCATCAGTATGTACAAAAGATGATTGTGACAAAAATGAAGATGTTGAGATAGATGAATGGTCATACAAGAAAATACCATATACATAATGAGGTTATTAGAAACAAATTAGGAGCGACACAAATAGAGGATAAAATGAGAGAATATCGTTGATGAAGCGACACTAATAGAGGATAAAATGAGTGATAATTCTTTTGTTAATTTTTTAACTTAACTTTTAGGTGGGCAGATGCACCACCTAGGCTCAATGTAGATCCAACACCACCAAAGTTGTAATACACGGCTCATACTCTTCAAAGAAACAGCACTAAGCTTGACGACCCTAAGATTCTTCATTTGATTATTTTTTCCCCTATTATTCATGTATAAAGGGAATGAGGCACAAAAACATGCATGCCTTTTGTTTTGATATGAAAAATAGGGTGAGAAGTGTGGTGTTATTTCCGCATCAGCACTTGACAAAGCTAAAGCGCGATGCCTGAATCCTCTAAATAATCTTTTTATACATTAAATATTCTCGCGCTGAGAGAGAAAATAGATTCATCTTTTAATGAGACTTTCATGATCTATCTTTTCATCAACCATCAGCTCAGAACCTGGATAGAACCATTGGTCTTGGAACGGTTTTGATTTGAGTCTGAACTATTAATTTTATTTAAAAATTAAAAATTATAAAAAAAATAAAAAAGAAAGCGGATTGGGACTGAACTGGGTGGTTCCCGGTTCTGGTTTTGATTTCAACTATTATGGGTTCAGCAAGTTCCTGGCCTGGTTTGGTTAGGAACCGACTATGTCTACATACATGTCTATGAAAATATAAGGGATTTCTCTATCTTTTACATATAATTGGCAAGGATTATGTTTTTGAATTTTCAAATATGGGTTTAACTTTCCGAGCAATGGACAAAATGGGGCTCTAGTCATCTACGCGGTTAAATGGTTCTGCAGAAATAGAGAGGTCCTTATCTGAACATTACGAGAAATGTTTTGTCAGCATTAAAAAATTACAAAAGAAAATTGGGCGTTGAAATTGTTCCTTGTATCAGGGAGATCCTAAATATAAATGTAAAAACAATGGTGCATAATTTGAGAGAAAAATGTAAGTATTAGAAAATACTTACATTTTATCTTATTAACTAAAGTTGGGATGGTTTAGGCTCTAATCAACCACAGTTCAGCCTATGGTGGTTTCTAACTGGAATGTTTGATTATTACTTTTCGAGGTATGAGTATAATAATAATATCTTATATATTTTTCTAAAAACATTTAAAACTTTTAAAATTATATTTATGTTATTAAAAAGTAATGAGTGAGCATGTATATAATATACATATAGAGAGAGCAATTAGTACATGCTCATGTAGTTAGATGGTTAAAAACTTTTAAGATCTTAGCCGTTCCATCAACTAGATCGGCGATTGAGATTTAAATCACCTAATACTCTTTACCCCTTAACTTAAAAGATCTCAACCATCGATATTGTTAAGTATATTTAAGTATGAATGAGTGTGAGTATAGACTAACTCTTCTCTTATATATATATATATATATATATATATATATATATATATATATATATATATATATATATATATATATATATATATAAGCCCTAATATGTCACATAAACAATTGGCCTTCTCGGCCCCTACCCTTGATTTTTTGCTTTTGTACTTTTGTTGATGGAGTAGAGAACACTAACTACCCACGTTTCTTTATTGGGGGATGCGAGACGGCCCAAGTATGTCTAAGAAAGAATATACGAGTTGCCCCCAACCAAAGAAGATGTATGGGTCAGAATGATGCTGTCGACTAATTCGTACCTTCTTTCTTCTTTGAAGGTTTCGATGATGGTCGCCGGATTCGGTGAATCCTCTGTTGCCGATGTAAAGACATGCAGAGATACAGATGCAACGGATAATGAAGAATGTGGGTGATAGACACAAGGTTCCTGCACAGGGGCTTGCACAAACGAATACAGTATGGTTTTCCTGTATTTTTTGTGTTTTTCAGTATTTGTATGTGCCTGCCTTTATAGGCAGGCGCTCCCCCATTCATCGTGCTTATCCACCTGTGGCTTCCCTTGTTTGGGAGCTATAACGAACGATGAATTTTTCGGTAACGTCTGTCCGTTACTAGATCTTGGCCTATCCTCAGGTAATGGCTGGATAGTCAGTCCAGCCGTTACCTGAGCCGAGAATGGCCACATCTTGTAACATCTCCCACTTGGCCATTGGAGTCAAGTGTATCGACATACTGGTTTTCCTCCCACTTTTCAAGGGTTTTCCCTAGTTATATCGATTCCTGATTACTATTGCAATCAGAACCTGTTGTGTGGTTATTTTTCTACACAACAAATCATCCGTTGTATGGTTATTTACCTCTACAACAATTGTATATCCGTTGTATGGTTGTTTGCTTATACAACAATCAAACATATCTCAAACCCATGTTTCTAACATGTTTTGAGAAGAGTTCCTCTGTTATGCCTTTTGTTAAGGGTCTGCAATATGTCTTCCGTTGGCATGTATGAGATGGATATTTCCTTTCTCATAACCATATCATGAACATAGTGGTATTTTACCATTATATGCTTGCTTTTCGAGCAGTCTGCTCCACTCTTAATAAGAGTAATTGCTGCATTGTTATCACAATAGATAACCACTAGCTTGTTTGTTATCTCCAGCTTCAAATCTCATATGAAGCGGCTTATCCAAACAACACTTGTTACAGCCATACAACAAGCAACATACTCAGCTTCCTCTGTATGCAACGCTACACAACCCTGTTTCTTACATGACCAAGAAACAACAACACCTCCAAATAAAAATATTTGACTTGAGGTTGATTTGGTGTCATCTTTGCTCCCAACAAAGTCAGCATCGGAGTATCCTACCACTTTCAGTTTATCTGCTTCAAAACACAGTTTCAAGTCCTTTTTTCCTTTCAGATATCTTAGAATCCGTTTCACAACTATCCAATGTTGCCAACCTGGATTACTTTGATATCTACTAACAAGACCAACAACAAAGCTGATATCAGGCATTGTATACAACATAGCATACATCAAGCTGCCAACAGCTTGTATATACGGAATATTAGGCTTATCGTCTCCTTCACCGGGACAATCAGCCTTACTCAATTTCACCCCTTTTACAACAGGTCTATCTGCAGACTTATATTCACCCATTTTAAACTTCTTGAGGATATAGTCTATATATCTCTCCTAACTCATGCATAAGAGTTTAGATCCTCTATCTCAAGAGATCTTTATAGCCAAGATATAGGATGCTTCCCCCATATCCTTCATTTCGAACTTTGAGTTCAACCATGACTTGGTTTTGACAATCATCTCATTGTCATTTCCAGTCAACAATATGTCATCTACATACAATGATAAGATGACAAAGTGGCTTCCATTGTTCCAGACATATACACATTGATCAAGTTTGTAAGTCACAAACTCAAGTTCTACAATGGCATTTTGAAAAGTCAAATACCATTGGCGAGGTGACTATTTCAGGCCATATAGGGATTTTTTCAACTTATATACTTTATCTTCTTGGCCTTCAACCACAAATCCTTCAGATTGCTGCATGTATATGATTTCTTCTAAATCACCATTTAGAAAAGCTATCTTTACAACTAACTGATGTAAATCCAAATAATAGTATGCATATATTGTTAGGATTATCCGTATGAATACAAATTTCGCAACTAGGGAATATGTCTCAACATAATCTATCTCATTCTTTTGCGAAAAATCCTTTGCAACCAAACTCACTTTAGACTTATCGATTGTACTATCGACCTTGTATTTCTTTTTAAGAGTCCATTTACAGCCTATAGCTTTCCTTTCTTTTGGCAAATCAACCAATTCCCAAACTTGGTTTTTCTCAATGAATTCAATTTCCTCATCCATGGCTTTCTCCCAGTCTGTTGCTTCTGATAAGTTCATTGCTTGATGATAAGTCAAGTTATCAGTCAACTCATCCAAATCTACCGAATTACACACTTTCTGTGCCAGATAAGTGTGATAATCCTTTAAGTAGGATGGAGTGGCTCTTGGCCTCTTATGTCCACTTAAGGTATCGGTAGTTTTAGGAAGATCTTCTATGGGCTCAAAAGATGATTGGTCTAAATCTACCAAATCATCAATACATTCCTCATTGTTTTACAAGATGTCATTCTTAGTATCCTCTAAGAATTCAACATCTATGCTTTCAATGAGTTCGTGGTCCTTATGATAAAACTGATATCCTTTTGAACCTTTTGGATATCCAATGAATATACAACTCAAGGACCTGCTGTCTAGCTTATCTCTAGACTGATCAAGGATCTTGACATGTGCAATTGATCCCCACCTCCTAAGATGACCTAGGTTGAGTTTTCTTCTAAACCACATCTCATATAGTGTAGTGAATACAACTTTACATGGTACTCTGTTGAGTACGTAAATAACTGTACTTACTACTTCTCCCCAAAATACCCTTAGAAGAGAGGCATCAATTAACATAGACCTTGTCATGTTTAGCAAGGTTTTGTTGTATCTTTCAGCTACACCATTTTACTGAGGTGTCCTAGGCATTGTATTTTGTTTAGCAATACCAAAGTCTTTGCAAAATTCCAAGAATTTTGCCGAGGTATACTCACCTCCTCTGTTTGATCTCAAGACTTTGATCGAATGCCCTAATTTATTTTCTATTTCTTTCTTATATTCTTTAAAAGTATCAAGTGCCTCTGATTTATGTGTCAAAAGATATATATACATATATCTAGAGTAATCATCGATAAAGGTTATAAAATAACCCTTTTCTCGACGTATCTTTACTCTAAAAGGTCCATATAAATCTGCGTGAATAATTTTCAACAAGGTTGTTGCCCTTGTTGTCTCCTTGGGAAAGACTTTTCTTGTCATTTTTTCTTATATATAAGCTTTACACTTGTTGAAAGTCTTTTTCCTCAAATCCGGGCAATAAGTCAAAGTTGGATAATTTTCTCAACTTTTTCAAACTTATATGCCATAGGCGTTTATACCACATATTTACATTAACAGAAAAGACACTCTCAATATAAGTAGAAGATGAATGACTTTCATTATCAGATAACTTGAACAATCCTTATTTTACATCAAATTCACCTGAGAACAAGATTCTCCCATGTTTGCCCACAATAACCTTGTTAGGTATAAACCTAATTTCAAAACCTTTCTTAACTAAGGCAGGGATCAAGACCAGATTATGCTTTATATATGACACAATTAACACATCGGTCAGTACAATTAGTTTGCCTTATACAAATATTCGGAAGGATCCAATACCAGAATATCTAAGAAAGTACTATTTCCCATATACACTCGATGTTCTCCGGGTTGATATTCTTTCAAGTCCATTGCCCCTTCCTTGGTCTTTAAGATATGTCTTGTAGCTCCCGAGTCTATCCACCAACCTATAATTGAGCGGTCAAAGTATAGACATTCTGAAATTATGCAGATTATATCCTACTTCTACGACTGTCCGCGTTGTGGGTTGTTTCCTCCACCTTTCTTGTTGCGGCAATCCCTTTTGTAGTGTCCTATCTTTCCACAATTGAAACACTTGATCTAAGAAGCGACTTCCTGTAATTTCTTAAAACTTTGACTGCCTTTCCTATTATTCTTGCCAAACCTTTTATTTGTTTTCTTTTTCTGGTTGGATTTGGAGCTAGATGCTAACTCATCTTAAACCACTAACAATTTTTCCTTTTTGTTTTTGAGCATATGTTCTTACTCAATTGCTAGTTTTAGGGGCAACTCAGAAAAGTTGATTTCAGGCCCTAATCTTAAGGCAGTGGTGACCATGTTCCATGATGGAGGTAGACTATTCAGTAAGGTTGATATCTGCATCGATTCAGGGATGACTGATTTTGTTACAGCTAGGTCTCTAGCCATCACTAGCATGTGATTTACATGCTCTATTACATTTTCTCATTCTTTCATTCTGAAGGAGTTGTATTTCTGTAGTAGCAACTACACATATAATTTTACAGTTGTATAATATTTAACTGTTAGTGAGTCAAAAAGCTCTTTCGCGGTCTCATATTCTTTAAAGACCCTAATCAGATCATCCTCCATGTAGGTTAACATGATTGTTCTTGCTATGGTATCGTCCTTTAGAAATGTTTTATACATTTCTAATTGTTGCTGACTTACGTCTGGCGGTAGTGGATGCACTATTTCCTTTATGACATACTCTACACCTTCTAGTGTTAGAGCCAACAATATTCTTTTCTTCCATGTCTGAAGTTCAAACCATTTAATTTTTATATTTTTGCCAGTTCGGACACATATCCTAAAACTCATTTTTAAGTGTTTGGCAAAAATAACAATCAAGCGGTTTAAAAGGAAACAAAAAACAAAGGCACATAGCAAGAGACATGTTAAAGTGATGCAAAATATTAAGCAGATAATCTTTTGAAAAATTTAAGGGGTTTTTCTTTCTCTAAACTCCTAAAAAGGATACAAGAGATAAATCTGTAATTATATATTTGTCCTCTTTTATAATTTTGTGAAATCTCAAGGTCAAAGTTGTAAAATCACTTTTTGGTATTCCTATAAAATTTGCAACTGATCGGGGTTAAAATCGTAATTTTAACCCTCAGGGTGAATTAATAATTTTTCTAAAAGAACAGGGGTAAACCTATCTTTTGGCTGAGTGGTAAAACTGAAATTATTCAAACTGGGTTGGATAAAATAGTAAAATGACAACCCCTAGTTTTTTTGTAAATTTCAAAAACAACCAAGAGGTAAAACTATCTTTTTACTGTGGCAACTGCGTAATATCCAAAAAAGGTTAGAGACAATTTTGTCTTTTTGACACAAACCCCGAGGTGATTTTCAAAAACCACTAGAGGTTTTAGAAAACCACTAGTGGTTTTAGAAAATCATTGGTTTTTCGGTCGCGGTTTTCCGAAACCGCTGTGTTCGAATTTTTTTTTTCGTTCTCGTACAGAAACGCTTAAAAGCGTTTACAGAATATACGCCTCTATAGAAAGTTTCGAGAGAGAGAGAGAGAGAGATTGACAAGGAGGGAGAGGGTCTGAGAGAGGAGGCCGGAGGGGATGCTCTGGTCGTTAGTCAGTTGTCGGCGGGTTCGTGGCTTCTTCTTTTGCCGGCCTTCCTATGCTTCGGTTCGTGCCTTTTGCTTCGGGCTTTTTGCTGGCCTATGTTTTGGCTTCGATCTTTTTCGGCCTGTGTTTTGGCTTCGGGCTTTTCCGACCTGCTTTTGGGCTTTGGGCTTTTTCGGCTTGCCTTTGGGTTTTGGGCTTTTCCGGCTGCCTTTTGCTTTTTGGCTATTTCTGACCTGCCTTTCCCTCGGGCTATTGCTTTCGGCTTTTGGGCCGTGCCTGTTTCGACTGTTTCAACTTGTCTCAGTGTGTTTTCTTCAGCTTTTTGGTCGAGCCTACTTCTGGGTTTTGCTTTCGCCGCCTCTACCGACTGCCGCCTTCTCTCATCCATTTTTTTTTCGTTCTCTCTTTTTTTTTGATCCTCTCGCTCTCTTTTGCAGTGAACCAGGCTTTGATATCAGTGTCGACTAATTCGTACCTTCTTTTTTCTTTGAAGGTTCCGATGATGGCCACTGGATTCGGTTAAAGACCTGCAGAGATGCAGATGCAGCGGATAATAAAGAGTGTGGGTGATGGACATAAGGTTCCCGCACAGGGGCTTACACAGACGAATATAGTATGGTTTTCCTATATTTTTTGTGTTTTTCAGTATCTGTATGTGCCTGCTTTTATAGGCAGGCGCTCCCCCATTCGTCATGCTTATCCACCTGTTGCTTCCTTCGTCTGGGAGCTGTAACGGTTCGTCCAACCGTTACCTGAGCCGAGAATGGCTACATCCTATAACAGATGCAGGCCCTCCCGCATCTTGAGGGACTCAATGGACCCGTATTTTTATGGAGAAAAGGAAAATCGAGAGATGAGGGAGAGAAGGATAGAAAAGAAAAAGAGAAGAAGGACAAATCAGGAGAGAAGCAAGGACTCCCCGTTATGATGGTAATGAGCTCGGCAAGAAGAGCAAGAGGAGAGGCGGTAGGGGGAGAGAGAAACTCTGCAGAAATAGTATGGGAAGTCAGCGTTGTTGGCTTAGTAATTTGGATGTGCCAATAGTCACTAAACGACATGATTTTTTTGTAATATTTTAAAATATATGACGTGATCTTTATCCTTTTCATAGTTGGATTTGAGTTAATGCCTTTAAATAGATTTTCTTATTTTTCTAAGACTTTGGCACTCTTGGTGAATGAATGCATCAATTTTCCAGGGTTGGAGCAAAGGAAGATACTAATGAATCGTGAAGTTCTGTATGGTTGTCTTTGAGAGGGAGTTCAATTCTTCAAAAGCGCTGAAAGAAAACAAAAAAACAAGATATTTCTCGACCCAAATGCTTATATGACACCAGATCAACCTTAACGGCAGCTAATAGAATTGTCGCTCATCCCACTTCGTGTGGAAAAAAGCTTCGTTTTGTTTGGTTTTCATGAGCTTTTGTGAGAAATTTTCTGAGTGTGGAGCTTGAAGTTGTTCTCAGTTGATTTCGCTCAATGAATCCGATTCTGTCGCGTTCAGGCATATCCATCTTTCATGCAGTAAACAGAGACACAAATCAACGAAGTTTTCATATTGAGAAGCTTCTGCCAAGAAGAACGAAACAGTGAAGCTACGAACAAAATTAATCCTTCTCAACTTCAAAGAGGTTAATGGCTCCAGCCTAAGTGATCAATTCGGCACGTAGGGCTTGAACTCCGAGTACTTTACAGGACAGAATGATAAGTAGGAAATATTTTCTGAGAACAAAATGAAACCCACATTTTTCATGCACAAATTATGACCATCTCACGAACTGTTCTTTGTTGGGTCCTCTTCCAATCCATTACAGTCTCTCTCCTTTTTTTTTGTCCGACTGACTGCCCATCGAAGATGATGTCTGGATTTATCATGATTTTTAGTGAATGGTGATAAAAAAGACTTCTTTTTCCTTCTTTTGATGCAATGGGAGGTCAAAGCAAATGCATGCCCTCGGGCATCCAACTCATGACTATCAACTTGAGAGTGCACCCCCTAGGTAGGTAAGCTACAAATCGTTGTGCCACTCATAGTTCTTTATTCGTAAGGATTCACATACAAACTCGGGAATATCTTTTCCGGCGTCAAGAGTTCCAACCACAAAAATCATGATTTTTATTTAATATCAAATGCTTTCTTCTGTCTTTTGATGTCCTCTTAACCAGAGGTCCAGAACTTGTCACTTTCTATCCTTTACTGTAAATATCCAGAAAATGAAACTAAAGCTTAGGGTTTGTATATTTCAAACCCTGGTAAATCCAGATAGTTTCTACAAGTTTTCTGTCCTTAACTAGTAGAAATCTAGAAATATTGTAAAAAATGTATATTTCTTGTTATGTTTTGGGATCTTAGTTTTAAATGAAAAGATTAGGGTGAATGTAAAGTCGTGTAAAAGAAAACAACAATTAATTAATAATGAAATTATTAAAGGAAAAAAAAGTAATGAGAAAAAGTTAAAGCAAGGTTACTAAATGGAACTTCAGTGAAGAGGTACGAGGACTTCTACTGTTCGAGCTTACTCTTTTTGAGCCAAATGCTAATATAACAAGAGTTCAAACACAAGGGTGACTAGAATCCATATAGCCGACCATACTTAGTGCTAGAGAGAGAGAGAGACGCTGCCCAGTGTACTGAATGCATCATTTACAATAATCTTCCCATCTCACCCACATTCAGACCTCTTTCTTTTCTGGAGCAAAAAAACCACATTCATTATCGTGCTTGAGTTTGATTAAGGACACCTAACCTGGATTTTATATGGTTTCCTCCATTATCAAAATCTTTTTCCATCAAATATAATACTTGCGTTATGGGAATGAGGGTTGACGCCGAAGGAAGTTGGAGATCTCCAAACTCAACAGTAAATGTCTTCCCCCATTTCATTTGTGTTTTTGGGGTGTCAATTTCCCTTTCAAATACTACCTAACCCTTCGCAACTGACTATAAAAACATCATTTAATTGCTCAGTTGACTCCTGATGTACTTGCCCATAAATGCTATCACAGAAGTCAGCACCAAACTTACTGTGGGGGGGTCAATCTCTCTCTCTCTCTCTCTCTCTCTCTCTCTCTCTCTCTCTGTGTGTGTGTGTGTGTGTGTGTTTCCCCTAAGAGATATCCACAAGCTGAGATGTCGATCAGGACCTTCAACTTGGAAGATTTTCAGCTGGACCCAAAACCCACGAGAGTTAGCTCCTGTGAACCAAAAAGTTGAATAAAGGATTGATTCTAAATTATATATATGTTTGTAGGACACTACTTTCATGTCTAAATCGTTAAGAAGTTTCCATTCAATGATTTAAAGCAAACACTGAATGTAGACGCATTTGCTTTACAGCAAACTTACGTTTGCTTCCTACGGTGAGCTTCATAGAAATTCACACGGACACCTACCAGGATTTGTGGCTAATCTCGATGCAACAACTACGGCATTCACTGAGTTATAGGGCCTTTATTATGGTGTAGCTTTAAAAGCTCAAAGACTCCCAAGGGTGCACGTCTGTGTTGAGGCTTTGACTAAAAAAAGAGGAGAAAAAATAAAGATAATGGTAGAACTGTTGAAAGAAATTGTACAACTATCAACTTGTATTTGCAACCTTCGTCATTCATGTTTACTCGCTAGAATCATCTGCTTCAAACAAAATTGCAATGTTCTTTTCAAACGTATATCTATAAAGAATTCTCTAATTGTCCCAAGATGGTGTTATTTGCCTTGGTCAATCCTTCATGTTGAGGTTGCTTCTGATGCTCTCTAAGCATTTTTTTTCTTAAAGCTGATAGCAGTTGCTGTTTACAAAATCAGTTGTTTGTGTTGGGCTATTATGCCACGTCGTCTGAAACAAATCATATTTAATCTGTCATATGACAAATTGATCGCATGCAATCAATTTTATGTAAACCCCCCATCCACATGTTTGAGATTAGCATACCCGTACTAGCATGGGTGCGTGTACGTTGGTGGCAATTTTGGAGCAACCTGACAAACCGATCCGAAGTCCGTGTTTGGCTCAGATTTAAGTACCCCGGGTTGAGTCGGGGTCAGCTTAGACCAGACCCAATATTTCATATACACACATATCCTAAACCCAACCCACAGAGCTGTAGTATATACTACTAGATTTTACATGTCTATATATATATATATATATATATATATATATATATATATATATATATATATATATATATATATATATATATATATATAGAGAGAGAGAGAGAGAGAGAGAGAGAGAGAGAGAGAGAGAGAGAGAGAGAGAAAAAGAGAGAGGAGAGATCAAACCTATTGATTTCAATGGTTTTTATGGGCATGAGTGTACTGTTATTTTTATTTAAATATCTTTATAATTTTCTAAATAATACTCATGTATATCAAAAGCAAAAGAGAATATATCATTATGCATTTATCAAAGGTTACAAGATCCTACATGTCTCCAATAGTGTGCTCTCATGCCTCATTACTTTTTGAGAGCATCAATATCATTTAGAAGCTTGTTAGGGTATTTAGGAAATAAAAGCTTAAGACGTTGTGCTAAGAGCTATTCTTTAAAACCTTAAAAAAGAGAGGTACCTATTGATGTACATTATGATGCATCAATCTTAATAAGAGATATACATGATGATGCACAAATATGTGTGAGAAAGCATGAAAAATGATGGATTTGTTTGAAGTTAATATTGGATTACGACAAAGATCAACTTTAATTTTATATTTATTTATATTGGTTATTGATCATTTAACAAAGCACATTGAAGATGAAGTATCTTACTTAGTGTATGTTATTCATGGATGACATTGTGTTAGTGAATGAGTGTAATGAAAAAGCTAAAAAAAAATAGGAACTATGGGTATAAACATTAGCAAGTAAAGGCTTCTAACTTAGTAAAACAAAGACTCATTTGATTACTTCAATGATATAGAAATTAAGAATGACATACATTGTATCCCTCATGGGAAAAGTTTTAAATACCTATATAGATTTTTGAGTGCAATAAAAAAATTGATAGAGATGTTATATATAGAATTAATACAGACTGGTTAAAATGGAGAGTTGCATAAGTATTCTATGTGAGAAGAAGTACCAATAAAGTTGAAAAATAAATATCACACAACAACAATCAAACTCACTATATGTTATGCTTATGAGTGTTGGACAATTAATCATCAGCTGTCATTGATCAAAATGAAGATATTGATATGGATGTATGGTCATAAAAGAAAAGACCATATATGCAATGAGGTTATTATAAACAAATTAAAAATGACATCAATAGACAATTTTTTTTTTTAAAATTGTGTAAGATGGTTTGTATACATGAAAAGATGATCAAAGAAAACTCCCGTGATGAGAAACTATATGATAAAATGTTAAAAAGAAGAGAAAAATAATAAAAATATTAAAAAGAAACAGTAAAAAAGATCTAGCTTATATTGAGTAAATTGTTAGCATGACACATGATCGAACTCTATCAAAACAAAAAACCATTGTAGCTGATTGCAGCCGACTCATCTAGCATAGGAAAAGGTTTAGTTGTTCTTGTTGTTGATTTAGGAAAATAAAAATGATAATGTTATTACTTTTGTGCCAAAGAAAGAGACATGACATGAGTGCACACTTGTTAGAGTGTGCACGATCGAATCTCTCTCTCTCTCTCTCTCTCTATTTATATGTACTTATGCACAACGTTTCTTTATATAGGGGTCAAAATTGGGTCAACCTAGATTCAATCTAAATCGGATTAGGCCAGTTGGATCTGGGTTAAAAAATTCTGACAGCTGAAAGTTGGGTTGGATCCCAGTCTAACTATTATTCTCCAGATCCGAAGTGACCGGACCTAATGACCTTATTTGTCACCCCATCTGTAACCCTTAACATCAGGTTGCAGTTTTGCATCGTTTAATTCTAACTAGTACGTTATTACGTATCTACCATTTTCTATTTGGCAATGTTCAAGGAAAATTTACCTCTTAAAAATTGGAAATTAAGCATCAAAAGATTCAGAATACAATCGATGAATCCCTCCTCCCTGACATTTCAATGCCCATTGCGTTTCTCAAGAGAAAAGCAGATATATAACGAACAAGTTACAAAGTAATTTCCTCAATGAGGCTGAAAAAGAGAAGTGCTCCTTCAACACCGTAATACCCTAAAACAACCAATACAAAAGCTAGAACTACAGTACAGACTCAACCATCTGCCACAATACAGGCTCAGAATTGTCAGCAAACCCGCTCCCTCCATGAAGCCCGAAAGTAACTAGATCCGTGCTGATTAGGTGATACTAGATGCAACAGGCTCTTCGACCGGTCTGTTGTTGGAAAGTGGATCATACCTCAGGTCCTTCACCACATCAAAGAAATGGGCAACAGCTTCCTCCGGTGTTCCAACAAGCACACCATGTCCTAGATTGAGTATGTGTCCCCGAGGACCAGCACATTTCACAACCCTATGAAGGTTCAATTAATTAGCTTTAGTGGAAGAAGAAATAAAAGACGAGGAACTAGTAACCGTGGACGATAATACATGAAGCCACATTTAGCCAGCTGGGTTTTCTGTAGGAATAAATGGATTTGCCGTTATAACAAGATAAACTATTTTACATAAGCAATTATCCATGTTGTAATAGTGTGCATCTACGTGTTTGTGACTTTTGAATGAATGGAACACAACACTTCTCACAGGCTCAACTGCGTAGTTGTTGGAGCTCAACCATGACGGCTATGTGCGCAGAGGTTCTGGCTTTCTGAGTTTAGTTAAGAAATCAGACGTTGCATGAATCAGTGTGTCCAAGAGCGAGAAAGGAAAAAGAAAACATAAAGGGCAGCAAATAAAGAACAAGTATATTATAGCTGTTATAGTTAACTCAAAGGCAAGACAACAATTTCAATATCCTGAGCAAAACAGCAAGCGGCACATATGATGAAACTGGGCAGTCTAAAGGGTAAATGCAAGGTACAATGCCTTTGCCACGCAAATCAGATGCTATGGTATTTAACATGGCATAATACTATCAAATATTTATATGATCATAAATCATGAAAGAATACTCGTTCTCCTTTTTTTACTTCAGAGTTTCTTTATGTAATTTTAATAATGTGATGGGTCAATCATGACATTTTCATGCAGGTCAGGCATGCATATGAAATGAACCGTTTAATTCGTTGCATTCAATTCATGTATTAGGGCCCTGTGACCAAACATTTACAATTGAGAGCGTTTTAAGTATGGAAATCTGTTCAAAAGTTTAGCTAATCAATAACTCTTATTTCCTGAATTCAATTGCATGACAAGTGAAACCGTTTGTGTGGTTAGTGTAGATTTAGGTTCTGGCAAAGTGATGATGATAGTTGGGAAGTCATGGACTTCTAATTGATGTTTCATATTGGACAACACGACTCACAAAAAATACAACTCTCCAATAAAGGTGAAAAAAGGAGGAAAAGGGAAAAAGAGAACAGGCTAACAATGAAAAGTATGTAGCATTTGTGAAAAGCAACAGAAATATCCAATCTTCAATATACAAATAACTGTGAAGGCATGTTACGCGACTTTAGCTTTCATTTTCTTTATGGAATCACTTGTACACCAAATTCAAAAGTGACAAATAGATTTTACATAAAAGAATTAACTACACATGTTGGTTTGCCAGCATCAACCAGATTGACACCCCCCTCAGGAAGGTGTAATTTTTTTAGAATTCCAACAATCCAGATCCAGTTAGAGCGAGAAACAATCCAGAGAGGGTAGTTACCTTTGAATTTCTTCTGTGACAGATGGAAGGGTAGAAAAGAGTACAGCTGGGTCGACATTTCCTTGAACTCCAATTTCACTGCCCAACCGTCTCCTTCCATCAGCCATATCCACAGTCCAATCAAGGCCAATAACATCAACTCCAGTTTCCTTCATCCTCTCAAGAAGCCCACCATTACCATTGATGTAGAGCACCAGAGGTACTTGTGGACACCTTTTCCTTACATAACTAACTATCTGCCAGTCAAGGTAACGAAACAAGTTGGAAAGGCATGACGAGGAAAACTGAAGTTCCTGAATGATGCCACACATGCTAAATGACATTTATGCACGACATTGTGGCACATGCAAATGCTTTGTCATATTCTCCAATAGGATAACAAACATCTCCGCTATGCTTCACAGTTCCTCAGAAATGTCATTTCTGAGAGATAGTGGCAGAAGATTACTTGATAATTTAGATAAATAGCTTCCATATCGTCCAATCAATTAAAAATTCTACTGCCTATTAAGTGAACTTATCATACATATGGGTATGATAATAACTTGATATACTAAATTAAAAATTCTACATATTAAGTGAACAAGGAGAACTCATCAGATAATAAAAAGCAGCATGATAAATCACTTGATATACTATAAAAAAACCTTAAGCGCACAGTCAGGACAAGAAAACTTGCAATGATACAGGTATTCTCTATTTGACAACTAAGAAACAGGCATGAGCATCTCACCTCTTTGATATAAGGTTTTGACCAAGTTTCCCACATATTAGGTGTCAGCTGCCCGCCCCAGGAGTCAAATATCTGAACACATTGAGCTCCAGATTTCACCTGGAAAACAACGTATTCAGAGATTGCCTGTGTCAGATGAGAGAGAAGAGTTCTTAAGACTTGTGGAGCAGTATAACACAATCGCTTTATTGTTTTGTATGTCCGAGTTATGCCGCCTTCAACAATATACGTTGCAATTGTCCATGGTGCTCCAACAAATCCAAGCACTGCAGCGCTATTCCCAACCTAGAGGAAAAGGAAACCGATCTTAAGAGAGCTGTCAGGAAATAGATAAAAAGATCTCAAAACTTACTGTCAAGGTGATTCATCTTAACCATCAAAACCATACTGAAGAGGCCATCACAACCAAATGAATGTAAACAAATACACCATATGGAAAGTTTCAAGACCGAATGCTTGGTAAATCATAACAATGAATGAAAGATGAAAACCACATATAGCACGAAGAAATAAAAAATAAAATCAGTATATCACTAATAAGTACTTTAAAATCACCGGACAAAAGCAATAGAGCAGATACATTTCCACAGGAAAAAAGAATGATCCCCACAATATTCCAATGAGAATTATAACATAGCCAAATTAAAGTTAGACTATCATATTTCTTGTATTCATGCTAATTGCTGTCATATTCTTGTGTTATTTTATGTCTCTGATCTAATTCAAATGAAAAAAAATATAGATTTTTATTAGAAGAATGATGGTCGGATTCCCTAGTTTTTTGAGGCATTATTGATAGCCATCCAAATTTCCCATTGTTATGCAGTGAAACAAAGAAAACACAATTTCAATGTAAAATCATCAGGATATGATTTTAAAGATGCAAACCTCCTTGCGTAAAATAGTTAGAGATTCTCCAACAAATTGCAACTTTTCCAGATCAATAGGATGCAATGCTTTAAGTCCTTCTTCTGAACAAATAGGATTGTGAATGATTGGACCCCTAACTTCCTCAATGTCAAATGGCACCCCAAAGGCAGGGAGAGGAGTCAGGATATCAGAGAAAAGTATAACACCATCTGGATGAAAAGCTCTCCATGGCTGCAAGGATATTTCCACAATGAGATCAGTTGTTTCTGACCTCTCTCTAAAGGATGGGAATTTCTCTGCAAGCCTTCTGTATACAGCCATGTACCTTCCAGCTTGTCGCATCATCCAGGCCGGTGGCCTGCTAACAGGTTCACCTCTGGCAACTTTGACTAGTAATGGGTCTGAAGAATTGAAAGGCAAACAACTAAGAAAACCTATTGTGCCCGTAAAGAAATAAATAATATGTACAGGCAGCAAAGTTATGATGGATGGACTGAAAAGACTATGAGAGCAACAACACATTCCATAAATGCAAACAGAAAGAAATGTGTAGAACATACTTTTAATAGTCCCCACTTCATCATTTGGGATGTTCACGTCAAAAGTAGAGAACTTGGCATTTGATAGTGAGCCAAATGTTCCACCTACATGTCTACATCCACCCAAAGGCTGGAGTTTTAAAGGTCTTTCTTAGCTGATTTGGATATGAGATTTCAGGAATGAGAGCAAATCCAGAATCTTAATTATAATTGTATCTCACATTCTTTTTGGTTTATTGATTGGAAAAGCTTGCCAACAAGCTACACTTTTCTTTATTCACATGCACGCACAAAGACAAACAAAATCATGCATGTGACCTATCATTGTTTATCAGCGCTGATTCCACCAATATCTCGAATACCATCATTGGTAGCTATCACTATTACCCTTTCTTATAAACTTGAAGCATGCTTCTTCAACTTTCTTACTTTATTCCTAAAATAAATTCTCTGTTATAATGGTTTGAGATTTTTCATAAAGTAAAGTCGAAGGCATTCAAACCAAGTCTGTGAATCAAAGATATGCAACATTGGCACAAAGAGCACTCGCGGGTAGGGTTCTCTAATGACCACTTGCATGTGGCAGGTTCGATTTTCTGGTGCACGAATATATATGTTAAGCTTTTACCTCTCATAAAAACAAAGAATAGAAAACCTTATATGTTTATTTAATATTTGTAAAGCAGGATACTATGCACACCTTTTTTATTACTTATTTCAAAATACTCTTGCTCATTTTTTTATACAACAACAACAACTAAGCCTTTTCCCATACTAGATGGGGTCAGCTACATGGATTCTTTGTTTCCACAGATCCCTATTGTGTGCCATGTTAGCAGTTAACTCCCAATAAGCTAGATAATTCTTTATTGTTTCTTTCCAACACTTTTGTGGTCGTCCTCTATCTCTTTTAATACTTTCTAAATTTAGTTTTTCTAACCTTCTTAAAGGTTGTTCTTTTGATCTTCTTTCTATATGTCCAAACCATCTTAAACGATGTTCTCTAATTTTATCCTCTATTGGTGCCACTCCTAATTTGTTTCTAATAACCTCATTATGTATACGGTCTTTTCTTGTATGACCACTCATCCATCTCAACATCTTCATTTCTGTCACATACATCTTTTGTACATGTTGATGATTAACTGCCCAACATTCAGAACCATAAAATATAGCAGGCCTAATTGGTGCTCTATAATATTTACCTTTTAATTTTAATGGTATCTTCTTATCACAAAGAATACCTGATGCTCCTCTCCATTTAACCAACCAGCATTAATTCTATGTGTAACATCTCCATCAATTCTTCCATCACTCTGAAAAATTGACCCTAGGTATTTAAAACTTTCCTTTTGGAGAATGCAATGTGTGCCAATTTTAATTTCTATGTCCTGTGAAGTAACCAAATGATCAAACTTACATTTCATATATTCTGTCTTTGTTCTACTAAATCGGAGGCCTTTGCTTTCTAATGTTTCTCTCCATAGTTCCAATTTTCTATTAACTTTTTCCTTAGACTCCTCCACTAATACAATGTCATTTGCAAATAACATACACCAAGGTACTTCATCTTGAATAGGTTTTGTTAACTCATCCATCACCATTATAAATAAGTATGGACTTAAAGTTGATCCTTGATGTAACCCAATATTAACTTCAAAGAAGTCTGTCGATCCTTCATGAGTCCTCACACATGTTTTTGGACCATCATACATGTCTCTTATAAGGTTAATATATATCAATGGGATACCTCTTTTTTCCAAAGTTCTCCAAAGAACCTCCCTCGGTACCGTATCATAAGCTTTTTCTAGATCAATAAATATCATGTGAAGGTCTTTCTTTTTTGCTCTAAAATGTTCCATAAGACGTCTCAAAAGGTGAATCGCTTCAATAGTAGATCTGCTTGGCATGAATCCAAATTGGTTCTCTGTTGTACTTGATACTTGTCTTAACCTACGTTCGATAATTCTTTCCCATAATTTTATATTATGACTCATTAACTTGATACCTCGATAATTTACACAATTTTGGATGTCTCCCTTGTTCTTATATATGGGTATAAGTGTACTTGCTCTCCATTCCTCGGGCATCTTTTGGTTTTTCCATATTTCATTAAATAGTCTTGTGAGCCAAGTGATTCCTATTTCTCCTAGTATTTTCCAAACTTCTATAGGAATATTATCTGGTCCTACCGATTTACCACACTTCATATGTTTAAGAGCCTCTTTGACCAGTGTTGTCTGACGCGTATCGTATCGTGTATCGCTGGGCTCCACGATACGGGCGTATCGTATCGTACTTTAATATTAAAATAATGCAAAAAATAATTAAAAATTAATAAAAAATAGTAAAAAATCGAAAAAAAATCAGGAAAAAATCAGGAAAAATCTGATAATTGCTTTAAATTCATATAATGTAAGTTTAGTACAGATTGAGCATTCAGCATTGAACAATTGCATCCAAATTTACATATTTTGAATCTAAAAAATAAAATACAGACATAGTTTACACTTTACAGTACACTACAGTTACATATAATGTTACATTTTATAAATTGTAATCAGGATCATCAACTAAATAATCTTCATCTTCTCCTTGTTGCAGATCCTCATCATCATCAGCCACACCCATACCTTCTTCTTCAAAATTAAATTCTTCATCTCCATAATGTTATTGCGCTCCTTCCAAATTAATCCAGGCAACGTCTTCTTCTGTTAGGAGGGCATTTTCTTCAGTGTCTTCCATAACCCAATCTTCTAATATATCAAAATTATCCAAACTTATTGGATCAAACTGACTTTCTTCTCTATTTACTTTTTTTAATTGCCTACGACACAAACAAAAATAAACAATTAATAAGTAATATTAACAATTGAAAACTGAAGTTAAATAATATCGAATTGAAAATTTGAAAGTAATACAACATTACCTTTCACGAAGGCGCATGTTACAATGAATATAAACCAAATCATTAAGCCTTTTATGTTCCAACCTGTAGCGCTTTTTTGTATGGATGTGTTCAAAAACACTCCAATTTCTTTCACAACCTGTTGCACTACAGGTTTGGCTTAAAACTCTAACTGCAAAATCTCTAAGGTTTGGACAATCACTTCCAAACCTGTTCCACCAAACATCTGTAAAAAAAATATAAACATTAGAGACATAATAATCTACAGTAATGTAAGATGCAACTTAAATATGAAAATAAATAATGTACCTAGACGCATCGTAGAGCGGTTGCGAATTACAACAGGCAAACCCATCAAGTGAAGAGCATTATCATATATCTCCATCTCTCGATGTATCGCATCTACTATGCTCTCATCAGGGACTAATCTGTCGATGCATTCAATGATTCCTCGATTAACCTCACCGTCCCTTTTGAAGGTTACTGAGTACCTCAATGATGGGTTTAGATAGTAGGCTGCTGCATGAATAGGCTGATGGAATTGTTTATTCCATCTACTATCAATTATTTTCCACACGGGCACATAATCTCTTTTTTTTCCATTAAAGTTATTTCTGATCGCTTCTTTTGCCCTGTCCATGGCTTCATAAAGGTAGCCCATAGATGGTTTCTCCTCGCTGTCAGCCAATCTCAAAACTTTTACTAAAGGACAAGTAATTTTCAATAATCTGATGCATGCATTCCAAAATGAACTTCTAAAAACCGTTTCTACAATCTCATTTAACTTTCTGTTCCTTCTGTTTTGTGGCAACTCTGCAAATTGTTGCCACTCATCTCAGGAGAACATTCTCTTTAAAGCTTGCTTCTGTCTTACAATACTTTGTACAGATAAGAAGTTTGTTGCGAACCGAGTTGCAACTGTGTGAAGAAGCTCTGTACCTTCTGTGTATCTCCTCATCATACACAAAACAAATGCATGGTTGTAAATGAATTTTGTAATATCTTGGCAACACTCAGTTGCTGCCTTTATTTCATCCATCTCACCAATGTCCTCGAGGATGAGATCTAAACAATGGGCTGCACATGGTGTCCAGTAGAAAGTCCCATAAATATCAGCTAACTCCTTTTCAGCTGCTTTGTAGTTAGCTGCATTATCTGTAATCAATTGGACTACATTTTCTAGCCCAACCTCTTGTATAACCTTATCAAATTCCTCTCGTAGGATCTCTGCAGTGTGCCTCTCCTCTGACATATCTAGAGATCTCAAAAACATGAGTCCTTTAGGACAATATACAAGAAAGTTTAGCAATGTCCTTCCTCGCCTATCGGTCCATCCATCTGCCATGATAGTGCATCCTGTTTCCTTCCACAATTGTCTCAAAGTCGAACAGTATTGCTGCACTTCAATCACGGTCTCATCTAATATCTTCCCTCTCAACTTCTGATAAGAGGGCATCCTGTATCCTGGACCAATGTTAGCAATTGCATCTGCCATTGCTTGAAAATGAAAACTGTTTGCTGCATTAAATGAAATGCATGCATCATAAAACCATCTGCCCACTGCAAGGTCTGCTTGATCGTGTAGTTGTTCTGAAGCCATAGCAGCACGAATTCCAGGCTGAGCACCAGGTGTAGTGGAAGGAGGAAAGAATGAATGTATGCTAGAAGAAGAAGCTCTTCCTCTACTCCTTCCTGAACTTCCTCTTCTGCCACCTCCAAAGTCTTCAGCTGCAACCCTCTTTCCTCTGCTAGGTGCTCGCGAACTGCTACTACCAATATCTGTTCTAGCATCTGAAGGCAAACTATCAGTGAATCCAACTCCAGTGGCAGTAGCATCATCAACTTCTTCACACATCTGGAAATCATCCTTTTGTTATCTCCTTTCCTGTATGCTCTCAATCATCTGCAAGCATTGCCATTTAATACCTTCTGGCACACTTCTAACTCTGCCAGTGCATGGAGCAACTTCTTTCCTGGTTCCTGCTAGGTGGTGTTTCAACCTTAAAATTCCACCACTAACCACCTTTTCACAAAATAAACATCTGATTTTTAACCTTGAACCCTCAACTGGTATACCCCACTGCCATGCCGGATCATCAGACTTTGAATGAGAGTCTCTACCACCCCTTCCTGCCATTGTACTTTAATTCAAACAAAAACCTGAAAATAAAAGCACTTCGTAAATCTCCCAATCTTCAAATAACACTCAAATCGAGTGTCTCCCACTTCATGAATGCAATAAAAATCGTATACACACACTTAATAACTTCATATTTTGTCATTAAAAAAAAAAAACCGAAATAACACAAAAAACAATAAATATAAAAGAAAAAAAGGGAAAAAATATTAAAAATATACCTAAATCCGAGTTTGGAGGCTTGGACGGACACCGTAGGGCACGATTTTAGAGCTTTGAACACCAAGGAGGCGAAAACTGACTCTTAGGGAGCTTGAAGAACCCAAAAGGAGAGAGGAAACCCGCGAAAAATCGCGGGTTTCTCTCGAGCCGGGACCCTTTATAAGGGTCCCAGGGCGTATCGCCTGGACGATACGGGCGATACGCACCGTATCGTGCGATACCGGCCGTATCGCACGATACGGTGCGATACGCCCGCATCTGCGATACGGGGCCCCGTATCGTATCGTGGTGGCCCACGATACGATACGGTGCGATACGGACAACACTGTCTTTGACTTCATTCTTTTGAATACGTCGGTAGAAATTGTGGTTTATATACTTTTCTGACTTGGCTAAATCTCCTAAACTAATACTAACATCTTTATTTTCATTAAAAAGATTATAAAAATAGTTTTTCCATCTATTTCTTATATCATCATTTGCCACTAGAATTTTTTCATCCTTGTCTTTTATGCATCTAACATAATTAAGATCTTTAGTTTTCTTATTTCTAGCCCTAGCTATCCTAAAAATATCTCTTTCACCCACTTTTGAGGAGTTTTGTCCTCCCAAATCGTAGCTTTTGCTTCAGTAACGGCCTTTTTCGCTTCCTTCTTCTCTTTCTTATAAGCTTGTAAAGTTTCACTAGTTTTCTTAGCATAATATAATTTGTAACATGCCCTCTTTGCCTTGATTTTATTTTGTACTACTTCACTCCACCACCAAGCTTCTTTTTGTACCGGTACACCTCCCTTAGATACCCCTAATACATCTTTCGCCACTTCTGTTTAAATATTCTTCTTTCTCACTTTTGAGGTTCCACAATTTAGTCCGAATAGCTGGATGCACTCTTTTCTTCTTTGTCCATTTTTTTATTTGTAAATCCATAACTAAATGGTGGACTAAATACATACAACCAGTGTTGTCTGACGCGTATCGTATCGCGTATCGCTGGGGGCGTATCGTATCATATCATACTTTAATATTAAAAAACTATAAAATTATTTAAAAAATCAATAAAATTAGTAAAAATCCGAAAAAAAATCAAGAAAATTCTGGAAAATTCTGGTAATTGCTTTAAATTCATATAATGCAAAGTTTAGCACAAACTAAACATTTAATATTGAACAATTGCATCCAAAATTATATATTTTGAATAAAAAAATGAAATACATTTATATTTTACATATTGTAAATTTGTATCAGGATCATTAACTAAATAATCTTCATCTTCTCCTTGATGATGTTGTTGCACTTCAAATTAATTCATGTAATGTCTTCTTCAGTTAGGACTTAGGAGTGCATTTTCTTCGTTATCTTCCATAATCCACTCATGTAATATATCAAAATTAACAAACTGCTATCTTTGTACATGTAGTTGTCATATTTGTTAATTTTCATATGTGAGTAAAACAAAGAGCTCCATTTCTTTGATTATTGAGTCTATGACACCTCAATGATGTGATATTATTACTTGATGATGTCCCTTTTTTCTCTTATTGGAGACTAGCTTTTTAACTAATGCTTGAGCTTCATTTCTCACTTCACAGACTGAGTTAAGCCTCACACACATTGATCATGTTCAACTCAATGGAAGTCATGTAACGTGAACCCTAAAATAGTGAAGTTGTGAAATCCCTACTCAATTAACCGAGAGAACTAAATGTTTTTAATTGTTTACGATCTTATTAAATTAGAAACTGTTAGTAAAAATATACCTAAAAGTTGTAACAGAAAGGGAAATGATTTTGTCATAATTTTTTTTATACATTATTCTTATTAAATAAATGAAATTATAAACCCAAATTATAAGCATATTGGAGGATGCCTTTGGAAGTGAAGAAAGGGGAAGAGAGGGCAGAAACATGCAAAAAAAATTTGATTTTTTTTTGGGTGCGTATCGCAGTACCGTATCGTACGATACGGCACGATAACCTGTATCACAACTTCCTCATTTGTGACCTATGAAACTGGGTACGGTTATAGTGTAGGTGAGGGATATGACAACTTTAAAAACCATGAGTGCGGGAAAATTCCAATAATATAACATATTATTTATGTATAATATACATACTATATAAAAGAAAACTTAGCTTTTAAAAGTTTTTTATTCACTAACGAGATAATTGTTCAGTATTCCATGAAATGTTACTTGACATGATACTAAATTATCTTTAACAAAAGTTTTAGCTAAAAAAGTGAAACAATTAGTGACGAGTCAGACACAGGAGAAGTGTAATTACAGCGTTGGTTCTGCGCGCCATAGTCTAGAATCCACATTAGCAGAATGAACTAGCTTTTTTCTGAGTTAACTGTTCGCATGGCACGGGATCAAGCTTTATGGAAAGAAAGAATCTATGTAGCCAAAAGACTTAGTTGTTGGTGCTGCTATAGTAGAAGTGTCCGTGACATGTAGTTCGTGACCATTGCTTACGCTAAATAATGTACATACTCATCAAGAAAAGTGATTACTGATCAACCACAGTTAAAAAGGAAACAAAATCATCAACAAGAATCAATTCCCTCTGAATCGCGAAATCACAATCCATAAAATCTCCAGAAATTACTTCACCACGAGCAAATTCGTAAACCCTAATAAAAAGAGGAGAAAACCGAGCTACAAAGGATGATTATACCTGACAAGATGTTTGCCCTAATGACTCCAGAGACGAATCTCCGCCTTCCGAATTGGCGAGTACTGAATCCATCGCCGTTGAGCGGTACGAACAAAGTAGAAGAGCTCGACGCCAGCGAACTACTGCGGAAGGAAACCCAGTGAATCCAGACTTGTACTCCAAAGGCTTCTCAAAGAGAGTGAAATAAAAGGGGAGGAACCAACGTCAGAGAAAAACTCACCTGGATAACAATGGCGGATTCATCGTCTCTCTTGCTTTTTGCAATTTAACAAATACTCCCAAACTCCCCGTCTCTCTTAAACCGTGGAGAGAGTGAGGAAATCCACTAGACGGGATGATGCTGACGTGGTAATGCCACGTCGGCAGCAGACAAAGACAGTTGGGTATTCCGCAATTCAAACATCGGAAGTGTTTTAGCTCATGTTAAAAGAGTCCGGTGAACGTCCGACTCCGGTTCGTAAGATGGGATAACGGACACGAAAGCCCTCATGCACGACGAAGAGCAATTCACTGGGTCATGCAAGAATATTAAAGAAGATGGTGCATATATCTTCCTTCTCCTTGTTCATTTCCGGGCTTCAATAATGTAGGGTATGTCAATCACGACTTGTAGGAAGTTCATCAGCACCGGTCTCGTGAGGGAAGAAATGACTCCTTGTACATAACTTCATATAATGTTGGGTTATTATTAGTGAGAAATGTTTCCATATCAAGTCTTGTCCGAGCAAGTAAGGTAACAAGAGTGTCTCTCCAGTTATTTAACCATAATCAGCATGAAAATAATTTAATTAAGAAATTCGGTTGATTATAAGTACATCCAGTTCTTGCATATTGCATCACCAATGTCCTTCCTAGGTTAACAGGTCTCCAATTAGAGAAAGACATGAACACATAACATTAACGATTAGAATTATTTACAAGACATTTTTTCCCACATTCAAAACCAAATACCCCCGAGGGTGGAAAAAAATTCTTCCACACCAGTCCATATCTTGAAACACAAGTGGCTTTCCAAAACATATGGCCTGCTTTACTTATACATGCTTGCATCCATAAAGTTGATTCATGCCAATCCATAAGGTCGATTCATGCCTCATGCCATTTGTATATAGCCATCATTTCCCCAACTAATTCCCAACGAGTTCTTTACGATCCAACAATTGGTTCCATATCCAAGAAGTCCAACTCCAATTGCGACTTGTTCCATATCCAACATTTTTTGTTTGAGTATAATATAGGAACAAGCTCGGACATGGAGATTAATGAAGTATTTGCTTACATGGACTATTTTACAAAGGTGAAAAATTGGATATTTTTTAAAACTAGCATGACATGCATAAGCATACTTTAATTTCTTCTCTTATGTATTTAGACATTAACTTTATAAGAGACATGTAAGATGGTACAAAAATATGTGTGAGGACTCATGAAGGAATGACAAACTTCTTTGAAGTTAATATTAGGTTACATCAAGGATCAACTTCAAGTCCATACTTATTTATAATGGTGATTGATGAGTTAACAAAACATATTCAAGATGAAGTACCTTGGTATATGTTATTTGCAGATGACGTTGTGTTAGTGGAGGAGTCTAAGGAAAAAGTTAATAGAAAATTGGAACTGTGGAGAGAAATATTAGAAAGCAAAGGTCTCCCACTTAGTAGAACAAAAACAATATATATGAAATGTAAGTTTGATCATTTGGTTACTTCAGAGGACATAAAAATTAAAATTGGCACACATTGCATTCTTCAAAAGAAAAGTTTTAAATACCTAGGGTCAATTTTTCAGAGTGATAGAAGAATTGATGGAGATGTTACACATAGAATTAATGCTTGTTGGTTAAAATGGAGAGGAGCATCAAGTATTCTTTGTGATAAGAAATACCATTAAAGTTAAAAGGTAAATATTATAGAGCAACAATTAGACCTACCATGTTTTATGGTTCTGAGTGTTGGGCAGTTAATTATCGACATGTACAAAAGATGTTTGTGACAGAAATGAAGATGTTGAGATGGATGACCACATAAGTATTGGAAAGAAACAATAAAGAATGATCTAGCTTATTGTGAGTTAAATGCTAACAGGGCGCATGATAGGGCTCTTGAAAACAAAGAATCCATGTAGCCGACCCCGTCTGTAGAATAAAGTGTGCGAGAATATTTACCGTGAATCGAGTTCATCACTTACCCCTTCTTTTACCATATAAGACTCTTTGCATGTGCCCATATTGCAAAGAGGGCAATTACATATTTGTAATGGCTCCTTTGGTCTCTTACATTTTTTTAGGATTAATACTTTGTCCCTTACAACTTTCAATTAAAGTACTCATTAAAGGGTAGCGTGTTGTATACTTTGATACAACTAAAATAAGTCTTATTTCATTGAAAGTTAAAGTACTCATATTGCCTTAATTTTTTTATACATATTGATGATTAACTATCCGATTCTAAGAACAATATAACATGATAGATCTAATTGTCACTCCAAATATTTACCTTTCAACTTTAATGGTATATTCTTGTTACATATAATACTGATGTAACTCTCCATTTAACAAACCTACATTAATTCTATGTGTAATATCTCAATCAATTTTCTCATATCTCTTAGAAACAAACTCTAGGTATTTAAAACTTTTTTTATGAGGAATGTAATGTTTGGAAAACTTAATTTATATGCATTTAGAGTAACCAAGTGATCAAACCTAAATTCCATATGTTTTGTGTTTGTTCTACTATGTTGGAACCCTTAACTTTTTAGTATTTCTATTTATAGCTGCAATCTTATGTTAACTTTGTTGTTAAACTCATCTACATAAATTAACTCGATAATAACTCAGGTAAACAAATAGGGACTTAAAGTTGATCCTTGACATAATTCAATATTAACTTCAAAGAGATCCATAAGTCTTTCATGAGTCCTCATATATGTTTGTGGGTCTCTTGTAAGATTGATGTGCTTCAATGAAATGCCCCTTTTTCCATCATTTTAAAAATATCTTTAAGCACCTTTCACAACCAGTAGGGCATGAGTTTGTCTCGATGTGTGGAAGGTAAGATCTACTATATCTTTTCCTTCCTACGATAATGGCTTCACAAAGAAAGTTTCTTAATCATAAAACCGTTTTTATCAACCAATTCCACTTATGGTGGAGCAGTTTCAATATTGGGAAGCTGCATCATTCAAGTTAGATTCATCATTCTAGATTTCAAAGGATACCAATCACTAGCTTGTGTGCGCCTTCATTGACGACCGCAGGGTTGTCACGAATCCATCATCATAGAGAACTCAATTCCGGAACCTAAAGGGCCAGCCCACCCTCTAAAAGAAACTTCAAATTCGAGAGGCTACTGAACATTAGTTAACCCGCTTCTCCATGTATGATATCAAAGGAAGTCATCATGCACGAGTAGGAGGCCTTGATTGGGTCATGCGAGAATATTAAAGAGGATGGTGCTTATATCTTCTTTAGAATATTAAAGAGGATGGTGTTTATATCTTCTTTCTCCTTAATTCATTTGTCGGCTTCAACCACGTAGAGTATGACATTTAGTTGCCAGCAAAGAAATGACCCTTGTGCATAACTTCATATAATGTTGGGATATCATTAGCGATCAAGAAAAGTTTCCTGCAAATCAAGTCATGTAAGAGCAAGTAAGGTAAGAAGAGTATATTTAGCTGTTCACATGTTATACCGATTATCTAACCGTAAGAAAATAATGTAATAAAGAAATTCGGTTGGTTATAAGCGCAGCGCACCACTTTCTAGGTTAACTGCAAAGTACAGGTTTCGAATTATTGAAGACATGCACAGGTAACATTAATGATTAGAATGATTTACAAGACATTATTGCACACCAGTCCGTGTTTTGAAACACAAGTGGCTTTGCGATACATATGGCCTTATTTATTTAGATGCACATATATTTGCAAGAGCAAGGAGCAAGCCTCCAGCTACAACCTGTCTTGAGGATCAACTTATATAGGATAAACCGGCCACATGTTGATTTCGCACAGTCCATAAGGTTGATTCATTCCTCGTGCCATTTGTATACAGTCACCATTTCCCCAGTTAATTCCCCAAGAGTTCTTCATGATCAAATAATTGGTTCCATATCCAACAATTCCAACTCCATGATTGAGACTGGTTCCACAAGGCCCGGTAAATATGCCCTACAACCAACAGGGATAAAGTAAGCTAATTTTAATTATGTAGTGACATATATTATATATGTATATGTACAGCGCACGAGAGAGAGAGAGAGAGAGAGAGAGAGAGAGAGAGAGAGAGAGAGAGAGAGAGAGAGAGAGAGAGAGAGAGAGAGAGAGAGAGAGAGAGAGAGAGAGAGACCGAATTGTAGAATTGGAAGTGGATTAAAAGCGGTTGCATTAGTTAATGTTATAATGGATGTTAATGTTGCCAACCATATTATTCTCTCTATTTTACTAAGAATTGAAAGCATACGTAATCCATCGTGTTCTTTATTTTGCTTCTAACTTAGATTGTCTAAAAGTTACACATGTATTCAACCCTAGCAAGCACAACCTAACCATTTCTTAAATTTATAATTTAAAGGAAATATAGTAGTTGTTACAATCAAAATGACGACGCAAATCTAGTGAGACTTCTAGGAACCCACATGCAGAGCTAGATGTGATGCGGAGTGTGTTAATGAACTCTTACCTTTATTCTCAAAGGAGAAAGCGGACAAAGCTTAGGTGATGAGTAGGATTTCCTGGTAATCAGGCTGATAATATCTTGGTGCCATTGATACTGCATGCTCGAGCAAGTTCTGATTAACGAGACATATAGTGAAAGCACAAGTAATACATTGTGTTCTTTGTTGTGTTTCTAAATTGGATTGTCTAAAACTTACAAGAGTGTTCAATATACACCTAGCAAGCTCAAAACAATCATTTCTTTAATTAAATGTTTGAAAGATAATATAGTAGTTATTTGTTAAAAGTGATGATACAATTTCAATGATGTCATATGGAACGTGTTCTTTGTTATTTGTTAAAATTACCTGCACATAGAGATAGAGATACATGAGTGGATTAAAAGCGGTTGCAATAGTTAATCTCATAATGGATGTTGATGTTGCCAACCATAATATTTTATCTATTTTACTAAGAATTGAAAGCACAAGTAACACAACGTGTTCTTTGTTGTAACTCTAAATTAGATTGTCTAAAACTTATACGAATGTTTAATATACACCTAGCAAGCTAAACCGAACCATTTCTTTAATTTATTGTTATAAAGACAATATAGTGACACTTGTAGGAAGCCGCATGCAAAGCCAAATGTGATGCGCAATATGCCAAAGAACTCTTACCTACATTGTCAAATGAGAAATCGGATAATCCTCAGGTGATGAGCATAATTTCCCGAGAATGAGACAAAGCATATCTTGGTATCGTTGATACTGCAGGCTCGAGAAGGTTTTGATTAACAAGAGAGATTGTGAAGTAAGGGGTTGCACTGTCGCGTTGAAAAAAGAGTGAGTACAAGGTTAAGTTATACTACTCAGAAAAACAAAATATAAGCAAGTGAAACGAGTCGGTTGAAGGAACAAATTGCCTACACATAGAGAGAGGTACATGAACGGATTAAAAGGAGTTGCGTTATTTAATGTCATAATGAATGTTGATGTAACCAACTGTCACATTCTATGTATTAACTAATACTAACATAATAGAAAAGAACCGTCTGTTCTCTATAGTTCGCACGGTTGTGTTGCTACCGGGGGCATTGCACAATCGATGACATCATATACATATTCCTTCAACATAGGTCATCGAAAGGATCTCGGATAACACACCAATGCATGAAAGCGAGGATCTTTCATAAAATTGGTTCTTACTAGAAGAGTGTATAACCGCATGAATAAGCTCATGCCAAACTGTAAATTTGGGATCCATTTCAAAAATTTTTTGGGAGGAATCGAGAAAGAATTAGAATGTAATCATATTGATTCATACATAATAAAATAGATTCAAATGATCTACCTATGGGATAGAGATAGAGGGAGAGGAAAGAAACCAAATATTTCACATAATACTCTTGATCGAAAAATCAATCTAATAGATTTCGTTCCCTTCGTTCAATAATAGAATGGATCATATTCTAGAGAATTAAACCCATGGGACTTAAGAAATGATGAAAAGGAATAAAATAAAAAGAGAGAAAAAGAAACCAGATTCTAAATGGACAAATTCAAACTAAAAAAGGTCCTTTATGATTCTCCACGGGATTGATGGAGAAAGATTTCACATAGTACTCTTGATCGAAAAATCAATCTAATAGATTTCGTACCCTTCGTTCAATGACAAAAACCCATGGAACTTAAGATGATGGAAAGGAATAAAATAAAAAGAGAAAAAGAAATCAAATTCTAAATAGACAAATTCAAACTCAAAAAGGTCCTTTATGATTCTCCAAGAACGAGGTAAAAGGGATTGATCGAGAAAGATCTCTTCTTCTTATTATAAATTATAAGATCCCGATTTGATATGAATATGTTTGTTATAAATCTAAAGCGCTAGAATTCACCTTGTTTTTTTGTACTTCTAAATAGGATTGTCTACAACTTACACGAGCCCAACAACGTCAAGGCAACCGTTTTTTTAATTTATTCTTCGAAACGCAATATAATAGTTGTCATCTTCAAAAGTTATGACGTAATTTTAAAGACACTTGTAGGAACCTACCGGTGGAGCATGAACTGTGACCCGTGTTCTCATAGGCGAAATCCGATAAGGATCAAGCGAGAAAATTGAGGTTCAAGGAATTCGACTAAGCAAGTCTCGATACCGTTGATACTACAGGCTCGAGCATGTTCTAATTAACGTCAAAGATTGGGAAGGAGAAGCACCGTTGTGTTGAAGAAAGAGCAAGTACAAGGCTAAGTTATGGTACCTCCATGGAAAACCAAAGAATAAGAAATTCACACCACTAAGTCCAACAAACAAATTTTATGAGAGAGGTACATGAACATAATGAACGCTTTCATGTACTTGCAAAATGTGTTGTCTAAAACTTACACGACCGAGTAATACAAACCCATGGAGCTCAACGCAACCATTTCTGTAATTTATTATTTGAAATACAATAGTTGTCAGCGGGGCAAACTTTGTTTGTATTTTTTAAGATCATGACACTCATATGACATGACATTACCCTTGGCACACGTGATCGGCCGTGGCCCCTCACGGAGCCGTTGAGAAGGGAAGAGAATTTTGAACGTTAACACACTACCACATATGACGTGCCAAACATTATTTAGTTACTCAATTCGATCAGATAATCATCAACCATCCAAACTCTGAGTTGTTTTCGAGTGTATCCTCAATAGCCATAGGCATCGGCTACCATCGTTTCTTGAACTTTTCTTTCGTACCATGGATTCCTTGGAGTTCAGTTTCGAAAATTGTCCAGTTCAAAGATCAATTATTCTAGACAACTAAATGATGAAAATATCTTTACGTTTGCACTATAATGCAAGGAGATGGGAATCTGATACAAGTAGCCAAAAGGGTCAAAACTGCGGATGCAATGAAATGCAGAAACCAAAGAGTTCATTTTGGCCTTTATTTTTTCAATTTTCAGATTGTTGCAAAAAAGAAAAAACAAGGAACCAAAGGTATGCATCTCATCCGTGCAATTTTGTTACATTAAGAGAAACAGAATAAAGCAGTCGATCGGCATACGTTCTCATTGTCGTGGCAATGCATTCTTCTAAGAATATCCACGAATCGGCCTATCACCGGCAAATACGTAGGTATAGAAACTTCAAAGTCAAGATACTACCATTACAAAGCAAGTCGATAACAGCACGTACTTTCTTTGTTTAATTACAGGAAAATCATTGTATGTTAGAATCGAGAGCCCACAATCGAATGTGACGTTCACGACCACTTTGTATTTTGTTTGGAGATGTTGCGGGGTGGCAAGATCCCATGTTGATGACATTGAAATCATTTTAAATATGTCCGTAAGCCCAATGGCTGTTGGATTTTGCCTTAAAGTCAGCAGTAGTATATATGGATACAAAGACTGTCTGATGAAACTAGAATGTAAGGAGATGGGACCCTGATACAAGTAGCCAACAGGGTTTAAATTACGGATGCATTGAAATGCACAGACCAAAGGGTGCTTTTTGGACTTGAAGTTGGCATTTTCAGATTGTTGAAATAAATGAAGTAAAAACTAGGTAGATGAACATATTGTCGATTAAGTTCATCCAGTGACAAAAGGAACCCCATATCTAGCAGTATTGATCTGTTCATCTTTATAGATTTTGTGGGTGCGAAGATACCAACCGGCCGCTCATTGAAAAATAATGGCCTATCTGGTTTATGAAGAGTAGAGGGGAAAATGGACTTCGATGATCCATTGAAAGAAATTAAGCTGACTTTTCATGATATAAGACTGACTGACAAGGAAAAGAAAAGAGAGGGGACGGAGAATTTGCTGGGCAAGTGTAGTCGCTCTGCACTCAAGGCACCTATGGACCATGAGATGTAAGTGCTGAGTTTGATACCCGGGGGCCTCCCATTTTAACCGAAAGAAAAAGGAGCGTGTGAGCACTCGGTCTTATAAACGGTTCTTCATCATTTTGATTGGAAAAGGAGTGGTTTTGATAAGAAAACATCCAACAAGTATGTGAATATTGCTTAAGTAGATATTTCAAGATTTCCTGATTGACGGACGTTTCTCATGATAACATCGATGGTAGAAATTAATATAAATTTAAGATGGAAATGTGTTGAAAAGTTAATTAATACCTGTGACTTGATTACAAGCACTGGATCATTTTTATTTGTCATATTTTTGAGTGGTTAAATTAGGCAAAAGCAGTCATATACCAAGATGCAAATCTTTAATCAAAGGAATGCATCTCATCTGTGCAATTTTCTTACATTAAGAGAAACAGAATAAAGCAGTTGATCGTCATACGTTCTCATTGTCGTGGCAATGCCTTCTTCTAAGAATATCCACGAATCGGCCTATCACAGGCAAATACGTAAGTGTGGAATCTTCAAAGTCAAGATACTACCATGACATAGCAAGTCGATAACAGCACGTTCTTTCAAGAAAATCATTGTATGTTAGATTAATCAAGAGCCCACAATCGGATGTGGCATTCACGACCACTTTGTATTTTGTTTGGAGAAGTTGCGGGGTGGCATGGTCACAAGTTTCTTATTCAAAGATTGATGAAATTGATACCTATTTTAAATGTTTGCAAGCCCAATGGCCGTTGGTTTTTATATATGGATACGTAGACCTGACGGAATCTCGCAAAATACGGACGACTATTTTGTGTCGTTCGTGAATGACGATAATATAGAAGAAAGTGCTGAAAGAGGGTGGACATTCTCGGGAAAACGTTACTCAACCGAAAGTGCTAAAATATATTGCCCTCAATTGGTACCGATCGATCCCATCAGATACTCAAACTAATTTTCTCATCAGAGTTCAATGGAATAAATTGATTGTGGACTTCTCCTGATAATTTTCTTTCCCTTTCAATAGACAAAACAAGAAACAATTGTTATTCTTTATATTCTTGAATTAGGGGGGCCTACAAGCTCAGAGGTATATAAATATATATACGAAGGTCAGAGCTCCATACCCGGGGAATGCATATCTGAGAGGGACATGCACATTGCAATATCAAAAACAATACGTGAGAACAACACTCTTCTTTCTTAGTTACTAAATATTGAGTTCTGGGCCAGTCATTTTGCTATATAAAGCTGTTGAATTTCTGTTCGCTCTGCAATACCTCAAAACCTTTACCGGCATTAATCATTACTTTCGACCAAGCCTTTTGAGAAACAACTATTGTCCACCCAATATGAACAAGTGCGTTGCTTTGGCCTTCCTCCTCCAGCTGCCCATTTTACTCTTCGTTGTCCAGGGTTTCCCAATCGACCCAAAGGATTTGAAAGATGAAAAGAGCCTTTGGGATCTTTATACCCGATGGGGCAGCTTCTACAAGATCAGTAGAACCAAGGCCGAAACGACCAAGAGGTTCAGTGCTTTTAAGGACAACGTGAGGTTCATCGATGCTTTCAACAAGAAGGGTGAGTCCTTCACAGTTGAACTCAATGCTTTCGGTGACCTCACAAACACAGAGTTCGTGTCATTGTACACTGGTTCTAAACAAGCCGCCAGCGCCGCAGCACCGAATGGCACTCAAACCTTCAAATTAACTACACCTACATCCATCGATTGGAGGACTCTTGGTGCCGTTACTGGTGTTAAGGACCAGGGCTCATGCGGTAAAAAATCAATTTTATACGTATTATTCACTTATCATGATTTCATTCATGCGGTAGGTAATTAATATTAATCGTTGATGAAAATTGAAGTGCTAAAATATATTGCCCTCAATTGGTACCGATCGATCCCATCAGATACTCAAACTAATTTTCTCATCAGAGTTCAATGGAATAAATTGATTGTGGACTTCTCCTGATAATTTTCTTTCCCTTTCAATAGACAAAACAAGAAACAATTGTTATTCTTTATATTCTTGAATTAGGGGGGCCTACAAGCTCAGAGGTATATAAATATATATACGAAGGTCAGAGCTCCATACCCGGGGAATGCATATCTGAGAGGGACATGCACATTGCAATATCAAAAACAATACGTGAGAACAACACTCTTCTTTCTTAGTTACTAAATATTGAGTTCTGGGCCAGTCATTTTGCTATATAAAGCTGTTGAATTTCTGTTCGCTCTGCAATACCTCAAAACCTTTACCGGCATTAATCATTACTTTCGACCAAGCCTTTTGAGAAACAACTATTGTCCACCCAATATGAACAAGTGCGTTGCTTTGGCCTTCCTCCTCCAGCTGCCCATTTTACTCTTCGTTGTCCAGGGTTTCCCAATCGACCCAAAGGATTTGAAAGATGAAAAGAGCCTTTGGGATCTTTATACCCGATGGGGCAGCTTCTACAAGATCAGTAGAACCAAGGCCGAAACGACCAAGAGGTTCAGTGCTTTTAAGGACAACGTGAGGTTCATCGATGCTTTCAACAAGAAGGGTGAGTCCTTCACAGTTGAACTCAATGCTTTCGGTGACCTCACAAACACAGAGTTCGTGTCATTGTACACTGGTTCTAAACAAGCCGCCAGCGCCGCAGCACCGAATGGCACTCAAACCTTCAAATTAACTACACCTACATCCATCGATTGGAGGACTCTTGGTGCCGTTACTGGTGTTAAGGACCAGGGCTCATGCGGTAAAAAATCAATTTTATACGTATTATTCACTTATCATGATTTCATTCATGCGGTAGGTAATTAATATTAATCGTTGATGAAAATTGACGTCCACGGATTACAGGGAGCTGCTGGGCATTTTCTACAGTGGTGGGAGTCGAAGGTTACCACAAAATCAAAACGGGAGCACTGGTTTCCCTGTCAGAGCAGGTCTTCCTTGATTGTGACACCAGGGACAGTGGGTGCCAAGGGGGTAATCTGGACTATGCATATTCCTTTGTTTTGAATAATGGAGGAATACCGTCGGAGGCCAACTATGCTTACCTTGGCTATCAGTCAACGTGCAACACTGTCAAGGTAATTTGACTCATACTCAGCTTGCATCGTCATATATTAGTCTTGGACATCCTTTGTCTGGCGAATCACCTTCACTGTATACATCAAAGCGACTCACAGATACATGTTTCATCTGCAGGAGAAGCAAATAGCCGCATCCATTACTGGGTATCGTGATGTCACTCACAACAATGAGAATGCCCTTGTACAAGCTGTTGCAACTAATCCTGTAACTGTTGCTATTGATGCAAGCGGTCAGCAATTCCAATTCTACAATTCGGTCTCTCCCTCTCTCTTTCTCTCTCGTGCGTGGTTGATATACGCATATATAATATATATGTCAGTACAAAATTAAAATTAGCTTACTTTATCCGTGTTGGTTGTAGGGCATATTTACCGGGCCTTGCGGAACAAGCCTCAATCATGGAGTTGGAATTGTTGGATACGGAACCAATTATTTTATCGTGAAGAACTCTTGGGGAATTAACTGGGGAAATGGTGGCTATATACAAATGGCACGAGGAATGAATCAACCTTATGGACTGTGCGGAATCAACATGTGGCCGGTTTATCCTATATAAGTTGATCCTCAAGACAGGTTGTAGCTGGGGGCTTGCTCCTTGCTCTTGCAAATATATGTGCATCTAAGTAAATAAGGCCATATGTATCGCAAAGCCACTTGTGCTTCAAACCACGGATTGGTGTGCAATAATGTTTTTGTTTCCACCCGCTGGGGGGAAAAGGTTTGGCTTTGCTTTTGAATGTGTGATAAAACGTCTTGTAAATCATTCTAATCGTTAATGTTACCTGCGCATGTCTTCAATAATTCGAGACCTGTACTTTGCAATTAACCTAGAAAGTGGTGCACTTATAACCAACCTAATTTCTTTATTACATTATTTTCTTACGGTTAGGTATTTGGTATAACATGTGAACAACTAAATATACTCTTCTTACCTTAATTGCTCTCTCACAAGACTTGATTTGCAGGAAACTTTTCTTGATCGCTAATAATAACCCGACATTATATGAAGTTACTATGACTAACTTCAAGACCAGAAAGTTGTTAAACAATTGAAAGTCAGCCTTCCACCAACCTAATCGTGTCTCTCACGAAGAAAAGAACATCGTCCACATATAGGTTAGGAAAAGATTTATGAGAAAGCATAAAATTGTCCAGTAACATAGCTCAGTTGGAGTCCTTTTGTGAGTTGTTCCATAACTGCGGGAAATAAATATGGTAAAGAGGATCCCCTTGCCGAATCCCTCTTGAACTTTTGAAAATTGGTACCGCTTGCCTATTGATTAGCACTGCAAAGGAGGGTGAGCCACTAATTAAATAAATTTCTTTCTCATCAAAGCGGAAAAACTTTGAAGGCTATTCCCAGAAATCCAGTTGAACCTTGTCATATGCTTTTGCTAGGTCAATGTTGAATACTACTGACTTTTGCTTGCTTAGGTACTTTGTGTCCACCATTTTGCGAGTGCTTGTGATATTTTCACGATTTCTTTGGCCCTTCCGTAACGCCCTTTGATTACGATAGATAATTTTGCCCAGTATTGGCCTCATCTGAGTCACCATAATCATCGCAATGATTTTATATATAATTACACAGGCCCATTGGTTTGAAATATCCTAATTATTGGCGTCCACCTTCTTTGGGATTAAAACAATATTGGTAATATGTAAGGCCTTGAGAATTTTTTCTTTGGAGAAAAAATATGTCACTCCTATCGTAGGATGGGCCAATATGTTTGGGAGAAACTCCCAGAAAACCCCACGGATCTTGGTGTCAACGTTGTTTTCCTCACTTTTTCCTTAGTAATTGGTTTCAAAAAATTGTCATTTTTTCGGGCTGAAACTTGTGACCATCCAAATGGAGGGGAGTTCAATGGCTCATTTAGTGTAACTTGCTAAAGTAATTCCAAGCTATTGTCCAAATGCTCAACGGTGGAAGCGCATGTTGAAACATCTTCATGATATATAATTTGAGTATTTTGTTCCACCAATACTTGAACTGGGCATTAAAAAAACTAAAATTACAGTCACCCGCTTTTAGCTACATACATCTCATTTTCCAACTCCACAAGAGTTGCTCCTGTTCTTGCAGGTGTAACCCTCTTGCATCAATCTGAAGATGAATTGACATTGATGATGAATTGACAATAGTGTTACATATAAGGTTTGACCATTCTGGGCTCAGGTAACGGTTGGACTGGCTATCTAGTCCATTACCTGGCATAGATAAGGAAGATTGTAACGGTAGACATTACCGATATTTTCGATAACGTTCCTATTAACACTCCAGACGAGGGAAGCCACAAGAGATATATCCGGGATTAGTGGGGAGCGGGATGCTTATAAAAGCAACCGTTATAGGTCAAAAAAAATATATGAAAGGTTATAGAAAGAAAAAGATCTGTGAACCTCTCCCTAGGAAACTCCTGTGTGTGAACCTCGAAAATCCGCTGCACAAACATAGGTGAACAGATACCTCTGGTAGACACAGGCGAGAGGCAGGCTCGACGGAAGATTGAAGATTCCCCATCACTAGTATTAGGGCCTAAAAAATCTTGCAAAAGAAGGAAAAGAAGGTAAGTGTAGCAAAAAAAAGAGGAGAAAGAAAAAAAAAGGGAAGAAGGGAACAACGAGGCAAGAAGAGGAGGCAAAAAAAAAAATAAAGAGGGAAAAGTCTGGCAACAAGGCTAGGTTTGAAGCCAAGATCGTCGCCAACCACCTGACGGCCAACAGAGCCTAGAAAGGCCTAAACAGGCCAGATTTGAGGCAAGAGATGGGCAATAGAGCCCAAAAAGGCTGAAAAAGGCCAGATCTAAGGCAAGAGATGGCCAATAGAGCTTAAAAAGGCCAAAATAGGCCAGATCTGAGGTGGACGTGATGGCCGAAAGAACCCCAAAGGTTGAAACAGGCCAAGTCTGAGGCGGAGGCGACGACCGACAGAACTCTAAAGGCCGAAACAGGTCAGGTCTGAGGCGATGACCGACAGAACCCTAAAGGCCGAAACAGACCAAGTTTGAGGCGGAAGCGATGACCGACAAAGCCCTCAAAGGCGGAAACAGGTCAGGGAACGACAACTGAATAAAAAAGACTACGGGTAGTCTGGGAAAAGGCAGCTGGAGCCTTCCTCTCTCTCTCTCTCTTTTCTGTTTTTATGCTGTACACTCTCTCTCCTCTCTTTTTTACTGAGTTAATAAAAAAACCCACGGTTTTGGAATACCATGGGCTGAAAAACCAACCGGGAATGGACTGAAAAGTCCTTTTTGCCCCGGCTGTTTTTAGTTATTTACACTTTTGTCATTCGGCAAAATTACTATTTTGTCTACATATTTTAGGGTAAAAGGACTATTTTACCTTTACTGAGCAAAATATTTGTTTTACCCTCTGACGGCTTGTGAAAATTACGAAATACCAGGCTATCACTTTACATTTCTGCCATTCCCGGTTTGGATAATTTCAATTCTGCCATATGGTCAAAAGATAGATTTACCCCTATACTTCTTAAAAAATTACAAATTCAGCCTGAGGGTTAAAATAATAATTTTAACCTCGACTAGTTGCGAATTTTATAGAAATACCAAAGAGTAATTTTATAAGTTTGTCATCAAGATTTTATAAAATTACAAGAAGGGGACAAATAGATAAAATTACTGTTTTGACCTTGGTATTATTTAGGGGTACAAAGGCAGAAACTCCTTGGGAAAAATTTGAATTTCTCCCAAAATCTTATGAAATTATCATTAGCTTATTTGCTTGGTATTATGCTTCATACTAACATGATTCCTGCTATGTATGCTCTTGTTTTTGTGTTGGTTTCCTTTTTAGACCGCCTAATTGTTACTTTTGCCAAACACATAAAAATAAGTTCTAGGATATGTGTGTCTGAGTTGGCAAAAATTGAAAAGTTGAACAGTCTCAACTTTCAGACATAGAATAGAAGAATCCCTCTAGCTCTAACACTTAAAGGTATTGAGTACGTATTAAAGGAAATTATGCGTCTGCAATCTCCAGACACGAATGAGCAACAATTAGAAATATATAAAGCATTTCTGAAAGATGCTACCATAACAAGGACAATCATGTTGACTTATATGGAGGATGACTTGATTAGGGTCTTTGAAGAATATGATACCGCTAAAGAGCTATTTGACTCAATAACAGCTAAATATGACACAACTGCAAAATTGTATGTGTAGTTGTCAGTACAAAAGTATAACTCCTTCAAAATGAAGAAAGGAGACAATGTAGTTGAGCATGTAAACCACATGTTGGTAATGACTAGAGACTTAGCTGTAGCAAAATCAGTCATCCCTGAACCGATGCAGATATCAACAATACTGAACAGTTTACCCCCGTCTTGGAACGTGGTCACCACTGCCCTAAGATTAAGGCTTGAGATTAACCTTTCCAAGTTGCCCCTAAAACTAGCAATAGAGAAAGAACACATGCTTAAAAACAAGAAAGAAAAATTGCTAGTAGTATAGGATAAGTTAGCGTCTAGCTCCAAAACCAACAAGAAGAAAAAACCAAATAAGAAGTTTGACAAGAATAATAAGAAAGACGGTCAAAATTTTAAGAAATCGCAGGAAACCACTTCTCGGGTCAAGTGTTTTAACTGTAGAAAGATGAGACACTATAAAAGGGACTGTCGAAACAAGAAAAGTGGAGAAAACAACCCATAGCACGGACAGTCAGAGAAGCAGGACATAATCTGCGTAATTTCAGAATGCTTATATTTAGACTGCCAGTGACAGGTTGGTAGATAGACTTAGGAGCTACACGATACATCTCGAAGACCAAGGAAGGAGAAATGGATCTTAAGGAATATAAACCTAGAGAACATCGAGTTTATATGAGAAATAGTACTTTCTCAGATGTTCTAGGTATTGGGTCCTTTAGGAAACATATATAAGGCAAACCAATTGTATTGACCGATGTGTTAATTGTGCCATCTATTAGGCACAATCTAGTCTCGGTCCCTACCTTAGTAAAGAAAGGTTTTGAGGTTAGGTTCATTCCTAACAAGGTGACAGTGGGAAAACATGAGAGAATTTTCTTCTCTAGGGAATTTGATGTGGAACAAGGACTGTTCAAACTTTGTGACAATGAAATTAGTATATCTTCTGCTTATATTGAGAGTGCATTTACTGTTGATGTGAATATGCGACATAAACGTCTAGAGAATATAAGTCAGGAAAAGTTGAGGAAATTATCTAACTTTGACTTATTACCTGGATTTGAGGAAAATACTTTTAACAAGTATGAAGCTTGTATACAAGAAAAAATGACTAGAAAAGTTTTTCCTAAGGAAACAACAAGGGCAACAACCCTGTTGAAAGTTATTCACATAGATTTATATAGACCTTTTAGAGTAAAGACACATCGGGAAAAGGGTTATTTTATAACCTTTATCGATAATTACTCTAGATATATGTATCTATGTCTTTTGAAATATAAATCTGAGGCACTTGATGATTTTAAAGAATATAAGCAAGAAGTGGAAAATCAATTAGGACATTCAATCAAAGTCTTAAGATGAGACAGAGGAGGTGAATATAATTTGGCAAAATTCTTGTTATTTTGCAAAGACATTGGTATTACAAAATAGAATACCATGCCCAAAACACCTCAGCAAAATGGTGTAGCTGAAAGATACAATAGAATATTGTTGCATATGACAAGATCAATGTTAATCGATGCCTCTTACAAGGGTATTTTGGGGAGAAGTAGTAAGTACAACAGTTTACATACTCAATAGAGTATCATGTAAGGCTGTATTCACTACACCATATGAGTTGTGGTTTGGAAGAAAACCCAACTTAGGTCATCTAAGGAGGTGGGGATCTGTTACACATGTAAAGATCCTTGATCAGTCTAGAGATAAGCTAGACAATAGGTCATTGAGATGTATATTTATTGGATATCCAAAAGGTTCAAAAGGATATCGGTTTTATCATAAGGACTATGGATTCATTGAAAGCAAAGATGTTGAATTCTTAGAGGATACTAATAATGACATCCTAAAAAATGATGAGGAATGTGTTGATGATTTGGTACACTTAGACCAATCATCTTTTGAGCCCATAGAAGATCTTCTTGAAACTATCGATACATTAAGTGGACATAAGAGACCAAGAGCCACTCCATCCTACTTAAAGTACTATCACACTTATCTTACAGAAGAAGTGTGTAATTCAATAGATTTAGTAAGTGTGTAATTCGACACATTTAGATGAGTTGACTAATAATTTGACTTATCAGCAAGCAATGAACTCATCCAAAGCGATAGATTGGGAAAAATTCATGTATGAGGAAATTGAATTTATTGAGAAAAACCAAGTCTGGGAATTGACTGATTTGCTAAAAGGAAGGAAAGCTATAGGTTGTAAATGGGTTCTGAAAAAAAAAGGTATAAGGTTGATAGTACAATCGAGAAGTTTAAAGCAAGGTTAGTTGCAAAGGGTTTTTTCGCAAAAAAAGGGGATAGATTATGTTGAGACATATTTCCTAGTTGAGAAATTTGCATCCATACGTATAATCCTAGCAATATCTGCATACTATGATTTGGATTTACATCAATTAGATGTAAAAATAACTTTTCTAAATGAGGATTTAGAAGAAATCATATACATGCAAGAGCCCCAAGGATTTATGGTTGAAGGCCAGGAAGACAAAGTACATAGGTTGAAAAAATCCCTATATAGCCTGAAATAGTCACCTCGCCAATGGTATTTGACTTTTTAAAATGCCATTATAGAACTTGGGTTTGTGGCTACCAAACTTGATCACTTTGTATATGTCTAAAATAGTGGGAGACACTTTGTCATCTTGTCATTATATGTAGATGACATATTGTTGACTGGAAATGACAATGAGATGATTGTCAAAACTAAGTCATGGTTGAATTCCAAGCTCGAAATGAAGGATATGGGGAAGCATCCTATATCTTGGGAATAAATATGTCTCGAGATAGAGAATCTAGACTCTTATGCTTGAGTGAGGAGAGATATATTAACTATATCCTCAAGAAGTTTAAAATGGGTGAATGAAAGTTTGCAGATACACCTGTTGCAAAAGGGGTCAAATTGAGTAAGGCTGATTGTTCCGGTGAAGGAGACGATAAGCCTAATGTTCCTTATGCACAAGCTATTGGTAGTTTGATGTATGCTATATTATGTACAAGACCTGATATCAGCTTTGCTATTGGTCTTGTAAGTAGATATCAAAATAATCCAGGTTGGCAGCACTGGGTAGCTGTGAAAAGGATTTTAAGATATCTGAAAGGAAAAAAGGACTTGAAACTGTGTTTTGAAGCAGATAAACTGAAAGTGGTAGGATACTCCGATGCCGATTTTGCTGGGAGCAAAGATGACAGCAAATCAACCTCAGGTCAAATATTTTTATTTGGAAGTGGTGTTGTTTCTTAGGCATGTAAGAAACAGGGTTGTGTAACATTGCATACAGAAGAAGCTGAGTATGTAGCTTCCTTTATGGTTGCAACAAGTGTTGTCTGGAAAAGCCGCTTCATACGAGATTTGAAGTTGAAAATAATAGATGAGCTAGTAGTTATCTATTGTGATAACAATGCAGTAATTACTCTTATTAAGAGTAGAGTTGATTGCTCAAAAAGCAAGCATATAATGGTGAAATACGACTATGTTCATGATATGGTTATGAGAAAGAAAATATCCATCTTACATTAAAGGAAACTATGTGTCCGTCATCCCCAGACACGAATATAGAAATGTATAAAATATTTTTGAAAGATGATACCATAGCAAGGACAATCATGTTGACTTACATTGAGGATGACTTGATCAGGGTCTTTAAAGAATATGAGACCACTAAAGAGTTGTTTGACTCAATAACAGATAAATATGATACAACTGTAAAATTGCATGTGTAGTTATTACTACAAAAGTATAAGTCCTTAAAAATGAAGGAAGGAGACAATGTAGTTGAGAATGTAAACCACATGTTGGTAATGGCTAGAGACTTAGCCGTAGCAAAATCAGTCATCCCTAAACTGGTGTAGATATCAATAATACTAAACAGTCTATCCCCGTCTTGGAACATAGTCACCACTGCCTTAAGATTAGGGCCTGAGATTAACCTTTCAGAATTGCCCATAAAACTAACAATAGAGTAAGAACACATGTTCAAAAACAAGAAAGAAAAATTACTAGTAGTATAAGATGAGATAACGTCTAGCTCCAAAGCCAACCATAAGAAGAAACCAAATAAGAAGTTTGGCAAGAATAACAAGAAAGGCCATCAAAATTTTAAGAAATCGCAGAAAACTACTTCTCGGGTTAAGTGTTTCAACTATGGAAAGATGAGACACTACAAAAGGGACTGTCGAAAAAAGAAAGGTGGAGGAAACAACCCACAATACGGACAGTCAGAGAAGTAGGACATAATCTGCATGATTTCAAAATACATATATTTGGACCGCCTAGTGACAGGTTGGTGGATAGACTCAAGAGTTATACAGCACATCTCGAAGACCAAAGAAGGGACAATGAATCTGAAGGAATATAAAACTAGGGAACATCGAGTTTATATGAGAAATAGTACTTTCTCAGATGTTCTGGGTATTGAGTCCTTCAAGATACATGTACAAGGCAAACCAATTGTATTGACCGATGTGTTAATTGGGTCATCTATAAGACGCAATCTGGTCTCGGTCACTACCTTGGTAAAGAAAGGTTTTGAGGTTAGGTTCATTCTTAACAAGGTGACTGTGGGAAAACATGGGATGATTTTATTCTCTAGGGAATTTGATGTAGAACAAGGACTGTTCAAACTTTGTGACAATAAAAATAGTATATCTTCTGCTAATATTGAGAGTACCTTTACTATTTATGTAAATATGTGGCATAAACGCCTAGGGCATATAAGTCTGGAAAAGTTGAAGAAATTATCCAACTTTGACTTATTACCTAGATTTGAGGAAAATACTCTCAACAAGTGTGAAGTTTGTATACAAGAAAAATAGATGAGGAAAGTTTTTCACAAGAAAACAACAAGGGCAACAACCCTGTTGGAAGTTATTCACATAGATTTATGTGGACCTTTTAGAGTAGAGACACATCAGAGAAAGAGTTATTTTATAACCTTTATCGATGATTACTCTAGATATATGTATCTATATCTCTTTGCACATAAATCAGAGACACTTGATGCTTTTAAAGAATATAAGCAAGAAGTGGAAAATCAATTAGGGCATTCAATCAAAGTCTTAAGATGAGACAGAGGAGGTGAATATAATTCGGTAAAATTCTTGGAATTTTGCAAAGACATTGGTATTACAAAATAGAATACCATGCCCAAAACACCTCAGCAAAATGGTGTAGCTGAAAGATACAATAGAACATTGTTGCATATGACAAGGTCAATATTAATGATGCCTCTTCCAAGGGTATTTTGGGGAGAAGTAGTAAGTACAACAGTTTACATACTCAATAGAGTACTATGTAAGGCTGTATTCGCTACACCATATGATATGTTGTTTGGAAGAAAACCCAACCTAAGTCATCTCAGGAGGTGGGGATCTGTTGCACATGTAAAGATCCTTGATCAGTCTAGAGATAAGCTAGATAGTAGGTCCTTGAGATGTATATTCATTGGATATCCAAAAGGTTAAAAGGATATCAGTTTTATCATAAGGACCACAGACTCATTGAAAGCAGAGATGTTGAATTCTTAGAAGATACTAAGAATGACATCCTTGAAAATGATAAGGAATGTGTAATGATCTGGTAGATTTAAACCAATCATCTTTTGAGCCCATTGAAGATCTTCTTGAAACTACCGATACCTTAAGTGAACATAAGAGGCCAAGAGCAACTCCATCTTACTTAAAGGATTATCACACTTATCTTGCACAAGAAGTTTTTAATTTGATAGATTTAGATGAGTTGATTGATAAATTGACTTATCATCAAGCAATAAACACATCAAAAGCAACAGATTGGGAGAAAGCCATGGATGAGGAAATTGAATCCATTGAAAAAAACCAAGTCTAGGAATTGGTTGATTTGCCAAAAGGAAAGAAAGATATAGCTTGTAAATGGGTTCTGAAAAAAAAGTACAAGGTCGATGGTACAATCGACAAGTTTAAAGCGAGGTTGGTTGCAAAGGGTTTTTCACAAAAAGAGGGGATAAATTATATTGAGACATATTCTCCAGTTGCGAAATTTGCATCCGCACATATAATCTTGGCAATATCTGCATACTATGATTTGGATTTACATTAGTTAGATGTAAAGACAACTTTTCTAAATGGGGATTTAGAATAAATCATATACATGCAGCAACCCGAAAGATTTGTGGTTGAAGGCCGAGAAGATAAGGTATATAGGTTGAAAGAATCCCTATATGGCCTGAAACAGTCTCCTCGCCAATGGTATTTGACTTTTCAAAATGCCATTATAGAACTTGGGTTTGTGACAAACTTGATTACTGTGTATATGTTTGGAACAGTTGGAGCCACTTTGTCATCTTATCATTATATGTAGATGACATATTGTTGACTGAGAATGACAATGAGATGATTGTCAAAACCAAGTCATGGTTGAATTGCAAGTTCGAAATGAAGGATATGAGTGTAGCATCCTATATCTTGGGAATAAAGTTGTCGCGAGATAGAGAATCTAGACTCTTATGCTTGAGTCACGAGAGATATATTTACTATATCCTCAAGAAGTTTAAAATTAGTGAATGCAATTCTGCAGATACACCTGCTGCAAAAGGGGTTAAATTGAGTAAGATTGATTGTCCCGATGAAGGAGACGATAAGCCTAATGTTCCTTATGCACAAGCTGTTGGCAGCTTGATGTATGTTATATTGTGTATAAGACTTGATATCAGCTTTGTTGTTAGTCTTGTAAGTAGAAATCAAAGTAATCCTAGTTGTCAGTATTGGGTAGCTGTGAAAAGGATTTTAAGACATCTGAAAGGAACGAAGGACTTGAAACTGTGTTTTCAAGCAGATGAACTAAAAGTGGTAGGATACTCAGATGGTGACTTTGCTGGGAGCAAAGATGACAACAAATCAACCTTAGGTCAACTGTGTTATTTCTTGGGCATGTAAGAAATAGGGCTGTGTAGCATTGCATAAACAGAAAGTTGAGCATGTAGCTTGCTGTATGGCTGCAACAAGTGTTGTCTAGATAAGCCACTTCATACGAGATTTGAAGTTGGAAATAACAGACGAGTCAATAGTTATCTACTGTGATAACAACGCAGCAATTACTCTTATTAAGAGTGGAGCTGATTGCTCTAAAAGCAAGCATATAATGGTAAAATACCACTATGTTCATGATATGGTTATGAGAAAGGAAATATCCATCTTATACATGCCAACAAAAGATATGTTGGCAGACCCCTTAACAAAAGGTATAACAGAGGAACTTTTCTGAAGACATGTTACTAACATGGGTTTGAGGTATATTTGATTGTTTTTTAAGAAATAACCACACAACGGATAAAAGTGTTGTATAGGTAAACAATCATATAACGGATAAGTTGTTGTGTAGGGAAATAACCACACAACAGGTAACGATTGCAATAGCAGTCGTGAAAAGATGGTACTAGGTGAAACCCTTTAAGAGTGGGAGGAAACCAGTATGTTTGTACACTTGCCTCGAATGGCCAAGTGGGAAATGATGAGGTCTGGCCATTCTCGGCTCAGGTAAAGGATGGACTGGCCATCCAGTCCGTTACCTGGCATAGATAAGGTAGATCGTAACGGTGGACGTTACCGAGATTCCCTAGGTAATGCTCCAAACGAGGGAAGCTAAAGGAGAGATATCCGGGATGAGGGGGGAGCGGGTTGCTTATAAAAGTAGCCATTACAGGTCAGAAAAAATACATGAAAAATTACAGAGAAAAAGATCTGTGAACCTCTCCCTAGGAAACCCCTGTGTGGGAACCTCGAAAATCCGTTGCACAAACACAGGCGAATAGGTACCTCTGACATACATAGGCGAGAGGCAGGATCGACGGAAGATCGGAGATTCGCCAACAATGTACACTGGAAAAGTTAAATCCAAGATCTTGTCTACTTGAAATCCTTTACCAACATCAGTGGACAGCTCATACTCGAACACTCGGAGCGTGTTAGTAAAGCCTCTGAACACAAGAAACTCCCTCACCAACTCCTCAGCATAGTGGATGTTGTCCATTTCCTCGTGTAAAATGTGCTACGTGATGTCAAACTTAAAAGAAAATAATCGTTTAGCATATCCATCAGTTATGTGCCTTGAACTTGGCCACTTTTGCTATCAGTCCAAAGCTATACACATACCTATGACGTCCATTGCCTTGACACCGTGCTCAAGACAATGTGAATGCATACATCGCGTCAGTTGAGCAAGTTATCATCATCCAATTATCATGAGATATTGAAAAGACAACATTTTCAACGTGATATTTGTGGCACCCTTTAGGCTGCTATTAGATCACGATAGTTCTAAAAAGTCACAATACAGTTGAGCAAGTTTTCCCTACTAGAGCACCACCGCTTCCTCTTAGCTGCTTGATTGGTTTGCCACTAAGTGCCACCTTAAAAGCCATAGAAACAAATAGCATTAAAATCAGCAAATCATTATGAGAGAGGATATTTCTATAATTGCCCAAACTTTGGGATGAATGACAGTTTGACCTTACTCTATCACCTTTTGTTTTACCAACGTGGAAGCAAACCTAGCGCCATAGAAATGTAAATAGTACCTGCACACCTGTTAGAGCATCTCCACAGGGAACCAAACAAGTACCCTTTCATAATTATCGAATCCAAGGAAATCCAGCAAGTAACGCCAATGCTTTTAAATGGAATTACAGCTTATAACATTTAATGTCCTTCGGCACACCATTTTTTAATGAAAATTGTCTCTTTTGTAGGTCTGATGTATCAGCGTCGTAACCCGAAAATGATTTGCCTACTGCTTCTTCTAAAATTACATTTTTGGCGTTAACAAATACATCACACACTTTCAAACCCTAAGACGAATGGTCTTTGCTTTGCCTGTGCAACAACAAATTACTTTCTCAAATTGATAATCAGCGTATGCAATGAACGGAAAACCAACACACAATACAACGACCAATCCCTATAGGAAACAAAGACAGAAAATCAAAACATTGTGATACCTTTAGGATCCTCGGACAACACAGAGAACGGTGTTTCCGGCCATAAGTTCCTAACCTTTTGTTGTTTGAGAATAGGGTTTTGGAAGAACAATGAATTGGAAATCGTCTGGGTAATGCAAAACGATTCCCAGTACAAGATTTCAACAGCTTTATAGAGAGAGAGAGTAGCTGTTGTCAAAACCAGAATTTAAGTGCAGCGACAACTGATTCACTTGGGCGCGCCACTGATGAAAGACTTGCTTTCTAAAACCCAGATGGCACCATAAAAATAGCTCTAGTTTTGGTGTCCATGCTTGCTTCTAAACCATGATCCCAAGGGTAGTCTTATATTTCACAATGTACGTAGAGGTATTTTCACCGGATAGCCGTGAGCGGGAATCGCGATCTCACTGTACTACCGATGAATGAGCATCAAAAAGACATGTCTTCGACTGACCTAATTTGCTCATATTAACCGTAACGCCCTGAGACCGAAGAACCTACCGTGATGTACTGATGTACCAATAGAAAGAAAACCCATAGTTCGTCAAAATTACCTCAAAAGAAATCATAGTGTCCATCATTTCTAGACAATGATTTGGCGGAAACTGGGGAAAAAGTAAGCCCGGATCTGCGAGACCTCCTTCTGAAGTTTTGATCTCAGAGAGAGAGAGAGAGAAAGAGAGAGAGGGAGAGAGGGAGAGAGGTGCACTTACCGGAGGTAGATTTGGCTCTAATTTTACTGTTTTGATGTTCACGTTGAACCCCGGGCCGGGTTACCTCAAAATATGCGATTGTAGTAAAGTTACCTGTCGTGTATTTCGTGCTCAACGTGGTGAACTAAAGGTTTATTTTTCTTTTTCGAATCTTGGAAAAGAATCGAAAATTAAAACCTAACCAAATCGACGGTTTGTTTCTGTTTTAAATGTTAAATGTTTGATTCAGTTCAATCCTAGTTAGAAAAAAATATCTCACGATTCTTTCAATATTGAAACCAAAGCATGTGAACATAAGCGAATCATCTTTTGTATTATATATATACGTAAAATGTAATGCTCGAATATTCGGCACATTTGTGTAATAGGATCATGCTCCTAAGAGCAAAGAAAATGTATGAGGTTGCATGTGTCAATACTCTCTCTCTATATATATATAAGTGAAAAATCTTTCGACTTTCTTTTCAAATCTGTCTCCCTCCACACCTCTTGTTACATCATTATACTATAAGTTTATCTAATATTAGACATGGTTTGAAACTGGTTCAAACCACCATTTGATTATCATAATCAATAAATTTAAATTAAAAGTATTATTATAATTTATACTTTTGCATTTAATACATGTATATTAAATATTTTTTACTTTTTCACTTTAACTGTTCATCTCAAAAATTGAACGATTGAGATGATAAAATAGATTTGAGTACATATTAATTTTGAGCAATTACCATATCCAATATATATATATAGTGGAAAATCACAATATCTACAAAAAAAAACAGAACACAATATGGGATTGTTTTCTCGACTCACGCTCATTTGGTGAACATCTTCTAACTCTAAATAAAAAAATTAATTTGTTCATAGTTGAACCCATGGGTGTAGAGTTAGTTCACAACTATAACCTCACCGCTCCTTAAAGTCCATGCAACCAAATATAGCCGGTTCCGAGTAAACTTGGAACCGGTTCCAATTTTCCTAAGACTAGGATTCCAATTGAATTAGATTCGATCGGTTCTGGTTTTAGTCCTGAGCTGTTCGGAACCTGAAAAAGGATATATGCAAATGTTAGTTCTGGTTCCAGTCCAATTACAGTTTCACAACTGAACCAGGTGGTTTCTGGTTTCGGATCTAGTTTGACTGATTCGGGTTCCAGCCGGTTCAAGTTGGAGCCGACAGGCCATTCCAACCAGCCCACGACTTCATGCAACAACCATGGGCAAAAATATACAGTCCAAAGTGAAATCACGAGCCAGTTGCCTCACCCTAAAATATTTTCTAAAGTCGCAGCTGAAGGTGCAGTTGGCTTCAACAACACCCTTCTTTCGATGAAGAATGGAGTGAAAACCCAATTAAATAGAAGTTGTAGGATCAAATAACTTGGTACTATCGTCTAAAACAAGCGGTTTGATGCCAGATGATGGGCATGCATGAGTGGATTTCCCATGAAAGGTACCACGTTAACGAGCTAAGACAACTATACGGCAAGGGTTGGTTGTTTCATTTTGATGGGTATTTCTGTTTGATCACGTTTTGTTGACGGTTGATCACGGGTTAATGTGTGACTATTATGACTCCGGGTTGACCATGTGTTGGTTATCATTAGATTAGTGTTTACCCGACCCAAACCCCAAACCTAAACCTACTACTTAAACCATTTGGAGGTTTACATCCACTATTAGGGATGGCAATTTGAACCTGCCTCGCAATGGGGCGGAGTCGGGCCGGGTATGAAGGGGATGCAGGTGTGAGTTTGCGGTAATATCTATACATATTAGTGTTTACTTATATAGAATATACGTTTATTAATTAACTATATATATATTATTGACGTAACCTATGCCACATAATAGGGATGGCAACGGGGCAGGGTGGGGCGGGTTTTCGCTCCACCTGCACCCGTCCCACCCTAAACATCCTCTTTTACGCCCGGTCCCGCAGGTTATCTAAACAACTTTCAAGGCTTCAGCATCAAGTAGTAAACCTGGACAAGTCAGTGGCTTTCTACAGCTCGAATACAATGAGAAGCCTAACCGAGCAGCTAGACAAGAGACAGGCTGCAACAAATAACAGATATCCCGGGATCCCTTCACAACAAACGATCAAAGACTCAAACTTTTCATTCATATTAAAGACAAGGTGGCAACTGGAGTTAAGGAGGTGCTTTGTCAAGTGGTGATGTCGGCAACTCTAGTATACACCATGGGTTGTTTTCTTCTTACTTGCAGAGTTGCAGCAGATTATAGCAAATTTTTGGTAGGGACTGTTGAGGATGAGCAGTACCTTCTTCTTGTTCACCGGATTCCGGTGATGGCCTCTGTGATGGTGAGCAGCCCTGTTAAGATGCAATGGATGATGGACACGAGGTTCTCACATAGGGTTCTCGCACAGACGAAGATACACACCCTTTCTTTACTCGTTTATGTATTTTCACAGTTCTCTGTGTGTCTGTAATGCCTGGCTTTTATAGGCAGGTGCTCCCCCTTCGTCGTGCTTATCCACCTGTGGCTTCCCTCGTCTAAGAGCTGTAATGGATGACCGTTACCGAAAATTCCAATAACAGTCGTTTGTTAACGATCTGACCCTATCCTCAGGTAACGGACTGGATGGTCAGTGCAGACGTTACCTGATACGAGAATGGTCACTTTCTGTAACATCTCCCACTTAGCCATTCGAGCCAAGTGTATCAACATACTGATTTTCCTCCTACTTTTCAAGAGTTTTCCCTAGTTATGTTGATTCCTAATTACTTTTGCAATCAGAACCTCTTGTGTGGTTATTTCCCTACACAACAAACCATCTGTTGTATGGTTATTTACCTATACAATAATATATCCGTTGTATGGTTATTTACCTATACAACAATCAAACATATCTCAAACCCATGTTTGTAACATGTTTTGAGAAGAGATCCTCTGTTATGCCTTTTGTTAAGGGGTCTGCCAACACGTATTCCATTGGCAAGTATGAGATGGATATTTCCCTACACAACAAACCATCTGTTGTATGGTTATTTACCTATACAATAATATATCCGTTGTATGGTTATTTACCTATACAACAATCAAACATATCTCAAACCCATGTTTGTAACATGTTTTGAGAAGAGATCCTCTGTTATGCCTTTTGTTAAGGGGTCTGCCAACACGTATTCCATTGGCAAGTATGAGATGGATATTTCCTTTCTCATAACCATATCATGAACATAGTGGTATTTTACCATTATATGCTTGCTTTTCGAGCAATCTGCTCCACTCTTAATAAGAGTAATTGCTGCGTTGTTATTACAATAGATAACCACTGGCTCGTCTGTTATCTTCAACTTCAAATCTCGTATGAAGCGGCTTATCCAGACAACACTTGTTCCAACCATACAGCAAGCAACATACTCAGCTTCCTGTGTATGCAACGCTACACAGCCCTGTTTCTTACATGCCCAAGAAACAACACCTCCAAATAAGAATATTTGTCCCGAGATTGATTTGTTGTCATCTTTGCTCCCAGCAAAGTCAGCATCTGAGTATCCTACCACTTTCAATTAATCCGCTTGAAAGCTCAAGTCTTTTGTTCCTTTCAGATATCTTAAAATCCTTTTCACAACTACCTAGTGCTGTCAACCAGGATTACTTTGATATCTAGTGACAAGACCAACAACAAAGCTTATATCAGGTCTTGTACACAATATGACATACATTAAGCTACCAACAACTTTTGCATAAGGAACATTAGGCTTATCGTCTCATTCACTGGGACAATCAGGCTTACTTAATTTAACCCTTTTTGCAACAAGTGTATCTGTAGACTTGCATTCACCCATTTTAAACTTCTTGAGGATATAATCAATATATCTCTCCTGACTTAGGCATAAGAGTCTAGATCCTCTATCTCGAGAGATCTTTATACCCAAGATATAGGATGCTTTCTCCCATATCCTTCATTTCGAAATTGGAGTTCAACCATGACTTGGTTTTGACAATCATCTCATTGTCATTTTCAGTCAACAATATGTCATCAACATACAATGATAAGATGACAAAGTGGTTCCCACTATTCCAAACATATACACAGTGATCAAGTTTGTTAGCCACAAACCCAAGTTCTATAATACCATTTTGAAAAGTCAAATACTATCGACGAGGTGACTATTTCAGGCCATATAGAGATTTTTTCAACCTATATACTTTATCTTCTTGGCCTTCAACTACAAATCCTTCGGGCTGTTGCATGTATATGATTTCTCCTAAATCTCCATTTAGAAAAGTTGTCTTTACATCTAACTGATGTAAATCCAAATCATAGTATGCAGATATTGTCAAGATTATATGTACGGATGCAAATTTCGCAATTGGAGAATATGTCTCAATATAATCTATCCCCTCTTTTTGAGAAAACCCCTTTGCAACTAACCTCGCTTTAAACTTTTTTTATTGTACCATCGACCTTGTACTTCTTTTTCAGAACTCATTTATAGGCTATAGCTTTCCTTCCTTTTGGCAAATGAACCAATTCCCAGACTTGGTTTTTCTCAATAGATTCAATTTCCTCATCCATGGCTCTCTCCTAGTCTGTTGCTTTTGATGAGTTCATTGCTTGCTGATAAGTCAAGTTATCAGTCAACTCATCCAAATCTACCGAATTATACACTTCTTCTACAAGATAAGTATGATAATCCTTTAAGTAAGACAGAGTGGATCTTAGCATTTTACGTCCACTTAAGGTATCGGTAGTTTCAGGAAGATCTTCTATGGGCTCAAAAGATGATTGGTCTAAATCTACCAAATCATCAACATATTCCTCATCGTTCTCTAGGATGTCATTCTTAGTATCTTTTAAGAATTCAACATCTCTGCTTTCAATGAATCCATAGTCCTTATGATAAAACCGATATCCTTTTGAACCTTTTGGATATCCAATGAATATACATCTCAAGGATCTATTATCTAGCTTATCTCTAGACTGATCAAGGATCTTTATATGTGCAACAATCCCCACCTCCTGAGATGACTTAGGTTGGGTTTTCTTGCAAACAACATCTCATATGGTGTAGCGAATGCAACCTTACATGGTACTCTATTGAGTATGTAAATTGTTGTACTTATTGCTTCTCCCCAAAATACCCTTGGAAGAGAGGCATCGATTAACATTGACCTTGTCATATGCAGCAAGGTTCTATTGTATCTTTCAGCTACAACATTTTGTTGAGGTGTTCTGGGCATGGTATTCTATTTTGCAATACCAAAGTCTTTGCAAAATTCCAAGAATTCTGCTGAGGTATATTCACCTTTTCTGTCCGATCTTAAGACTTTGATCAAATGCCTTAATTGATTTTCCACTTCTTCCTTATATTCTTTGAAGGCATCAAATGCCTTCGATTTATGTGCCAAAAGATATATCTACATATATCTAGATTAATCATCGATAAAGGTTATAAAATAACATTTTCCTCAATGTGTCTTTACTCTAAAAGGTCTACATAAATCTGTATGAATAATTTTCAACAGGGTTGTTGTCCTTGTTGTTTTCTTGGGAAAAACATTCCTTGTCATCTTTTCTTGTATACAAGTTTCATACTTATTGAAAGTATTTTCCTCAAATACAAGCAATAAGTTAAAATTGGATAATTTCCTCAACTTTTCCAGACTTATATGCCCTAGGTGTTTATACCACATATTCACATCAACAGTAAGGGCACTCTCAATATAAGTAGAAGATATATGACTTTCATTATCAGACAATTTGAACAATCCTTGTTCTACATCAAATTCCCCTAAGAACAAGATTCTGCCATGTTTGCCCACAGTCACCTTGTTAGGAATAAACCTAACTTCAAAACCCTTCTTAACTAAGGCAGGGACCGAGACCAGATTGTGCCTTATAGATGACACAACTAATACGTCGGTCAATACAATTGGTTTGCCTTGTACAAATATTCTGAAGGATCCAATATCCAGAACATTTGAGAAAGTATTGTTTCCCATATACACACGATGTTCTCTAGGTTGATATTCCTTCAGGTCCATTACTCCTTCCTTGGTCTTCGAGATGTGTCTTGTAGCTCCTGAGTCTATCCACCAACCTGTCATTAGGCGGTCCAAATATAAGCATTCTGAAATCACACAGATTATATCCTACTTCTCTGACTGTACCTGCTGTGGGTTGTTTCCTCCACCTTTCTTATTGTGGTAGTCCCTTTTGTAGTGTTTCATCTTTCCACAGTTGAAACACTTAACTCGAGAAGGGGCTTCCTGTGATTTCTTAAAACTTTGACAATCTTTCTTTTTATTCTTGTCAAACTTTTTATTTGGTTTCTTTTTCTAGTTAGACTTGGAGCTAAACGCTAACTCATCTTAAAGCACTAGCAATTTCTCCTTTTGATCATATTTTATTGCTCTATTGCTAGTTTGAGGGGCAATTCAGAAAGGTTGATTTCTGGCCCTAGTCTTAGGGCAGTGGTAACCATGTTCCATAACGGAGGTATACTGTTCAATATAGTTGATATCTGCATCGTTTCGGGGATGACTGATTTTGCTACAGCTAAATCTCTAGCTATTACCAGCATGCAATTTACATGCTCTACTACATTTTCTCCTTCTTTCATCTTGAAGGAAATTTCTATAACAGCAATCGCACATGTAATTTTGCAATTGTATCATATTTAGCTGTTAATGAGTCAAACAACTCTTTTGCGGTCTCAAATTCTACAAAGACCCTAATCAAGTCATCCTCCAAGTAAGTTAACATGATTGTCCTTGCTATGGTATCATCCTTTAGAAATATTTTATACATTTCTAACTGTTGCTCACTTGTGTTTGGGGGTGGGGACACACAGTTTCCTTTAAAACATACTCTACACCTTCTAGTGTTAGAGCCAAAAGAATTCTTCTCTTCCAAGTTTGGAAGTTCAGACCGTTCAACTTTTCTATTTTTGTCAATTCAAACACACATATCCTAGAACTCATTTTTATGTGTTTGGCAAAAATAACAATTAAGCGGTGTAAAAAGGAAACCAACACAAAAACAGAGGCACACATAGCAAGAAACATGTTAAAGTGATACATGATATATAACAAATAATCTTTTTGAAATATTTTCTAAGGGATTTTTTGCCTCCGTACCCCTAAAAGGATACCAAGGAACAAAACTGTAATTTTATCTATTTGTCCTCTTTTTGTAATTTTGTAAAAACCCTGAGGACAAACTTGTAAAATTACTATTTGGTATTCCTGTAAAATTCGTAATTGATCGGGGTTAAAATCGTAATTTGAACCCTCAGGGTGAATCTGCAATTTTTCAAAAGAATAGGGGTAAATCTATCTTTTGATTGAATGGCAAAAATGAAATTATCCAAATCGGGAAGGTTAAAAACGTAAAATGATAGCTCTGATATTTGGTAATTTCCACAAATAGCTAGAGGGTAAATCTGACTTTTCACTTAATAAGGGCAAAACAATCCTTTTACCCAAAAATATCTGGATAAAAAGGTAATTTTGTCTAGTGGCAACTGCGTAATATCCAAAATTAGATAGGGACAGTTTTGTCTTTTTGCCATGTTCCTCGAGGCGGTTTTCATTAAACCGTAGGTGGTTTTGGAAAACCGCTGGTTTTCTCGCCCGCAGTTTTCCGAAACCGCGGATTAAATTTTTTTTTTCAGTACACTTAAAACGTTGTTATAGCGTTACAGAGAGAGCTTGAATAGAGAGAGAGAGAGGGAGAAGATAGAGTGGGAGGGGGTGGCCGGAGGGGCTTTTCCCGGTGGGTTTCTCCGGTTGTTCCTCGCTGTCGGCGTCCTTTGCGTCTTCTTTTCAGCCTTTCAGCCCGTTCGGCCTATCGCTCTATTTTTTTTTTGTCGGCATGCCATCCTGGGCGTTGCCTCTGTGGCCTTGCTGGCCGCGCTGGGTTTTACCCCTGTGGCCTTACCGGCCTGCAAACTTGGCGGTTGCCTCTATGGCCTTGCCGGCCTGCAGCCCTGGGTTTTACTTCTACGGCCTTGCCGGCCTGCCGACTAGGCATTGCCTCTGGCTTTGCCGACCTGTTCCACCTGTCTGCTGCGCCTCTACCGACTGCCGCTACTTCTCCCTTGAATTTTCTTCTCTGCCTGTTTTTTTTCTTCTTACTAATCCTCTCTTATTTTGCAAGGATTTAGGCCCTGATACCAATGTTGTAGAGGATGAGTAGTACCTTCTTCTTGTTCGCCGGATTTCGGTGATGGCCTCTGTGACAGTGAGTAGCCCTGTTAAAATGCAGCGGATGATGGACATGAGGTTCGCACACTGGGTTCTTGCACAGACGAAGATACACACCCTTTCTTTACTCGTTTCTGTATTTTTTATAATTCTCTATGTGTCTGTAATGCCTGCCTTTTATAGGCAGGTGCTCCCCTTTCGTCGTGCTTATCCACCTGTGACTTTCCTTATCTGGGAGCTGTAACGGATGACCATTACCGAAAATCTCGGTAACAGTCGCCCGTTACCGATCTGGCCCTATCCTCAGGTAACAGACTGGATGGCCAGTCCAACCGTTACCTGAGCCGAGAATGACCACTTTCTGTAACAGGGACAACAATAAGATGAAAGGAAACCAAGTTGGTTGAAATGAAACTTGTTTTCTAGGATAAAGGAGAGGGCAGGTTTGGTTTTAAAGATCTCATAGCTCTTAGTCTTTGTTTTATTGCAAAACAAGCTTGGCGATTAATTAAAGGAAAGCACTTCCTTATGTATAAGGTACTTAAACATGTATGCTTCCCACATGCGGAGCTTATGGAATCCCCAAAGCACAGCTTGCCATCATGAACATCGAGGAGCTTACAAGTGGCGACGCCATTGACCGAAAAAGGGAGATGTTGGAAGGTGGGTAATGGAAATAATATTACGATAAGTAAAGATCCATGGATCCCAACAATTCCCTCCTTCATGGTACCAGAAGCTAGCTAATATGCTAAACTAGAGCATCTTATATGTATCATAATTGGTGACTAATGAAGAAAGCTGGGAGGAAGAAAAGGTTATCGGTTCTTTCCAGCCAAGTAGATCGAAAGAGATTCTCAAAATCAGACTCCAAAGGATGAGGAAGAAGAACAACGGTGTCTAATACCATCTAATACTTGCCAGATATCTGCTGGATTTCGAGTAGCTCACAGACAGCTTTATGGCCCGGTTACATATGATTTACGGGTACTAAATGACAAGCAATATTTACCCTCTGGAAACTGAAGATACCATCCAAGATAAAAAAAAAATTCTATAGAAAGCAATTCATGATGGTATTCCAGTACACCAAATATCGAATCAACATCACAATGATATATTCCCAATGCATTCAAGAAGATGAGTTTATGTTTCATTGTCTAATTGTTGGGGGTTTTGTTGCATCGAGCGGTGCTGTTGAGCTTGAGAGAGGGCGATGAAGATCATAGTATATTTTCTTGATATCTATTTTTCTCTGTCTCGATTTTTATCCATGTAGCTTTTTTTTTCTTGGATGTTCGTTACTGTTAGGACAATAGATTTCCTGCCTTTTGATTTCTTTTGTAAAAACAGTAATTATTATATTTAAATGCTTTGTAAATAGAAACAGTTCATACAATAGGGAAAAGGCATCTCTTTCCGTTATGTATGAGGCCTTATGGCCATTATCAGTAAGAGTTATCACTAATTACCACGTACCTCAAACCAAAATCAAGTTACATCCTTCGGAATGGTAGCTGTAAAGATCACAAATCAATGGAAAGACTCAATCGAGATAAGTGCATTCATGATATGGAGGATATGGCATGTGAGGAATGAAAGCGCCTTATTCGGAAAGCCAACGAAGTGGCGAATCTTTCTATGAAAATGGCCAAGGAATATAAGGTATTCAACCTCCCTTTATTATCGTATCAATGTGGTTGAAAGTCGGAAATAATTGTAAGCAGTATTGAGAAATCACTTCATGTACTCTGCTTGCTTGGAAGAGCAAATGTATTTCATATATGAAAGTGATCCTGAGAAATACGAAGAGGTTATCAGATGTCAGCATGAGACAAAGTTTTTTTTTTCTACCTGATGACTCTGGATGTAATAAGATACAGATCATGATAATAAAGTATGCATCTTACAGAAAACTTTCTCCTCCAAACCATCTTTTCTTTCTTTCACTAATGTATGAAAAGCATGCTCCATTTTTAAATATGTTGCGCTTTAGAATTGATAGAACATGGCTTACCCATGCAACTATGCATGTGTGAGATAAGAAAAACTAGGATGGGCGGCTCAAATATAATTGAAGAAGTGCAACTAGTTCTGTCAAATGAAACGAGATGCCCGTTCTTCATCTCGACTTGTCTCTAAGAATTTTTTTTCGTAGGTGCAGTTTCTAATGTTAATGCCGAGTTCGGTTTGAATCGGTTAGTGAGACAAGCTGCGAACATCAGAAGCTCATCTAAGCTCATACAACCATAAGTTGGGCAGCTTATCTTGACTCCGCTCCCATAGTGTGCAGGTACTTTCAAAATAAAGCATTTCTTGATGGACGTTGGGATGTCTAAGAAAGGACCTATTTGAGCGTGGTTCTTTTAGTTTGAAGGAAAGTTATTAATACCTCTACTTAATTCTCTCGAGGAGATACTTAAATTGATATAGTTATTGTTGATAAAGAGCATTTAGATTGCTATTGAATGAGTAGTCGTGAGTTATAAAACATTATGAATTTTCCTAATGTCATTTAGAAAATTCAAAAGAGGTATATATTGGCAGTCTCAAACATGACATTCAAAACTATGTGGTTGAATATCATAGAAAAATAAATCTGAACCTAAGTCAAATTTCTCACTCCCTCCTCTTGGTTTCCTTCACAAAATATGCTTCTTCAAAATCTTTTACTCCACTTTCTTTCAATTGTTTTAAGTGTGCAAAAGTAAGTTTGGTACTTTAGCCATGTTACTGTGCCGATATTGCCAAACATTTATCTACTCTTGACAATGAGAGTCAAGCGTTCATTTTATCCCGTAAGTGATGGTCGGGGTCTTTTACATTTCAAGAATTAGAATCTAAGGGCGACAAAAAAACCTAAAAGTACTCTAGCATACCTTGAAGAGTCGCACACTTTTTGTTAAGGAGTATTTTGGTGTCATCGGTCGAGATTCTGGTTTGCAATTATCTTAAAGCAAACATTGCTTCGCACTGTTATGAAGTGAACAATGATTGTCATCTCTCGATATACAAAAGAAAATATTGATTCGTACAGGATTCTAAAAACACCGAGCCTTATCAGAAAATTAGCAGATTTTGCTTATTTCTCTTCTCTACACTAAGAAGTTGTTCCCCAAAAACCCCAACACCATCATTTTTTTAAGCTTTTTGTGTCCTCCTTGTGCTCGTTGGGAAAAATGATATATTTGAGAGACATCACATCTGACTTCATCGAACTTGACCAATTTGATATAGACGTTATTTTTTAGAGGATGCATGAAATATTTTATCATATTAATTGATGATTATATTAAATATTATCATGTTTACTTGATGTCTTCTAAAAAAGAAGCAATAGAGGAATTAAAGGTTTTAAAGCCCAAAGTAGAACTTAAACATAAAACTTTTATAAAATACTTAAAATCAAATAAAGAAAGAAAATATAACAACAACAACTTAGCCTTTTCCCATACTAGACGGGGTCGGCTACATCGATACTTTGTTTCCACAAATCCCTATCTCGTGCCATGTTAGCAGTTAATTCACAATAAGCTAGATCATTCGTTATTGTTTCTTTCCAACACTTTTGTGGTCATCCTCTACCTCTTTTAATACTTTCCAAATTTAGTTTTTCATACCTTCTTAAAGGTTCTTCCTTTGATGCTCTTTTCTATATATCCAAACCATCTTAAATGATATTCTCTCATTTTATCCTCTATTGGTGTCACTCCTAATTTGTTTCTAATAATCTCATTATGTATACGGTCTTTTTGTATATGACCACTCATCCATCTCAATATCTTCATTTTTCTCACAAACATCTTTTGTACATGTTGATGATTAACTCCCCAACACTCAGAACCATAAAAACATGACAGGCCTAATTGTTGCTCTATAATTTTTACCTTTTAACTTTAATGGTATCTTCTTATCACAAAGAATACCTGATGCTTCTTTCCATTTTAACCAACCAGCATTAATTCACTCTAAAAAATTGACCCTAGGTATTTAAAACTTTCGTTTTGGGAGATCCAATGTGTGCCAATTTTAATTTCTATGTCCTCTGAGGTAACCAAATGATCAAACTTACATTCCATATATTATGTCTTTGTTCTACTAAGTCGGAGGCCTTTGCTTTCTAATGTTTCTCTCCATAGTTCCAATTTTCTATTAACTTTTTCCTTAAACTCCTCAACTAACACAATGTCATATGCAAATAACATACACCAAGGTACTAGATCAATTTCCTATCATAAGTTTTTCATATCAATAAATATCATGTGAAGGTCTTTCTTTTTTGCTCTAAAATGTTCCATAAGACGTCTAAAAAGGTGAATCGCTTCAACAGTAGATCTACCAAAGAAAGAAAATATTATAATCTAAATTATTTTGAGACGATCATTATACCAAACAGTGACTCTATTCACCACAACAAGATGATGTAACAAAAAGAAAAAGTAGGATGTTAGTGGAAATGGTAAATCTAATGTTGTCTTATTTTGATCCTTTTAAAAGGTTGTTGGGGTGAGGTAATTTTAACAATTTATTATATTTTAAATAGAGTTTCGAATAGAAAAACAAGGTAACCCAATATGATCTTTGAAAGAAAAAAATTAACCTAAATTATTTAAAAGATTGGGGTTGTAGGGTTATAGTAAAAGCTCCTTGACCAAAAAGGAAGAAACTAAATGAAAGAGGAATTGAATATTTCTTTTTGGGTATGCCAAAAATAGTGAGGCATACAAATTCATGGTAATTGAATAAAATAGCTCATATTATGTAAATAAAGTAATTAAATCTAGAGATCTATTTTTCAAACATATAAATTTTCCTTATTTTCTAAATCTAAAGGGCATGTTCGTTAAAGTGGACATAATTTTGATGGAACTAATAATGATATCTTAGAAGTTCAAGCGTTTTGAAGAATAGAAAATAAGGGAAAGAAATTATTCGGACTTGAATTTGAAATTCTCCTGCTTGAAGAGACATGTTGACTCTATTATGAGTTTTATATTATTTTGCTATAACATAGAAAGTGACCTTCAAACAATGAAGAAGCCATGAGGTTTCATGACGTAGCTTTTCAAAAAGAAGCTATTGAACATGAGACTGACTCAATAATAGCAAATCAAATTTAAAAATTAGTAGACCTCTCTCTCATATATAAAGCAATTGGTTGTAAATGACTTTTCCAAAAAAATAAAAGTTGATGAAATCACTAACAAATTTAAATCATAATTTTTAAGGGTTTTACTAAAAAAAATTCACTACTTTGATATATATGTACAAATAGTAAGATTTTTTATAATTAGTGCTAGAAGTATTTGCTTTTATTTATAAACTTGCATTCACCAAATATATATTAAAATAATATTTTTAAATGGTAAATTAAACAAAGAAGTATATATGGAACAACCCAAAGGAGTTGTATCTTAACAAGAACATAAAATTTAAAGTTTAGTCAAATCTTTATATTATTTAAAATACGCTACTAAGCAATAACATAAATTGATCAAGTGATTCTTACAAATTGTTCCAGAATTAAGAAATTGGAGAAATGTGTATATAGTAAATCTCATGATGGAAAAGGTACCCTGATTTGTTTGTATATTGATGATATACTTAGATTTGTATTGATTTAAATAAGGTTGAAAACACACAAAAATTATCAACCAATTTTGACAATAAAGATATGAGAGTAGTTGATGTCATTCTAGGTAATAGAATAACTTGAATAAGAGATAGAACCAGACTTTTTTATTAATTATATAGAAAAAATATTGAAAAAATTTAAAGCTTTTCACTATACTCATGTTTCTACTCTTTTTAACCTAATGCAAAAATTAATACTAAATAAAGGGTATCAAGTTGCATAACTGAAATATGTTAAAGTAATTGATTGCTTAATGTATGCACTGACATATACGAGACCAATATTGCATATAGTTGAGTATTCAAAATACTTCAAGGAAACAATAAATTGTAGCTTACGAAGTTCTTTTGTTTTAGAAGGAAATTCATATACTAGTTAGGCAACTTATAGAAAACCATGCTTCTACAAGTGATTTCTTAGACATCAATGAAACAAATATGTATTGCCGACTCTACCATCATGGTTGAATTTATTATTTTAGCAATAGTAAGAAAGGAAGTAAAGTAACTTAGAAACCTACTTTATGAGAGTCTCATATGGCCAAAGCCAACGACACTTATATCAATGAATTGTAATAGTCAAAATACACTATCAAAGGCATCAAATGTATAAAAGGAAATCAAAACATATTGGTCTAAAGCACAGTTATACAAGAGATCTGATCAAGAACAAGATTATATTTGTTATATATATTAGATCAATTTAATCTTATACATCCTTTGACAAAATGTCTAACAAGGGATTTAGTGTGTAAAGCATCAATTGGATGGGTCTCAATCTTGTCGGTGAAACCACCAATAATGAAACCCAACCTAAACATGAGTAACATCAAGTCTTAAGTTCAATAGGTAAAAGTACATTATTAGTGTGGTTGCAAGTTCTAGCTAATTAATCCCACGATAAAGATATTTGATCCTATAAAAGTGATAAAACAAGTTGAGTTATATACTTAATTGGACTCGTAGCAAATATCTACTAAAGTGGTTTTGTGGTTGATACTCATGATGGAATCTACATACATAAGTGTGAAATGAGGCAGTTTCATGGAATCTTGAGCTTGAACTCTTAAAGCACTCATGGAAAAGAATATTAGATACAAAATCATTAAAATGTATCAATATTAAATTATAGCTTTATTTGTACTTAAACCATATATATAAGCCTTGCATGCTTGTTCAAATGGAATGGATGGTTCAAAACTTATTTATCATTTCAATTCAAGTGAGGACCCACATTGTATTAGGTATAGATTCAAATTGCAAGATACCTAATAAGATTTCCAGTATAATGATTTCTAATTTTTTTTTTAAATGGTGGGAAATCATAGAGATATTTTAGAATAAACCCTTTCTTGATGAACATTGGGACCAAATGAGTATGACTGGTGTTTGAATGAAAGCCATTAAATCTGAACCCAAGTAAAAAATCTCTCTCCTGCAGTTTTCTTTTACAAAATATGCTTCTTCAAACTTTTTACAAAACTCTCCTTTAAGCATACAGAAAGAAATTTAGTACCTTAACCATTTTGGTGTGCCGATATTGTGAAAGATTTGACTAGTCTTGCACAAGAAGAGTCAATTCCTTACGGTATCCTACAGGTGATGGTCGAGATCATTTTTAGCTTAGAATCTAAGGACAACAAATAAAGCCTAGGACTTTAACATGCCTTACAAAGAGTCATCGAGAGTTCATCAGTGAATATTTTGACTTGCAATTATCTTGAAGAAAATGTTGCTTTTTGAAGCAAATGTCGATTGATGTTTTCTAATACATAGGACAAAACACAGATTGTGTACGAGATTCTAAAACATCGATCCCTAACAGAAAATTCAATACACCACAAGAAAACACCAATTTTCTGCAAGCTCCTAGCTGCCAATATTTACTAGCAGATTTGCCGATTTCTCTCAAAAAAACCGCTCTATTAACAAGTCGTTCTTCAAAAGCCCTACCAACAGTCACGAGTCAAGATATCGAGTCCTTTGTGTGAAGTCTTTCTTGGATGAAAATTCAACAAGATATCGAGTCCTCTTAGCTTCGGCCGTTCTTGTCCTCAGTTCATCTATGTTCATCCTAAACGAGCTAATGCTGAAGCTACGAACAGTCACGAGTCAAGGACATGCCCAGCTCCCCTTTATTAACGGCCCTGAAAGAAAGGAAATTCTCTTATCTCATTCGGAAGGTGGAGCAATTTGCAAACATGAGCAACTGGAAATGGTAGAAATAGTTACAATAGTAAGCATTTTCAATGGCAAAGAATTTGATACAACTAGAGTTGATTACAAGAACAAAGCATATCAAGCAAAGCCAGATACAACGGAGAGGGAAATAACCCAGATTGACCCTTCGGATGAAATCATCGAACAAGATGTCTAGCCCGCCTTGCTCTTTGCTGATTTTTTACCAAACAGTGCAGATAGAACACTTTTGCTTCGCATTGGAGGACGGGCTGCCTCATGCTGGGCACCATGGCCAAAAGACTTGTAGGCAGCTAATGATCTAGCGGATTCATGCTTATCCTGCATCGAGAACCAGAATATATCATTCATATAATCAAATAACATTGATTGTCCATTGAAGATAAAAGATATCCAGCATTGCATAAGAGCTCTTGGGGAACAAATTTTCCAGTTATAATTGGAAGTTGTTAATGCATTCCTAAGAAAATTCAATGCAGACAGAGAATACGGAGTTCACGTTACCCTACAAAGACACTTCTATCAGGATTCTAAACCCACATCTCGGATACTCTGACACTCGACCCCTGTACTTCTTGTGTATGATACTAAGACTCGTCTAATATTTCTGATATAGAAGTTTTAACTTGGAGATTGTCTAGTGCTATGTCCAAGGGACCCTTCATGGAATATTGACCACTAATTACTTTATTCATGAACAACAACCAATGAGCTGAAGTTTACATTTAGTTTTCTGAGATGTTATCAAATATAAAAAGTAACACATAATTTATAATTGCATATTGTCCCCACATCCATGATTTCTGAGATTGCTGTATCCTGCACTTGAATTGTCACCCACGAACCACACCCACAACCTCACCCTTGTATCATAGAGGTTTCAACTTTTCTTTATTAGTTTCCAAACATCTTAGATCTCTACAACGTCTTCCAGAAAGTTCATTTCCGAGAGCTCAAGCCTTCCCCCTACCACAATCTCCAACTTTGCCACCAGTTCCCTGCATTTCTACCTCCCAAATGTAATACATTCATATACGTGTGCTTATATCGAAACCCAGATACCCATTTGAGACGGTGAATTTGAGGGAAAGAGATCTGAGGTACATTCCACTGTCACATCAAATTTGCCTAAACAATGGCGTTTCTCTTTTTGCATGCAAAATGAGACCATTAGATATGAAAAAAGCACAGATCAACTAGTGGTCTATGAAACAAATAAAAAACATAAATCAGAGTTCTATGAGAAAGAATGTTGATAAAAAGTGCATTTAATAAAAATCAAAACAATTTATACTTCACAGTCCTTCAAATTCTCTGCCTAAATTGTGCCACCTCTATAAGTGTAAACTCAAGGTATCACAACCATGCATCGAGATTATAACTTCCAAGAGTTCGAGATACAAAAAGATGAGCGTGTTTGTGTGCAAAAGATATGGGTAAGGTCCGAGATACAAAAAGATGATCATGTTTGCGTCCATAAGATGTGGATGAATTCTCAAGAAATCTTATTAAAGACCAATTTAATTGAAAATTTATCCAGATATACCCAAGGACAGCTTGTGTAGTCCAACTCCACCACTGAACCAGCACCCATGAGTGCCACCACTGATGACTCAAACGTGGAACCCATATTCCTATGAATTAATTGGAACTTGAAATTTCAAATAAAATCACAGAAAACTACTAAGGTCATGGAACTTTGAGCCAGTTTTGGTTGTCCGACACAAGCTCCTCAAAGTTCCATGAAGAAAACAGGCCCCAATGAGTTTAAAATTCTCTCTGATTTTCTATCTGCCCACTTAGACTTTTTTAGTCTGAAAATCCCAAGAGCAAAAAAATGCACTTAGATGACTTTTAAATAAATTATCTGATATTTGCAACATCTTTACTTGAGGAACTCACTATACTACTACAAATTGAGGCTTGAGCAAGTATCCAACTTCCTAAACTACTATAGATTGAGCCAATGGTAGGATTTTCAACCTTTTACTTTCTCAAATACAGCATATTAATTTTGTTTTCGAAGAGAAATTAATGGAATGGAATCCGACCATGCACATGGATAATATGATCAACTTTTGTTGCAAAAGATACCCAGAAAGAAAGGACTGAAGTTTACCTGCTGTGCTGCAGCATATGCAGTTGGTTTAGTGTTGGAACCATTCACTGATGAAGCCAGACAAGGTAATGTAGGTACTGATGAAACAGCTGCTTCAGCATCTGAAGAAAGAAACTTTTTAAAGATGGAAAAGGAAATCGAGCAGAGAAGCTGAAAAGATACGCTTAGTGAATGGCGAAGCAGAACAATAGAAGGAACACGAGCATAAAGAACATGCTTCCTTTATACCTGATAGGCAAAACACTCCTGGAGTTACCGTAGAAGCTATGGTATCTTCGCTGCTGCACACGAGAAGACATTTATACTCTTTTATTGACATAATTCATCTAGTGTACCCTACAGTCAGATTCAATGACAAATCAACTATGTTAAAACAACTGGAAAAGGAATCCAGATAATGTACCTTACAGAAACATTTGACGCATCATTCAAACCAGACTTCGTCTCTGTAGCTAAATGCCAACAAAGAGTTTTCCGTGGTGTACCTAAGCATCAGGATAAGACAAAATCAGCAAAGTTTACAAAATGATTCAACAGAATATCCAAAGGCCTTGGATGTGGCAAGATGATCAGAGTCATTAGACAGTTAAGTACTTCGTATAACAACTAGAACATTTGATACATGCCGACATCAATGAGGGTAACCTTGAGAATCAGATGATGAAAGTTTGTAGGTCGGGAGAGTCAGGGGTCGTCCCTGTAGCACACCCTTCCCCACATAACCTAAACATTTAAATTAGCAGAGGATGTCATTCCTGGAGAAAGAAATGAAGGAATGTACCTAAGCCATAAGGTCGTGGTTTTTCGAGAATGTATTTTGGGCTAGCAGCACCTGCTTCAATGGTTTTCGAACTGATCTGCATTCTTTTGTTAACAGGCCCTATTTCAAGACTCAAATTTTAGATGACAGTTCCAGCAATTTCAATAGCCACATAAACAACCAGGTTATGTCCTTCAAGCTTCCGTACCTGGTAACACATAATGCTTGTGATATCTTGGAATGACTACGGAAAACTTCTGTTGCCTGAGACCTTCTTTATCAGTATAATTTTGACAAGTTTGAAGTCTCTAATACAAGCAAACAAATGACATTAACTTCTAGAAAGACATTCCACTAGGTAACAAAATATGGTAAAGGAGTAGGGAAGGTACCTGATCAAGGCATATAACTTTTAAGTCCAGAGTCGAAATATCCAATGTCTGTTGTTCAAATAGATCTGTTAATTTGTAAGCAACAGTTCCAAGATGATCAACTGCATTGACCAAAGCTCTCACAGTGTAATCTTTCAAGTTATCTAGGACCCTGATTGATCAGAGAAAACAACTGTATATTAGTTTATATGTGTATCTATTGCATGCAAAAGCAGATTGAGAGTGTGAGTAAGTCCAAAGATTGATTATTTGAGTGCCACATTGTGGAATCAATATTGTGTGTGCACGTGGTCACTTGTGTGCACACGCATGTGGGAGAGAGAGAGAGCATGTGCATGTGCGCGTGTAGGTCATTGATTTGAGATCAAACATATTAGACTTCAGCAGAAATTAGATGTTTATATTCTTGTCAAATGCACACATTTCAGGAAAATAATTCCATCTTGTCATCCAACTCTTCAGTCAGGAAAAATCAAAAGCCTCACAAGTTCCTATAGCAACTTGGAGATTGCTGGAATCTTTTTTTTCTTTTGGTTTCAGCAGCAGGCCAAAGCTTGTATGCATGCCCAGTGAGTTGAACTAAGAAGGCAGCTATCAAACGAGTTGAGAGCATTGCCAGGTGGGCTAACACCATGAGTGCAGAATGGCAGAATCTTTGTACTTACATTTGTTTCTGCTCATTATGAACATATGATTTCTCACAGTATTCAGCTGCAGAATAAAGTTGGGGCTTTAAATTTTTTAATTCCTGAAAAGGCAATATGGCAAGTGTAAATACAATGTTGGAAGAAACTCGCGAGAAACAAATTTAACTGTGATGATGTTCAAGAATTAACCTCAAGAAAATCCAAGAAATAAAATCCAACAATATCCTAAAGAAATAACATAAAAGTTTCAATTTCATACAAGTATCTCATTCTTAAACAATGACGTAAATGGATCTTCATCAAATTTATACATAACTCTGTATTCATTAGAAACTGAAGTGAAAAAAGACCATATCTTTTAGCTTTTGCAAATGACTACATTGATGGGTATGTCACTATTAGACTCTTGTCATCAACCACCACCACTGTCCCACAAATCCTTTATGCCATTTCTTGCTTTTTTTAAATGGATTCAAGAACCTCATCTCATTCAAAAAGCTCACTATGTTCCAACACGGTGGCACTAAAACAGTCTTTAAGTGGTTTCATGTCCATCATCTGCTTCCTCCCTGATGCCATCTTTTCCCCTACCGTTGCACCAAACCATCATATTCTTGAGCCCTTACCTACCAAATAAAAATGCAAACCTGATTGTAACCAAGCACAACATAAAGCGCGTTCCGCCAGGATAAGGTCTTAAATTTTACACGGGAGTTTGGTACGTAGCCATGAAATCATAGCTAAGTAAAGCTTTGTTTGGTTACTCTTGGTAATGTTGGTGGTTATGCGCGCATCAAATTTTGGTGCACAGCCATGAAATCATAGCCAAGTATAGCTTCACTTGGTCACTCTTGGTAATGTTGGTGGTTATACGCGCGCTAGAGAGAGAGACTCTAATTCGAACTGCTTTCCGCAAAAGGAAAAAGTGAACGTTGCAACATGAAGCAAGATCAAGATTGAGGAACGTGAAGGAGAAGCAGAGTAGCTGGTATAAAAGAATTTTCCAATTTGAAGGCTAAAGATAATTATCACAACACTCAATGCGAGAAAGAAATGAATCCACAATAAACGGCATACACAGAGACCCATAGGAAAACCCTCTTGGAAGGAAAAGCGAAAATCATCAAAAGAATTCCTCCAGTAATTTACCAAAATCAAACTCACCAAGAAAATGAAAAATAATAATTCACCAAAATCAAACCCACCAAGAAAATCATGTACTAAAAACTTTAGAACCCTAGTCTTCAACATTGCACTAAATGAGACAACAGCGGATCCTCTCGGAAACAGAAATTCCCACTATCGCCGATTCCATCCAGAAGAAAACTCGAGTTCACCCATCGAAACTAATTCCAGAAAAACCATTAGGAAATTCAAACAAAATTAAATCATAACAACCAAGGGAAAATTAAAAGATTACAACCCAAAATCGATATAATTGATCCGAAGGAAAGGCACGACGATGAAGAAGAAAGAATTACCAGAAGAGCCTTCATGAAGTTCTTACTCCTCTCCAACGATACCTCGTCGAACGTCATCGACGCTCTCTCTGCCCCTAATTGCTGCATCACTTCCGTCTTCCCTCTAACCGTCGACTTCTCTCAGCATCGTCAGTCAAGAAAGATGCTGGATCAATCGATTCTCGATACTTGAGACCTTTGCTCTGTAATTTATCAACTCAACAAAGAGAAAACTCTCTCTCCTTCTCTATCTCTCGCACACAAACTGATCTTCTTTTTTCTCCTTTATTAGTTGATAACAACTGTCTCAGCGCTCCACAGTCAGTGTAGTCGGGGGAAGTGGTCAGTAACGGTTTAAGTATTTACTCTTCACACAAAGAAAATCTCCCTTCTCTCTCCTACGCGAACCGGCATCCGGTCTCATTTCCATCCCTTCCTTCGTCTATTCTTCACTCTCCGACCCATTCAACCTTTTTATACTCACTCTACACTCTACAGACACTTTCAATATAAATAAATAAATCAAAATTCACCCAAAACAGTAGTAAAAGAAGATTAAAAAGGTCGATCAGAAGAGAATTGGTTATTTATCGAGGTACATTGTTATTTTGGTATTGGTTTTTTATTTTTAGTTATTTTGAATAATTTTTAACTGGTTTCTCTTTGAACACCTATTAAGTTTTTCGACTCAAGATGCACCCCAAGCATGTCTTCCTTCCGTAAGGGATACGTCTGAGACACGGGTCTCCCTTGCTGGGTTTCGCATAGAGTACATCTCTCTTTTTCCAATTCGATTAATATACAATTACTATAAGTTTAAAAAAAATAGATGATACATATGCATTAATAACCAATTTTACGGATATATTAGTTGTATGAGTATTATAATAAATCACCATATATGTCTATGTCAAGATAATCCTTTCTTTATAAAGATTCAACCAATACTCTTTAATATAAGAGAGTAGAACTTCAATTTCATTATTCCACTACTTATAATTATTCTGATGAGTGAATGATATTCCTTTAAGTTATACTAAACACACTTGTTATATCTTTATTCCTTGTCAATTTGATAATAAATATTTTAATATTTTTTGCTATATACTATGTACATAAAAGTGAGTTACATTTGAAAATATTATTTGAATGACATTTACTGAAACAAAATCATAATCATTGCAGATGACACTTGGAAAGTTATTTAGATTGCATAACTATCTCACACATTTCCATACCTAAACATAATTCTCTTATTTTTTTTGTACTTATAAAAGTAAAGGTTATAGAGAAGTTCTTTAAGGTTGATTTGAACTCGACAACCTTAAGGAAACATATCTTATACTAGTAAAATATGAAGTATATATAACCCTTAGACACTATATATGCATTAGAAATAAAAGTGAAATATTTACATGTTTGTCTTATATGTGCTATAAAATTCTAATACTTATAAAAATATATATAATAGTTTTATAAAACGAAGATGTACAAATATAATATCACTAATAGTATTCTTATAAGAGATTTTACAATCCTATATATGATACTAGTGAGTGTAGACATGACCGGTTCAAAACTGTCGGTAACTGAAACCTACTAAACCAGTTTCAAAACCGTAACCAGACTCGAGGAACCCCATGTTCGATTATGGTTCATAGTTTTTAGGAACCGGAACCGGCATTTTTAAACCACCTATTAATAATATATATTTTTAATAATTATATTTACATAAGTTGGGGCCTGGTTTAGTGGTAGACACAGACTAATAGTTGAACTAGGCAGGGGTGCGACTCTCAGGGGAATCAACCATTGTGCTTTGTTAATTTAAACGGTTTTGGGATTGTTTTGAAACCAAAAACGCCCTTGAGGCAGTTCGGTTCTAGTTTTAGGTTATAGGTAATCTGAAACTGAACATGTCTAGGTGTGTGTTTATATCGTGTAGTAGTTGTTATAGAATACTTCGAGAACCTTTATCATTCTTAATTTTTATTCATGTTGTGTTGTACTCATTTACCTCATATAAGATTCATTAAAAAATACTTTCGTTCGAGTTGTTTGTCGTTCTATAATATATAAAGATATAATGTTTGAAGCATAATATGTAACACATGATTCAGTTGATGACACGTCAAGGGAGACGAGAGACAGCAGCATCCTTCCGCACGTTGAGGCCGCATCTCTCCTTAAAGAAGAGACACAACAAAATGACGTCTCTTTCATGAAGAGAGGCGTGCCTGTGCAATATTTTGAATCAAAATTCTAACGAAAAAACCTTTGACCCAAACCATAAAATATCATCCAAAATAGAAAAACTATAAAAAAAAACTATAAAAATACGAAGATATTACTATGAAACAACCTCTCAAAACCAATAAAAATATGAAAATAAGATGGAATAATTATCTCTTTTTCTTTTTTGTTTCATTTGATTTTGGTGAGGTTTGTAAGAAAATAATTGGGTTCTCATTCACTGCAAATAAAGGAACACTATCTCTCAATGAGTCAAATGATGGTCGCTGGATTAAAAAAAAGATTGTCGAAATGAGGTGTAGATAGAAGAGAGAAATTGCTGCTGAGGTATTTTGAGTATTTTTAAAATATGGGGTGTGACAGTAAAAGAGGTGTGGGGATAGTAATCCCCTTCAAATGTGCTACCAACAGATCGGGTCCCAAAATCTCCCAAGCAGGTATTCCAACAGCAAATGGGTCGGATCCTGGACCTGGTAGGAGTCCCATTAGAATCCTAGAGGGTTGGCTCGTGGTTCGTCTTGTTTGGGTTTTCTTGACAACGTACCAGAACCAGCTTGTATCTGGGTCTGAGAATTCCTCGTATCTTGTCGATGTCCTGATACAGAGCAGGGTTGGATCGACGACTTGATTGTCGACCCGTAACTCGTGATCCAGAGAGCCAGAGAATCACGAGATGGTAGGGGTATAACCGAGCCGAGTAGTCAAGACTGAGGTCAACTCCAGTCGGCTTGAGATTGAGCTCTGTCAGCTTGAATTAGATTGAGTTAGATTTGAGCTTGTGAATTAACTCAAATGAATGTAGGTTGAATTAGATTGAGTTAGATTTGAGCTTGTGATTAACTCAAATGAATGTAGGTTGACCCAAATACACGAAACTTTTAAAATATAAATAAAATTTATGTTTGTATTATGAATCTCACTTAGGCAAGTGAGCTGCTCAAGCCAAGTACCGGCTAACTTGAGTTTGGCTTGAGCTCGAAAAGAAGAGTTCAAATTTTTCTCGAGCCAAGTTCTTGTAGCTTGTGAGCAGCTAGGCTCACTTGCACCCCTAAGAGATGAGTCTAAAATACTACAGTTGGTAACGATCGATCCTACGCAGTGCTACTTTTCGCCGGCTTGTTGTAAAAAAAAAAAAGGGAAAAAGGAATGGTCATTCATTTACCTTAAGTACCTAATAAAATTACTGAAGATGATTCAGTTTAAGTTCTAAGAATGCCATTTAACCAGATCTCACGATCTCGTGTTCAGCTCGTATGGTTTAACGAACCCAACCTTAAGCAGCGAGGAGCTGAACCGAGCTATTGCGAGGCCCTTGGTTGATACACTAAATATAAAGAATAAATATACATGATACACTAAATATAAAGAATAAAAGTACAATAGTATCTTTAATACAAATCTCCATGGTTGATCACTCAAATCAAACGGTGGAGATGATGGGTTTCTTGTGATTTTTTTTGTAGATTTTCTTAAATCTAAACTCTCTCTCTCTCTCTCTATATATATATATATATATATTGTACGTATACGTAAGAAACTAAGTAAATGTGTAGACCTATTTGTGTTCAAACATCTTTCAACAACTCAAAAATTGAGTTTTAAGTTAAACAGAAGATATAATAGTACTTTCTCCAAGGTGCATTTAATATACCTGATACTATCTTACTTTTTGCCTCAAGATCTCAACTGTTGAACTCTTGTCCGTTGAGACTTTCAAGTAGTTTATGAGTGTATGTATGCATGGACTATGTTCTCTATTTATGTATATATACATATACAAACATACATACATAAATATATACACATATATATGCATATTATAGTTATATACATACACATATAGTTAATACATTAAAGATAAATATATGTGTACATATAATATAGTTAATAAATATATTCATGTATATCCATGTGTATATTATATATGTACTATGTACATTGCCATAAACATATATGTACCTATGTTATATGTAACATACATAGCATATATGTATATGATGTTAAATACACATTTAGTAAATATAAATGTATAATATACATTGACATGTACATTTAGCTTTAGTTTCGGGTCAACTTGGACCTGACCCGATATTTTTTCCTGATTCCTGGTGTAATCCCCGACCTGGACACACATTTTTCATGTTGAAGATGGGTCAGGTCTAAAATTGCCACCCCTACTGCTAGGGATGTTGGGTTGGCTAAGTATGATTTTGAGAGCGAATGGAAACCGAGTACAAAGCAAAAAGTTGGCCGCCCCATAACAAAGACCTGATGGTCAATAAAATACTCCGATTTGATAACAATCAGTTAAACTGTTTAAGTATGCCTAAAGGCTTGGATTCCACATGTTATTCCCTTCAATAATTGATTGGATTAGGTGAACACAACCATATTTAATTAGATCTGGATTTACCTATAATCATTAGAAATTAAGGCATTTTTGCATAATCTTTCTTAAAATAAAAATATGTCGAGTTTTCCCTCGAATAGAAGAAGCTAGATGCATGTCTCAGGTATCAAACTCATGACCTTCAACATGTGAGTTGACCCCCTACCCAGTTGAGCAAGAGCTTCAAAGGCCAACTTGCTTATCATAATGTTAGAGGCACCAATATACTGTCTTATTTCATAGTCACTCTCTTGGATAACAGCACCAGTTGCATGGACACGATAAGGTTTTGGTAGACATGACCGGTTTGGAATGACCAGCCGGTAAGTTCACGAATTCAAACAAGATTTAATATTTTTTTTATTTTAGATAAGACTTAACTTTCTAGAATCAATCAGAAGAAGGGTTGGGGTTGGATTCGCGAGGCATGAACGTGCTATCCCCATCCCTGCCCCAACTCTCATGAGTGATTTTCTTGCTTTCTTTATCCCGGACCAAAACTGAGGGCCACTCGGTTTGATCAAGTAAAAGATTTTACTTGCAATGAAACAAAATTGGACTAGAACCAGTGGTTCCTTATTTTTTTATGTTATTTAAAATTTCAAGATTTGAATGATTTTTTTTTTCTGGTGCAATGGTCTAGGACTCAAACCAGAACCTGCTTGGTGTTCCTGGTTCCAGGAAAACAAGAATTATCTAGGTGTCAGCATCTTGTAAACAAGGGACAGATGGCCAATAGTCTATGTAGGATGCTGCGCGTCTTCTCAATCTGGTCTGTCCCTCACTTGAGGCCGATGCACTCTCGTCTGGAAGGGCTCTCGGGTGCTCTCTCACACGTTCAGGAATGGAGACAAGAGGGAGATGAGGACGAAGGAGAAGACGCTAAGGAGAACTCTCTCTTACTCTTACTAGTTACTAAGAAGCAGACTAAGCAAACCACTACGTGAGATGGTGCTGCCGGTGCTGCCGGTGCTGCAGCCTCAAGCGTGGCGTGGCACAGATGTACAGTGCTGGTTGGTGTGTGGTGACATAGGATGTTCATGAAGCGGGGCAGAAAGTCCCTGCCCCATCCCTATTTTAGAACTGTCTCCATTTCCGTTTTCATCCTCACCACGGATCAAAACCGTCTCATCCCATCCCATCCAATTTCATGGGTTCCCCATAGGTAGCTCAAATATAAGTTGGATCTCATTTTTATATATAATAAAATCTAATTTATGTAAAATATATCTAAATTGAAACATTATTATGGACGAATTGTAGAGAATGCCGGTGAGTTCACGAATTCAAGAAAGATGTACTACTTTTTTTCTTATAATTTGTTTTATTTTTAGATAGACCTAACTTTTTAAAATCAATTATAAGAATTATAAGAAGGGTCGGGGTTGGGTTCACAAGACATGAACGTGCTATCCCATTCCGGCCGCAATTCTCATCAGAGATTTCCTTGCTTTCTTCATCCCCATCCCCATTCCGGTTTTCACTCCCCAAATCCCCCGTTCAAGGTGGGTTCCTTCGGGAAGCAAGGAATTCCCTCCCATGACATAGTGTGTATATAATATGATAAAAATATCTTATCTTTTAAGTAAAATAAAAGAACAAAATATTACAATAGGAAAACAAAATCTAGTGAAACAACTGCATGAATACTAACAAATGATGAAAACAATGCGATACATGCAATAAATACAAGGAGGTACTATGAAAATAGATGACTAATGAGCCAAGTCATTAAAGTAAAAATAATGATTCATTAAAAAATATGACTAACTGGCTTTTATGTTTGTTCTTGAAGTAAAAATAATTTGATTTGCTCCTTAATAGACTCCTTCCAAATAGCTTCTCCTTGCTCCATGAATACCTGGGTACGAGATGTGATTTCTTGAGGCTTATTCATTCTTAATTAGATACGCAACTGAACAAAAAAAATTCCTACTTATTCAATTTCTATTTGATCAAGATATCCATTCGTTTTGGTATAGATAGTAACTATATGTTCTTTCACCAAAAGAGGGGGATGATAAAATTAGGCTTATGGTTTATGAAACACTATTCCAATAGTTGGACTAGCCGATCAGATTGGTCTTCTCACATCCAATTTCATAATCAAACTCACTACTGTTAACCAACAAAAAATCTATCTCAAGTTCCAAAGTTCGTCAAAAATTCATAATTGAACTTTTTAAGTTCTTAGATGTGTGAAAAGCTTGTCTTATTTACTTTTTGATGGATTAAGAATCACTTCAACTTAAGTTCGGATAACTGAGAAAAGAAGGAAACAATTTGATTTGTACCCAAGGTCTCAGTCCACTGAGGATACTTTCATAAGAAAATGCCATAATTCGGTTGATTCTTGTCGAAACCAGTCAACCTTTGATTTTTTTGAAATGCCTCTCTGTCTTCTTTCCAAAAAATCAAGAACCATGCAAATCCAAATTCACACAAGAGAGTTATAGCAAAGACAAGCCGACCTAATAAAAAAAATCTAATACTAGGTTATTGGTTGTATTTGAAAAATAACAAAAGATCCAATTCTTACTAGAATCACCCAATATTTAGTTCATCGGCCTATTTTTTAATGCATCAAAGGAAATATGAACAAAATACCTTGACTTTGTCAAGCTATCTACGACCAATAGGATTTCTAAACTGCAATCGGGAACTTTTCGAGTTCTGAATTGAATTTGACCCAAAACTTGACAAGAACACTAGAAAGTCGTTAATGCCTAGATCATGATTATTCTCTTTGTCTCCAGGGCACACAGCTTGCTCGATTCCGAATATACTTGATTTTCCCTCTTGAGGGTAGAAGTTAGTGTTATATGATGTCCCCGCACCTGAGAGACTCGAAGTAGCAGGATCACCGTGCGATTGAGTTGTTTCATTCTAGCACACAATAGGATCAAGATGCCAATATACAATTTTATTGCAGTATTTGGAACAAAGGAAGAAGATTTCTCTAACATTGATAGAAATACCGAGCCTTCTAACAAATGGACGAAATTATCGTCACAATTGAGAATGTGAAGGCCGCAACTGAAGACTGCACTGATAACTCAACTGGTAACACTTTTCGATTCAAACAGGGCAAAGACTACACTGATAACCCTTCAAGCTGAATTCAGCCTGCTTTTGAATACAACACTGGTTTTGATGCAAATACTTGAAAGATAAAATACTTCAGATTTTATGCAAACTTCGAAACATATATCCAAAACAAATTACGATAAATTGTTTAAGCTAAAAAGTTTTATAGCAACACCATGGCCCAAATACAGAATGATCACCAAAAGCAGCAGATATGAAGCGGAGAAAAACCAAGTTTTCCAGGAACTAAAGCTGGTAAGTTCTTATAACCAAATGATTCAAAAATGGGGCAGAAGAGTAAAGCAAAAGATTGACAAACTTATCAGAGTAAATACTCAAACGAAAAACACTTTATGCATATAGAGCATAGTTGCTAAATGATTACTTATATGCTTCATATGATAATCAAGATAGGATTTGCTGTAAAGAGTGATCTTTCTGATCCATTACGTAACGGTTCTTCACACACACATATATATGTATATATATAGATAGAGAGAGAAGGTTAGAGAGAATGGGAGTTGTTAGACTCCCATTAACCTCACCATTCTTCAAGATTTGGACAATTCATCTTTTGATTAGACTCTCATTTTGTACCTTTATTTTTTTAAACAAATTTAAACCATTTGATTAAAAAGACAAATGTTTAAGATTGTCAAGAAAGGTATAGCATTAATCAGAGTCTAGCAACTCATTTTGTCTCTCTCTATAGAGAGAGAGCATATTATGATCTTATATTAATTAATAAGCAACTACAATCTGTAAAAGGATTTCAAACTATAAAAGTTTGTTGTCGTTGAAATCGGACAACCTCACATGGCACAAAGATCCTGTTATCTGATGGATTGTAGTGCGTACCAGAGAGCATTGACTGCTACCTTCAAGTGGATCAGGCATGCTGAGCTCTCTTGGATTATGACTGAGCATATCCCAGTGCAAATTGATAATTATCGAGAGAGTGGGAGCTTTCTCGGATTCTCCTCAAGCTATCTTGAGCTTGTGCGGAGGTTTGGGCCTGATTTGGATCGAAAGCTTGAGAATACGCCACATTTGGATCAACTCGAGGTGGGGATCAAGTAGGCCGCAGATTGCATGACAAAGTCACATATTTTTTGCCTTATCTCCCTCTACACACACGATTGGTGCAAATTTTAGTGAATTGAAAACTAGACACACAAGGCTATCCAATAACCAAACCTTGGGCAATTCGGATGAAATTGGAACTTTGGTGATTTTTTCAATCTTATCTGTTGACAACCTAGTTAAAGGTATCTTAATAGGGTTGGATTCTCCTCACCATAACTCCATCATTCAAACTCTAATTCACATGATTAATAATTCCATGGAAAGAGGACACAAAGAGCATTCCAAAGTATCATGAATTGGGAAATTTGGGTGAGAAATGATTGATTTATAAGAATTTTTCGGGAAAAAAATCGCAATCAACATAAGTCTTCAGTGTCTGCGACAGGGTCCAATTGGTTCTATCATATCTCAACCGTTCAAGCTTCCATTGGAGTGATTTTTGTTCTGCCAAAAAGTAGACCGAACATCCAATAATTGGTAATATCTACTTAGAAATATAATTTTGGCAAAATTTTCAACTCTAAACAGATTCATATAGAGTGATGGTTGTGGGTTTGAGTATGCAACCGAATATAGAAAGACCAACTTACAAAGGAAACAAAGTGGAAAACTAAAATGGAGAATTGCATTGGTGAAAGCAAAGGCTAAAACTATAAAAACTAAGAAAGAAAGGAAATAAAGAAGCTTATTCTATTGTAATGATTGATTGATGCCTCTTTAAGGTGGGCAACCACTCCTATTTATAGTTGATGGTGGGGAAGCTCTATATCCTTCTCTACTCTTGTAAATCAGTTTCTATAACTTCTATTTGGTAGGTTGGAGATCCTTCTCCACTCTTCTATATCAATTTTTGTAACTTATGGAGTAGTCACCCGTAATTCTTAGATAGAGAACATGTGCATATCTTTTAGGGGTAGCTTTAGAAATATCTATTACTAGGCAATTATTCCTTGGATTCCTTTACAATTTTTTGCATCAATACATGTCCTCGTACAATCTTTAACCGAGATATTTGTATTGAGGGTGAAGGTTATATACCTTGATAGATCACCAAAAATTAAAATAAGTTTAGCATTAGAAATTGAGGTGCTTGTATCCACTTTACCCATTGTATCCTGTTTTTATCAATCGAGAATGATATTAGCCAATTTTGAGTTATTGTATTAGTAATTCAAGAATCAAGTCATGAATGAGCCTCATAGGTCTTACGGTCGGCCTTGAAATCAAGAAGGTAAGACCCACTAGATCTTTTGCTTCCTAAAATCTTGACTTTATGCTAAGGAATTTTTTTAGTTGTGAAGCTGAGTACCGGTTGACTCGATCACCCAATACCACTTCTCAATGAGGAGGTTGAGGACTCAGAGTTTGAACCTATTTTAGAATCCGAACCTATTTCATATTGGCTTGTTGCACCTCATCATCCTCGTCACCTTCTAAATCATTATTTTCATTATTTGTGATGACTCATAGTTATTAGGAGTCCACGCATATGCTTCTTTCGATTCTCTAATATGTAATCAATAACATAAGTACCTTCTATAATAATCATAGACTTGATTAGTCACATGTGTGAGCATGCTGTCTATCTCATCACCATTAAACTCAATGACATACACCTCGACCAATTGTCGTGATGTAAGTATTGGTTGTATGTTGGCCAAGTTCACTAGATAAGATAGACTATTAATGTAACGTTGAGCGTTACTGCACAGCCTGTGCAGTAACGCACAATGGGAGATATGAAGGGCCTTTAAAAAGGGTCCCTTCATAGTGTATTTTTCCAAGGAGCTGGGCAGCCTTGAACTAGCCGGAAAACAGGAGGAGTCGACCGGAATCCGGTGAGTTCAATATTTTTTTTCAGATTTTCGTTTTTTCTTTTTATTTTTTTGATAAAAAGCTTGTTGAAAATCATCGTTTTGGGCTTGGATTGGAGGTTTGAGGTAGAACTAAGCATTTTGGTGGGGTAGGTAAGCAATGGCGTCGATTTGGCCAGAAAACGGTTATGCTTCGCCGGAAACCGGCGAGATCAATGCCGGAAAAAAAAAAACTTTTGGGCATGTCCTTCATTTCCGTGTCGTGTCATGTCTGAATTGTCATGAACCGACACTGGTTCGTGTCGTGTCGCGTGTTAAGAACCAGTTCTGTGTCAAAATAGGTTCTGTATCGGAAATAGGTCTAGTTTGGGTCGTGTCTTGAAATGGGTTTATGGGTTAAGAATAAGACCTGTGTCAGTAGTTATAGGTTCTGTGTTGATACAGTGACACAAACTACCTATTGTGTCACTCATTCGGATTAGGTATGAAATTGAGTATCGATTTGGATCTCGGATAGCTTAAACAGATCCAAATTGGGGTTTGGAATTCGATTCGGATATAGTTTGTTTCGTTAGACTTATAGTTAAATAAATTTTAATGTTTCAATTATTTGTAATTGTTTAGAGATTAAAATTGGAAGATTTGGTGGTGATAAGAGTGGCCCAACAGCTTGGGAACTGGATCTTAGCGCTCCTTCAGGTAGGGGGTTATGCATTCTTTTACAGAACCATGCTAGAAGTGATTTTACTGTTTTAGATAGATTTAAATGTGCATGATTGATAACTGTTTTATTGAAGTTTGTGAAATGTTATTCGCAATTATGGGTTATTTGATATGCCTTTTAAATAGAACATGTTTATGACACTGTTTGATAAATAGCATGTTTTGATATGCATGTGTTGTGTGAACATGGTATTTAAATGTTGTTTAAATGTTGTGTAGATATGAGTTTGATTTTGGATATTCGTGGATCTGGATATGATTTGTGAATGTGATGAACTGTAATTGGTTTTAGAAATATAATGATGTGTGAATATACGAGTCGTACTTGTGTGGTTTGTGTGGGGTCTCTAGAGACTTGCAGGTCCCTCGGGCGATCCGGCTTGGGGCGAATACAGGGTGTGTTCCCGGGCACTCTGTCGTGAGAGTCGGCGTGGTTACCGTCGTGGACGGGGTTACCGAGGTCACGTTAGGGAGGGCCGGACGACTCCCGTGGCCTTTGGGACAGACACAGTATGGGCTGTAATTATCGAAACTAATGATATGCGTGCGTGTGTGTGAGTGTATGCATATGAATTTGAGATCATGATTTAAAGGTAAATGTGTTTTGCTATGAAATGGTTGTGAACTATGCATGCTTTTAGTATGTTTTCTGTTTAAAGATGCTTAACCTCCCTACTGAGCTATGTATATGAGCTCACCCTATTGTTTTACAGCTCGTCCTGAAGCTAGCACTTCGAAGGCACACAGAGCAGAGTAGGAGTTTGATAGAGCAGCATTTTTATTTTAGATGGTATGATAAGTGTTGAATAATTTAGAAAGTCTTTTATTCGGGGTTATTGTTAGGTGAGCCCCGCACCATTTTGGACGTGTTGTTTAGAACTTCGATATGAATATTTATTTCGGTTAGATATTTCTTGAGTTTGAACTCCGGCAAAAAGGTATGATATGTTAGAATAAGAAGACCAAAAAGTGTTGGAAGAAAGTAATAGGAGAATGATCTAGATTCCATTTAATTAATTGTTAGCATCACATGTGACTGAACCCTATGAAAACAAGACCAAAGAGGCGGGCGGAAAAAAGGGGATTAAAAACAAAGAGTCCACGTAGCCGACCCCATTTAGAATGGGAAAATACTTTGTTGTTGTTGTACATAAAATAAAACTTACACACTTAAGGTGTTATTACATCTAAACAAATCTTAACCATCCATCGTGTGTCATGGTTGGTTCAAATTTGAATTTGTAAAGCAAAAGATACATACTTTTGCAAGAATATCTATTTACTTGTACATTTTTTTAACTCTTGAATTCAAACTTCAACTATTCATCACCAATGTAGATGTGTGTGTATTTGTGGGTGCAGGTGCTCATGTGTGCCAAAATTATTGAGTAGCTAGCTTTGCAGATGCAAGCAGTACCTAGGAATGATTGGGCATCAAGCGTACGTAGGCTGGCATTTCAAGTTCGCCTTCAAATCCCAGCAAGGTCCGTAGCTTACACTTCTTACGTTTGCCGACGATGCATAACTATTTGGAGAGGCAATTCTCTTCAATGTTGTCCCTTCAAGCCTTTCGAGTAATTGAACATTGGTGAGAAGAAGCTTTGCTCAAATAAGCACGTTATTAGCTTGACCCTACTCGCAAAGCGTCAAATAGCATCTCCAACTCTTAATCCTATTATTCTTATCACTGTTTAATTGGATTCAGCAAAAACATCTTAGGCCAAAATTTAGATGGGATGTGATTTTAGTCTTTGTAAAGCTAGGATGTAGGTTTTTTTTTTCAATTCGAGCAACTAACTTCACATGTATGATTTGGTGTGATTTTAGTATTATAGTGTTTTCCACGTATGATGTTGAACTCATTTATTGTTAATACTTTTTGGATCTGTGTCACTCTGAATCAATTAGTCCTATTTGGGCGTGCTTGATTCATAGAGCTAGCCCCCCTAGTAGTAGAACAGTAGGCTTAGACTCACATGGGCTTGTAACATTTCGTGTTTGATTTGTGAGTAGTACTGATGCGTGAGTTTTCATGCAAGACAGTGTAGCAACACGAGAGAGAGAAAGAGGTGTTTGGATTTTAGTGAAGCCCCTAGGTCTAGTTCTTATGGTCCACCTTCCCTCTGGTCCCAAAGTTTTTTACTCAAATGGGCTATGGACTCACAATTTCATGTCAGAGATGATTTCCACGTTTGATGCAGATGAAAAAAGTAAGAGCTTTAACAATCAAGGTCCAATTCCCATAGAATTGAACCACTGCAAGCCCATTGTTGGCTTTGGCCTAACCAGAGGTTGTTCCTTTTTCCTCGAATCACTTCCCTGAATTCCCATACTAATTTCAACATTGAATTTTACTTGCTTGTTTGGATCAACTCAAGGATGCTTCAGAAGGGACTTGGAACTAAGCCTGAATCCTTTTAGTTTTTCTGTAATTCTTGTTCGTGGGTTGATCCAGTTAGAAGCCTGTCCAATCGTACCAGGATGAAATTATGTTCGATCCTTAGTTTCGTATCAATTTCAAGCATGCTAAGCAAAATTATCAATGCTTCAATATTTCCTCATGTTATGATATATGTGATCGTAGATATCCCACTAAAAAGGACACATAGATGCCGATTTCACTGTTGATAAGGAAGATTCACCTTCTAGTCAAGGGGATTGCCTACTCGGTGCCGTGATGTCGCTTCGACAAAGAAATTGAACAGTTTGCTGTTTGAAATTCCTTGTGGGCAAAACCGATGCCTTGATTGACCCTCCTGAGATCACCATCTGAAAGTATCACTCCATGCTGATGAGCCAGGACCGGCTGGTTAGAGCTAACCATACTTTACATGAGTGAAACCAGTAAGTTGATAAGCTTAACATACAAGGCCTTAAGGTGCCGATAGGGCTTCATGTATCGATTGCTATATCCCTCTATTGCGATTGCACTTCTTGGTTGATAAAATGGGTGCATCCATCATTCGAGGGACTCAGTCTCATTATTTGTAAGAATGTCCGGGCTTGGGCCTATCTTTGTACAAAAAGAAAAAGATACTTTTGCTAGATTCTGCATTCATACTTACAATTGTAAATCTATAATACTTTCCAAATTTAGTTTTTTCAACCTTCTTACTTAAATGATATTCTCTCATTTTATTCTCTATAGGTGACACTCCTAATTTGTTTCTAATGACTTCATTACGTATACGGTCTTTTCTTGTATGACCACTCATCCATCTCAACATCTTCATCTCTGTCACATACATCTTTTGTACAAGTTGATGATTAACTGCCCAACACTCGGAACCATAAAACATGGAAGGCCTAATTGCTGCTCTATAATATTTACCTTTTAACTTTAATGGTATCTTCCTATCACAAAGAATACCTGATTTGCTTCTTTGTTGAAGATGATTAGAGCAGACAAATTTTTCTCAACTATGATGGGGTCATCTACATGGATTCTTTGTTTTCAAGAGCCCTATCATGTGTTATGTTAGCAGTTAACTCACAATAATCTAGATCATTCTTTATTGTTTCTTTTGAACACTTTTGTAGTCATCCTTTACCTCTTTTAGTACTTTCAAAATATAGTTTTTCATACCTTCTTAAAAGTTCTTCTTTTAATCTTTTTTTTATATATCCATACCATCTTAAACGATATTCTCTCATTTTATCTTCTATTGGTATCACTCCTAATTTGTTTCTAATAACCTCATTATGTATATGGTCTTTTCTTATATGACCACTCATCCATCTCAACATCTTCATTTCTACCACAGATATCTTTTGTACATGCTGATGATTAATTGCCCAACACTTATAACCATAAAACATGGCAGGTCTAATTGCTACTCTATAATATTTACCTTTTAACTTTAGTGATATCTTCTTATAAAAATAATACCTCATGCTCCTCTCAATTTTAACCAACCAACATTAATTCTATGCATAACATCTCCATCAATTCTTCTATCATTTTGATAAATTGATCCTATGTATTTAAAACTTTCCTTTTGGAGGATGCAATGTGTACCAATTTTAAATTTTATATCCTCTAAACTAACCAAATGATCAAACTTACATTCCATATATTTTGTCTTTGTTCTACTAAGTCGGAGGCCTTTGTTTTCTAATGTTTCTCCCCATAATTTCAATTTTCTATTAACTTTTTCCTTAGACTCCTCCACTATTGTCATCTGCAAATAACATACACCAAGGTACTTCACCTTCAATATGTTTTGTTAACTCATCAATCACCATTATAAATAAGTATAGACTTAAAGTTAATCCTTGATGTAACCCAATATTAATTTCAAAAAAGTCTACCATTCCTTCATGAGTCCTCACACATGTTTTTGCACCATTGTACATGTCTCTTATAAGGTTTATGTATGTCAATGGGATACTACTTTTTGTCAAGGTTCTCCAAAGAACCTCTCTTGATACCTTATCATAAGCTTTTTCTAGATCAATAAATATCATGTGAAGGTCTTTCTTTTTTTGCTCTAGATTGTTCCATAAGATGTCTTAAAAGGTGAATCGCTTCAACACTAAATCTGTTTGGCATGAATCCAAATTGGTTTTCTGTTGTACTCGATACTTGTCTTAACCTACGTTTGATAATTCTTTCTCATAATTTTATATTATGTCTAATTAAGTAAATATCATGATAATTCATACAATTATAAATGTCTTCCTTATTCTTCTATATGGGTATAAGTATACTCGCTCTCCATTCCTCGGGCATCTTTTATTTTCTCCATATTTCATTAAATAGTCTTGTGAGCAAAGTGATTCTAGTTTTTTCTAGGATTTTCTAAACTTCTATAGGAATATTGTTTGATTCTACCGATTTACCACCCTTCATTATTTTTAAGAGCCTCTTTGGCTTCATTCTTTTGAATACGTCGATAAAAATTGTGGTTTATATACTTTTTGATTTGGCTAACTCTCGTAAGCTAATACTAACATCTTTATTTTCATTAAAAAACTTATAAAAATAGTTTTTCAATCTATTTCTTATATTTTCATTTACCACTATAATTTTTTCATCCTCGTCTTTGATGTATCTAACAGAATTAAGATCCTTAGTTTTTATATCTCTAGCCCTAGCTATCCTAAAAACATTTTCACTCTCTTTTAAGTTGAGTTTTTTATATAAATTCTTCCAAGTTTTAGCTTTTGCTTCACTGACGGCCTTTTTCGCTTTTTCTTTGCTTTCTTATAAGCTTCTAAAGTTTGACTAATTTTTTTAGCATAATGTAATTTGTAACATACCCTCTTTTCCTTGATTTTGTTTTGCACTACTTCACTCTACCATCAAGCTTCTTTTTGTTCCGGTACACCTCCTATAGATTCACCCAACACATCTTTTGCTACTTTCCTACTATATATAGTCATATTGTTCCACATATCACAAGGTGTACCAATATAATTTCAAGCATCTCCTTGAAAGACTTTATGTTTAAATATATCTTCTTTCTTTCTTTTGAGGTTCCACCATTTAGTCCGAATAGTTTTTTGTCCATTTTTTTATTTGTAAATCCATAAGTAAAAGTTGATGTTGGGTGGTTAAGCTTTCTCTTGAAATTACATTGCATTCTTTACAACACGCTCTATCTTTTTTCTACAAATAAAATAATCAATTTGTGTTTGTGATAAGCTACTCTTATAAGTAATTAAATGTTCAACTTGTTTTTTGAAGATTGTATTAACTATAAAGAGATCCAATGCCATGACAAAATTTAAAATCTCCCTACCTTCCTTGTTTATATCCCCAAAACCAAAGTTTTCATGAGTACTTTGATATCCTAATGCCTTTTTACCAACATGTTCATTTAAGTCTCCTACTAAATAAATCATCTCCCTTTGTAGAATTCTTTGAATCACCTTATCTAACTCTTCTAAAAAAATCCATCTTATATTATCTTCTAGTCCTACTTGGGGTGCGTAAGCACAAACTATATTCAAAACCTCTGCTCTTAACACTAATTTCAATGTCATGATTTGGTCACCATATCATTTTATGTCTATTATATTATCCTCTAAATCTTTATTTATGATAATGTCAACTCCGTTTCTAGCCTTTTCCTTACCTGCCATAATTTAAAACTTGTATCTCCAATCTCCTTTGCTTTTTCTCCAACCCACTTTGTCTCTTATAAACATAAAATATGAATATTTCTCTAAATCATTATATCTACCACCTCCATTAGCTTATTGGACAATGTTCCAATATTTTAAGAACCAATATAAATCTTATTATTTAGGACTAGCTTCCTTAGCCCCACATATATCCATATTAAAAATGTGGAGACCCTCTCTGTAATTTATTCACTACTACATTCAGGCGGTAATATAGTAAGACTAACTTCTTTATCTATACCTATCCATGATATGGGAACCCTTTCTACAATTGATTCACTAAATCGAGACGAAAATATAATGTCCCTTACTTTTCACTGCATTTGGGCTCTACAGCGTATTGCTAAGAGGGGATGCCTCAACGCAATGCTCATAATTTGTGTAATCCATGATATAAAATTTCAACACAGTGATCCAAACAAAACCCTTCTCCTTTATCCGGGCTTAAGACCGGTCATACAAAAGTGATTCCTTACATGAGCGGAGTTCATAGCATATTTACTAAATGCAAACATATCAGTCTGAAATATAATATATTAAAATAATTAATAACGTAAAGAAATCTATGAACAAATGGTAAAATTTGGTTTATTCTTTGATGAGAGGTCTCACTAAGGCATTGGTGTCTAAGGCACCAAGGAGTATGATCTCAAACCCACTTCTCCAAATCAAGGAGTATGATCTGACTCACTTCTCCAAATCATTAATGATGATGGAACCTCCCCAATCAAAAAAATCTTTGAGTTCAATGAGGCAAAGCACATCATAAGAGCGTTTGCAATCCCTATAACATTTTATATTACATTCAAATACAATGTTTGGTTCACCGCAATGTATAAGGTAGAGTGAATAGCTTTAGTTCTCTAACAGTTAGGTAAAGTGCACTCGAGGCATTACTTATGCAATCTACCTAAGTAAGAACAAGTTTAGCTGCTTGAGGGAGTAAGGCTAGACCCATAAACATTCATAATACAAGATATATATGAGCATAATGCCTTTAATGGTCCTGAAGATAAGGGAGTGAGTCCTTCATAGTGGGCGCTTCCTCTAAATGAAGATGCATCTCTTCACAGAAGAACATGATCACTATTTAGAGTAAACCCTCAAATAAGGGGATGCTTCTTGAAAGAATTTATAATTTGATAATGTAGTCCTAAGCAACCTGAAATATATCTCCATCTCTTTGCTTTTCCTCGTGCATGGGGAGTTGTTGTGTAAGATTAGCATGCTATCAGTTCTCATTTTGTTTTCAAACACTAATTTAGCATCTTGTGCGATTAATGATACAATATCTACTTGCATCTCTTTGAAACCAACCATGGTTGCCTTGCTTTCAGCTATGTACACCAAGAGGTAAAGGAACACGCTTCTCAAACTCTTGCATTATCAATTTTGTTGGGCTTCTCTTTGTTCCCCAACCCCCTCCTGTTAATTTCGAGTTTGATTTTATCATCTTTGCATCTTGAGCTCAAAAAACACTTGATGGCACATCCCGTTCACCGTGCACATGTCAACTTTGAGTAGTCTTCTGTCTGCTTGGGCATATAATACATATTCTCTACACACCTCTCTCTCTCTCTCTGTCTATCTTGTCTGTCACAATTGAGTAGTCTTCTTCTAGATTGTCTATGTTCATTCCATCTTGAGGAAAGTTACATTTCATTAATATTCTATATACATGAAGCATTTTGCTAAGCTTGGTTTGTAAAGCCAAGGTGGTCATTCTCAGCGGTTTTCACAGGAATGGTTGGATTGGACATCCAACCATTTCTTGTGGTGGCAGTTACGAAAATGATCTGTAACAGTCAGTCGATTACAGAGCTAGCAGGTGCTGCTCTATAAATATAGAGCAGTGCACAGTAAAAAACACTGAAAAACAAAGAAAAGAAAATTAGTGAAAACCCTCTTTGTGAAATTAGGTTGTGCGAAAACTGTAAAAGATACCTATGTCATCTTTATGTCCTTCGTCTTCCCACATCGACAAAGTTGTGCAACATCAGAAGGCTAATAAAACACTACAGAGAACATCAAAGGAGCCCATCAGTAGCCGATATTGGTATCAGGGTCTCGCTTATCTTGCAAAACAGGTACGTAGTTAGTTTGTGCATAAAAGGGAGAAGAAAAAAAATATATGTATAAAGAGAAGAAGAGAAATATGAGAAAGAGAGAGAACACCCTTTTGTTTACCGAAAAAGGTTGTTGTAAACCAAAGGTTGTAACATGAGACAGTCAAAAAAGTCAAACCGATCAAACAGCCAAAGTAAAACAAAGAACACTTTTAATCCATAAAAAGAGAAACAAAGGACACGCCAAGATCAAGCAAACCTACTGGAAAAACAAATAAATATAAACTCCAAGTCATAGGTCTAAGAAAGAAAAAGACACAGGTGAGAAAACTCCCTTGTGGGGCCCTCTCTCTCCCGTTCTCTCTCCTCACTTTTATACTCTCTACGAAACCGTCCACCGGTTTTGGAAAACTGTAGGCGAAAATAAGTGATTACTATAAAACTGCTTTGAGCAGTGAACTAAAATGTTCGTTTTGCCCTTGTTCGGTTCTTGAAACTACAAACTGCCACTAGGTCAAATTACAAAAAATTCTAGATATTTTCGAGTACGAAGACAGTTTTACCCTTAAACAAGTGAAAAGACTAAGTTGCCCTCTATCTGTTTATAAAAATTACAAAATACCTAAACAACGAATTACTTTTTCATCCTTATCGATAAAAGGTTCACAGTTCTACCACTATGTTAAAAGATAAGGTTGTCCTTATCTTTTTGAAAATATACAAATTCGGACTTAGGGGCAAAAATTATGGATTTACCCTCAATTAGTGATGAATTTTTCAGAAAAATCAACCATCAATTTTACTATTTTTTCCTCATTTTTTTGGAAATCACAAAACAGGACAAACATATAAAATTACTAGTTTACCCCTATTGTTTAGGAAAATTATCAGAAGCAATAATTTTTGGGTTAAAACTTGTATGAAACTAGTTTTAAGTATCATGAGATATTTAGAGTTTAGTATTTGGATATTATGCATTGTCTTAGTTAAATTTTTGATATCTATTACTTTCAAGTATAGAAATGACGAATCCCATTGGCTCTTACACTTGAAGGTCTAGAGTATCTATTGAAGGAAGCAGTACGTCCACCATCAATTGACACCAAAGAGTAACAAAGAGAAATGTATAAAACATTTCTAAGAGATGATATGATAGCAAGAATGGTCATGTTAAGATACATGGAGGATGATCTGATTAGAGTCTTCAAACAGTTTGAGACTGCAAAAGAGTTGTTTGACTCAATAACAACTAAATATGACACTATAGTTAAACTATATATCCAGTTACTACAACGAAAATATAACTCCTATAAAATGAAAGAAGGAGATAATATAGTAGAACATGTAAACCATATACGGGTAATGGTAAGAGATTTAGTTATAGCCAAATCAGTCATTCTTTAACTGATACAAATATTCACTATACTGAACAGTCTTCCCTATCTTTGAACATGGTTGCTACTTTCCTTAGACTAGGGCCTAAAATAAACCTTTTGAAATTGTCCTTCAAACTAACAATTGAACAAAAACACATGAATAAAATAGAAAAATGAAATTTCTAATAGTGGAAGATGAGATAGGGTCCAGCTCCAAATCCAACAAAAGAATAAATAAATCAAACAAAAAGTTTGGCAAAAATAATAAAAAGGAAGGTCAATCTTTTAAGAAAATTTAGGAAACTTTTTCTCGAGTCAAGTGTTTGAACTGTAAAAAAATATGATACTATAAGAGAAATTGTCACAACACGAAAAATGATTAAAACAACCAATAACATGGACAATCAAAGAAGAAAGATATAATCTACATGATATCAGAATATTTATACATGGATCGCCCAGTGACTAGTTGGTGGGTTGATTCAGCAGCGATGAAACATATCTCAAAGAGCAAGAAGGAGCAATGGATCTAAATGAATATAAACTAAGATAACATCGGGTATACTGAGAAATAATACCTTCTCAAACGTTCTTGGAACTTGGTCATTTAGAATGTTTGTAAAAGGCATACTTGTACTAACTGATGTATTGATCGTACCATCTATAAGGCACAATCTAATTTTTGTCCCTACCTTAGTGAAGAAAGATTTTGAGGACAGGTTTGTTCCTTAAAAAGTGACTGTGGGGAAGCATTGAGTGTTTTTCTCCAAAGAATTTGATGTAGAATACGGATTGTTCAAATTGAAAATCAATAAAATTGAAAATCCTTCTACTTTTATTGATTGTAATTTAATGTTAATGTGATTGTATACAAGAAATCCTTCTACTATTAAAATTTGAGTAAAACACTTTCACCAAGTGTGAAGCTTGTATACAAGAAAAAATAACTAGGAAAGTTTTTTCTAAAGAGACAACAAGGGCAACAACCTTATTGGAAGTTATTCACACTGATTTATGTGGACCCTTTAGAGTAAGGTCATATTGTGAAAAGATTTATTTTATAACCTTCATCGATGATTACTCGAGATATACATATATATATATATATATATATATATATATATATATATATATATATCTTAACACATAAATTTGAGGCACTTAAAGTATTTAAAGAATATAAGCATGAAGTTGAAAATTAATTAGGACATACAATCAAAGTTTTGAGATTAGATAGAGGTGGTGACACCTCTATAGAATTTTTGAAATTCTATAAAGATTTTGGTATTTCAAAGTAAAATAAAATGCCCATATACCTCACAAAAATAGTGTAGCTGAAAGATATAATAATACCTTACTAAATATGATAATGTTAATGTTAATACATATCTCTCTACTAAAGATATTTTTAAGAGAAGCAATAAGTACAGCAGTATGCACACTCAATAGAGTATCATGCAAGATTATATTCACTATACCATATGAGATGTTCTTTGGAAGAAAACCTAATCTAAGTCATTTCAGGAGGTGGGGATCTATTGCTCATATAAAGATCATTAACCAGTCTATATATAAGCTAGCCAGAAGGTCCTTGAGATGTATATTCATTAGATATCCTAAAAGCTTAAAAGGATATTGATTTTATCATAAGGACCATAGATTGGTAGAAAGTAGAGATGTTGAATTCTTAGAAGATACTAAGAATGACATCCTTGAGAATGATAATGAGTATGTTGACGATCTAGTAGATCTAGATAAATCATCATTTGAACCAATAAAATATCTTTCTAAATTGACTGAAACTTTAAGTGGATATAGAAGGCGTAGAACCAAACCGTGCTAATTAAAAATTATCACACTTATCTTGCAGAAGAAGTGTACAATTCAGTAGATTTAGATGAGTTGATTGATAGCTTATCAACGAACTATTAACTCATCTAAAACAACATACTAGGAAAAAGCCATGGATGAAAAAATAAAATCCATTGAGAAAAACGAAGTTTAGGAATTGGTTGATTTGGCAAAAAGAAGAAAAGTTATAGGTTATAAATGAATTCTTAAAAAGAAACATAAGGTTAATGGATCAATTGACAAGTTTAAAGCGATGTTTGTTGTAAAGAGTTTTTCGTAAAATGAGAGGATAAATTATGTAGAGACATATTATCCTGTTACAAAATTTGCATCTATCACAATAATCCTTACAATATCTGCATATTATGATTTGAATTTATATCAATTATATATAGAACTATTTTTCTAAACAAAGATTTAGATGAAATCATATATATGCAGCAACCCGAAGGATACATAGTTGAAGGCCAAAAAGATAAAATATATAGGTTGAAAAAATCCCTATATGGCTTGAAACAGTTACCTCGTCAATGGTATTTGACTTTTCAAAATGTCATTATTGAACTTGGGTTTGTGGGTAATGAGCTTGATAATTGTGTATATGTATAGAACATTGGGTGCCACTTTGTCATCTTATCTTTATATGTAGATAACATATTTTTTACTAGAATAACAAATGAGATAATTGTCAAAACCACATCATAGTTAAACTCAAGGTTCGAAATGAAGGATATGGGAGAAGTATCATATATCCTGAGTATAAAGATTTCTGAAGATAGAGAATCTAAACTTTTATGCCTATATGAAACAGAGAATCCTTTCTTAAAACATGTTACAAACATATGTTTGTGATATGTTTGATTGTTGTGTAAGTAAAAAATCATATGAGTAATGATTGCAGTAGCATTCATAAAGACATTACTAGGAAAACCCTGCAAAAGTGGGAGGTTTCGAATGGCTAAGTGGGAGATATAAAGTTGAGGTGACCATTCTCGGTAGTTTTACAGGAATGATCGGATTGAATGATTCATAATAGCCATCCAACCATTTCCTGTAGTGGTGGTTATGAAAATGATCTATAATAGCCAATCAGTTATGGAGCTCATCCGTAACCAACTGGATAAAGGCTCTGAAAACCAAAAACCCAACCTAAAAATCGAGGAAGGTGGAGTAGACACTACTTTATAAATACAGAGCAGTGCATGGTCAAAATACACAGAAAAAACAAGAAAATAAAAACAGTGAAAACCCTCTTTGTAGGTTGTGCGAAAACCGTGAAAAATACTTGGGTCTTCTTTTTGTCTTTTGTTTTCCCAAATCGACGGAGTTGCACAACATTAGAAGGCTAATAGAATGCTGCAGAGAACATCGAAGGAGCCCGTCGGTAGCTGACACAGCAATAAGTTTATGAAATTAGATTGTGAGCATGAATATTATTAGTCAAGTTCATCGTTACCTCAGCTGCGAACCTGTTTAGTTCTAGATTTCTAGTCCAACTCTGAGGAAGGCTGAGAATCAGCTTATATCTTCCAGAATGGCTCCCTGGGATCTAAATATGATTTAAACACGTTCTTGGAACTCATTAGTTTAATTACGTAAATTAGAATAATTCTAACATGAAAATTTGCTACTACATTCTTAAGTTTTACAAACAATGACAGAAAACTCGGCACTGTTGTCCATGAAGTCGGCAAACGACTTCGGTGGTGGTGGGGTTTTGATTGGCACAGTTCCTTCCAGCATCTGCACCACCTCACCCATCGTAGGCCTCAGATTCACGACTTCTTGTAAGCACCAGAAAGCAACTCCAAAACATCTCGCCAATTCCTCTCCATCCATATCCCCTTTTAATCTTTCGTACGCTGCAGCTTCTGGTTTCCCATTTATCATTTGCTAATTCAATACAAGACGGAAATGGTTAACATTTATTTATCTATCAAATGCATCAGTAATCCTCCCCCTCCTCTCTAATATATATATATATATATATATATGAAAAGTGGTAAATGCACACATCAGTACTCAAATCTACTTAAAAATTAAATGCTAATATTTTTGTATATTACATTTAATGGTTCTTTAAATGCTTTTTATTTGATCGCCCAAATGCTAATATCAAAGATTAAATGTTGAGATAATAAAATAGATTTGAGAATGAATAAGTGTATGCATGGACTATGCTCTCTTTCTCTATATATACACATACACATGTCTATGTCTATATATATATATATATACATAGCAAGAGAAGACCTAGTATGTGTGGATATTCAAATAAATTTCAATCATTTATTTGGAGTGATAAATAGTTGAAATTTGAATTTAGAAAATAAGAAGAATACTTTTGTAGGTTTAGTTTATTCATATATATACTTTTTACTTTTTGAATTTATATTTCAATAATCCATTAACAATATGTAAACTCTAATAAAACTAATTCCAACCATTTGATAAAACAGTAATAGGTGATTGAGATTGAAACATCAGGAAATGAAAAATTATATGTAGTTTTTGCAAGGTACTTGATTATTCTCACATCTATTTTTTACTTTAATTTTTAATTTTAATCATTTATCACCTTCAATCAAATGATTGGTTCGAATGAAGTTTGCTTATCAGTATTTTGTATACTTCACCTTCTTTTCCTCTCTCTTTATATATATATATGTGTGTGTCTGTGTGTGTGCGCGTGTGTGCCCTACCTCGTTACTTTTCATTTCTTTTTTTAGCACAAGTATAACATGATTACTTTTTCCTTAAAATTACTTTTTAATCTTTCTTAAGGAATGTCGACACACAAGGTAGGATGTAGGCTGGAACCTACTATGTATTGCAGCCATGGATTTAACCGTGGGCAACACTTTTTTTGTTCACTTGAATTTCAGGCAGGCTAGGTCAGCAACCGTGCATACTCAGTGAAAGGTATTATCCACACGGGCTGCGGACCTTCTCTCGTCTTATTGATTCCTTAAATCCTTAGTTAAAAATCAGGAGCGCATTTTCTTTTGAAAGTATATTTGCTAAGAGTACCGTATTTTCTTTTGCAAGTATATTTGCTAAGAGCAGTGTTTTGTGCATCAATGCACATCTCATATATATTCAATTTTATATGTATATAAGGTTATCAAACTTGTATACATAAATTTATACTTATAAAGATTATATATACAAGTTTTACAACCTTATATACATATAAAATGTAAATAGCTATTATCTATCTATATATATATACATATATATATATATATATATAGAGAGAGAGAGAGAGAGGCTCGTTCTCATGGTTTAATTTCAATACTGAAACCGTTCAGTTCGGTTATGGTGGTTCCATGAACACCCCCAAGGGCCAAATTACTCGAGAAAAGAATATGATTCAGAATAGGATCTTGAGAATCTAACGAGTTGAAGAGCGTTAGAAGAGTACCTCATATGCCAATCTTGGATAGAAAGAATCCTCATCGAATGAAGACATCTTCCTGCCGTGTATGAGTTCAAGCAGCACCATCCCGTAACTGTAAACGTCTACTTTTACTGTAATGGGTTGGTGCTTCAACCATTCTGGGGCTAAGTATCCACTGGTTCCCCTCACCTTGGAAGCTCCATCTGAGTCCTCTCCTACAACCAACTTCGCGAGCCCGAAATCGGAGACCTTTGCATTGAAACTCTTATCCAGCAGTATGTTTCCAGGCTTGATGTCACAGTGAATGATACAATCTCTGCACTGCTCATGGCAGTATGCTATCCCTCTTGCTGTCGACACGGCAATGGAGAACCTCGTCTTCCACTCCAGCAGTTTGGCTCTGCTCGCGAACCTCGGTAAGAGCCATTTGTCAAGGGATTCGTTTTCCATGAACTCATACACAAGAAGTCTGTTCACATCTTCGGGGGAAGCAAGTCATTTACATGCATGTGTTTGAGAGATTCATTTACAGCTGATATTCAGGTACTTATACAGATGATATTCAGTGTTGAAGTTTCAATATTTAACGTTTATGTGACCTTTTAAGAAATAATACAACAAATAAAACAGTTTAAATTATCTGATTTATTGATTTAAACTCTGCTTCTTATTAGAGAGACTTGGATTCTAGCCAACGGAGGTGTCATCTCTTCTCATTCTATTATTAGGCAATCTAGAAACTGTTTATGAAACTCCTTACAGTTTATGTAACCAAGAGGGTTCAGAAAGAGGAGGAACCTGTTCTCGCCTTCTGAGCAGAAGCCATGGAGGCGGACCAAGTTGGTATGGTTCATGGCGCCAATGGTGACAACCTCTGCTTCGAACTCCTCCTGCCGATGAGGCGCCGGAGCGTCAAGCCTCTTCACTGCCACCTGAGTTCCATTCGAAAGAGTTCCTTTGTAGACATGACCGAACCCACCTGAGCCCAAAGACGGACAAAATAACCAGATGTAGACCTATCATATCATGCTTTGGTCTGGGTAAAAAATAAACCCTATTTAACTGGTAGTGAAGATATGGCTCATCTCAACTTTTTTTCCCCCTTTTTGTTCATAGCAAGCTGCTGTTAAGCAGAAATAGATATGATCGGTTTGGAATCGGCGTGCACGTAAAATTGATTTTTTAGCATAAACCATCATTATATATATGAAGATCAATTGTCAATTGAGCACCGGGGTCAATCTCTCATTTTTTTATGGTTTCGTGTCTGGTGCTGGCTTTCATCGGAGAAACTATAGCCAACAACAAAATCACGTAAAAAAACTATACGAATATTTAAGATTTTATAGTGAAAGAACTGACCACTATCCCTTTTCTCTCTCTCTCTTTATATATATATACACACATTATCATAAATAAAATTGGCAACACATGATTCTTATTAGTCAAAGGAAACAAAAAAATATCCTCTTCACATACCAATTTAGGTAGTTTCATATCTTAACAAATGTGTGTAGGCCTAATACGTAGAGAAAGACTTTCTTTCTCTCTTTATATATATATAGAGAGAGATCTTTAAGATGTGAATTGTGTTTGATTTAAGATCTTTCAAAGCAAAAAAAATATATATATA